>RAHM01000321.1:662297-820083 GCA_003713295.1 Parotia lawesii | reverse complement strand
CTGTAGGTGTGGTCTCTCTCCTCCTCGGAGCTGGGTTGGCGAGGGGCCCACCCCCCGGGCCTCGGGGAAAAATTCTACCAATGTGTTCTGATGTTGTTGAAACAGTCCAGAAGAGAAGAAGGGAAAAACCAAAGTCCCAGGAAACAAAGTTCAGCTTTCCGTCTCACACCGGGAAGAGAAGAAAAAACCGAAACAGCTGGCTGAAGAAAGCAAGCAGGGTGCTCCCTCCGTGCTACCGCAGACAGAGAATGCAGAAGAGTGTAATATCTGTCTCCTTGAGAAACTGCTTTGAGAAGTTTGTTTGTTTTTTTTTTTTTCTCAAGCTCAGTTTAAAGGCACAGAAAAGCACAAAATTAATTTTTTGGGCATAGAGCTTGATAGGGGATACACATAATAGAGTCACCCCAAGACAAAAACTCATTTACGTAAGTATTACTTCCAGCTTACAACTTTTGAAAGGAGTGAATGAAAGAAAGGTATTTACTTGAGCTGGTCTTCTGTTATAAACCAAAACCAGCATCTAGTCTTTTTGCAGTACACTTGATTGCTTTTACTAGTTTTTTTTTTTTTTTTCTGTTGGGCTTCAGTTTGGAAAGGTGTTACCAATGATTATCAATTTAATTTAAAAAAATTCAAAATCTTCAAAATTTTAGACAATGTCTAAAAAAATAATTTCTTTTTGAGAATTCTTTAAAGTCCTCTCTAATTTGGAGCACAGTTAACTACTATAAAGATTCACATGTACACCAATACTACCACGCTACTTCTGTGTTTTTGCCTAGCTTGAATGGAATCCAATCTAGTCTAAGAATAACTCTTCTGGTTCCTTGTTCCCTGTCATCCACACTCCAGTTAATTCCCTCTGGAACAACCAAACTTGACCTGCATGGATTGAAACCTGCATTTAAATGTCAAGTGATTTCATTCCAAGGCCTGCTATAGAAGCTGGTTTGAATAGGATGGGGCTGAAGCAGTTTCTATGCACAACAGAGTAATTTATTTAGGTAGCTGAGAAACAACTATCTTGCTATTTGACCTTTAAGCTTGTAAAAAATAAATGATCAGGCGGAAAACAATATCTCATGTTTTTTATGGGAAAATAAAGATAAATTATATAAAAAGACAATAAGGTTAATAAGGTCTACCTGTGGGTTCTCCAGCACCTTCCCACAAGGCCTGCAACGTACATATTAATACCATGTCCACATAGAGGCAATATTGACCTACCACTTCTGTTGCAGTGAATAAGCATGTCAACAGTGCACAGACATTGATGAATGTGGAAAAGGATGTTCACTGTTATTTCTATTCAAAAATCTGAATTACAAAGAAAATACTGAAATCTATCTGCAAATTATGTATCACAAAAAAATAGTAATTCACTGTGTGTACTGTGAGACCAGGACTCTGGAACATCTGAAAGATGATGAACCCTCTTCAAGGATGCTGCTACCATGGTGTAAGAATAATGCCCTCGAAAAGCTGCAGTAAAGCCTCTTTACAAAACATGGTCACTGCTTTCTAAAATCTGAGGTCAAACCAGAGCCATAAGGGATCTATTGGTTGTTGTACACACAGCATAAATCTCTTTAATGTGAACAAGAGTTACAGGGACCCTGATGACTGCTCAATCATTCAAGCACTCTGATACTTTGTGAAGCCAATTACAGCAGCCAGTCTTTAAAGCTCTGCTTTCCACAGACCTTCCCGTTCACAACAGTGCACATGTAAATAAGGGCTTGTGACAGAAGGAAAACATTCACAGCACCTGTACAAATTTCTTTTTTTCCCTTTCCCCTCAGCAGCTATTTGAAAACAGAAAGGCATGCTCCTACAGGTACAGTGTTTCTTCTGTAATGATCTTTTAGACATATATATCATATTTAGGAGCCATCAGCAAGAGAGATTTTTCATTCAGCACAATTATTTACTTAATTGGCTTTTTAGAAATGACAAGCAATTGGCTGTCATACAGGTCTGGCTTTCGAGACTTACAGTCCTAAAAATTATTTCTTTTTCTGTTTGGTTTGGGTTTGCATTACAAATTGAGATTTCACATACTCAGAATATTAATTGCAATCTATATTTATTAAAATATCAGTTTTTGTTAAAACACCATTTAGAAGGGAATAGTGAGTGAATTGCTCATTTCATGCTCACTAGTTTATTTTCTCCATTTTTTGTTCAAAATCATCTGTGAATATGAAGAGAACTTAAAGTCCTGTTTAGGTAAATGAGGGAAAACATCAGTTTTTATCTCTTATCTTTCTTATCTGCTAACATAAGCAAACCAATTGTTGTTGGGTCTTGAGAGGCAGTTGCTTATGTGGTAAAGTCTTTACAAGCAGTTTGTGTATGGAATCTATTTTCTGTCTTTGTTGATAGCAAGCTTGATGGTTAAGCTTGACATCCAGTCCTGAGATTCAAGCCTCTTCCACTCAGAGCAGAACAATGCTTACCACTATTCAGTTCCTCTTATTGATAAAAAGATAAATAAAATATGTTTTTCATTATTGAAAGTCATAGAAAAGCTAATGAAATTTCACTTACATTTGGGCTTAAATTCATATGAAGTTCAAACTGATTTAGTTATCTTCATCTTGCTAGTAAGCCTGATCTAGTAACAAATAAGTTTTTGTCTTGTGTTTCTCCTGCCTTTCCCAACCTCCATCACAGTTTCGTCTGCTGTCATTTCTGGCATGTGCAGCAGTAACAAATATTAAATACATCACTTTAAACTAAAAACATTGGTGAGAGTCCCATAAAAAGAGATGTTTGGCCTGATATTTCAACTCCCTAAGGAATGTTTTATTCTTAATCTCCAGATTTTTTCATTGATTTTGAGAAACAGAACTCAACCTATCACCTTTACACTTTTCACTTTAAAAAAACCAGATGTAACTAAATTAATTCAAAAAACATATAGAATTGGAAGAGCGAAGAAAACATAGGAAAAGATGATTTGCTAATGTAATATAAAGAGAGCATTCGTTCCAGCAATTGCATCATAAAAATATGATTTTAAAGTATTTACTTTTAAAGTATATAACTAAAAATATAAAATTCTTTAAAAGCATACAATTCTTCTTGAGAGAAAGGTCAAGACAGAGAGAGAGAGAGATTTGAATTCTGAGTGGCAGGAGTTTTCACATGACAAAATAACTTTGGTCTAGCAGATACATGTTCCTTCCAGTAAAATGCTTTTTTCTCCCTGTGAAGTTCAAAACTCTATTGCAGCATGTTGAATGACAAGCCCACTTTGCCTCATTTTTCAAACCAGTGTTACTGTTTTACTGGTTAGTTTGCATTCTGTTTTCAGGAAGACAGTCTGCTTTTTGTCTTCTTTAAAAAATGGCAACTTGATGTGGAAAGTGTCAGGCTATTGAATAAAAAATGCATGTGCTATCCCTAAGGGAGAAAGAAATAACAGGGCAAAAACTGTCTGAAGAAAAAACTCCAGACTTCAATTTATGAACCTCTCATAAATTTAAATGTCAGGAACAATTCACAACATTAGTTCAAATATCCATGATTCTAAAAAAAATAGCGCATAGTGAAAAATTACCTACCTTTCTTGTGAAGGATTCTCTGTAGGTCTAAGGTTTATACCAAGCATTTTTGTCACCAGAGGTTTTCAAAATTACTAGAAATTTTTAATTTCTGGTATTAATTTATAATTCTGATATTATTTCATCTCTAACAACAGAATTTACCAGAAGATGAACATCATGATGTGACATCATATGTCACAGGAATCAGTTTGCATTTGACACTGGCAATTTGTTTGTATCCAGAATCCGCTGCAGCATTTATCTAGTGGCTTTGTAGTCTGAAGTTACAGTTTCGGTAGTTCAACAAGGACATCTTTTGGGATGTAAAATATTTCCTGATGCCGCCCAGTGACCACCACAGGATGCTTTTCCTCAGTGTGATGAAGTCCACAATGACAGGCATTTGCTTCCTCTTACTTAACCTCTATGACGTGCCTCAAAACATCTCAGGTTTTTTGGGGGCCTGCATTTTTGTGAAGAAATGTCTTATCCCAAAGCTTAGCACATATCTTCTGAACATGGCGTCATCTTAGTGTCTGCCTAAAGCATTTTATTTAGAGTAGAGCAAGAAACAGTTGAATAGATAGGTAATTGGACAGGTTTCATTCTGGATCAATTAAATACTTGATTTCAATCTTAAGGAATAGTTCAGTGTATAAGTCTCAGATTTAATTTTTTCCAAAATTGCTGCTCTTTTTGCAAATAAAGGTGGAAAACCTTTGCGTCACAAACTTTGTCTTGGGGTCAACTATTCTCAGTGCAAGTGACTCTAAAGACATGTTTTTAATGCGACCATATGTTGCCAACCTAAACTTTCTAATTTTCTCACAGAAAATATTTGAACAGAAACATTACAATGTATACTTTCTGTATCTGGTTTTTTTCCGGCAACTAATTTGCTAGAGCAATCACAAAGACTGAAGACAAAGATACACAATCACATCCTAAGTAGATTTTATTTTCTATTCACATGAATATTCATAACAGAAATGAAAAGTGTTTGGCCAACCTTAATTGATTTTCCTTCCGGTAGTTCAATATTCTTTTTCTGGTATTGGGAGAAACCAAAGAACAAAAAAGAAAAGGTCAAAAGAAAAAAATTTAAAAAGGAGCAAACCAAAATCTCTTCAACCTTTAAATACTGCTTTTTTTACACAGGCTATGCAAACACCCAATATATGGGAAAATTGAGGTCTTGTGCAGGATGAGAGGAAGGAGAAGACCAAACTAGAAAAAGCTGTGATAACAAGAGTTTGTATACAATGAATTTTTTTGAAAAGCACATGCATAAAACCAATTCTATTTTTCCTTCTACTCCTTGCTCTCTTTGCTTAGTATGAGAACTGCTAATAAATGAATATCAAATACTGCATGCAAAGACATTTTAGTCAGATTCCAAAATTTTACTCAGAGCCTCAAATGTGTAATTGCTTATAGTCCTCAGAAATTAAAACTTATGGTTGTACTTCATAGAAAAAAGAATTATCCTGCTAAATAAATTGCCCTGCCTTATATACAGTATTAAGAAGATGGTAGTCACTATGGGTGTTGGAATCAATTTTTTTAGGAACAGAATTCAAGAAAGAAAACAATTAACTGAATGTTCTTTTCTTTTGCATGAGCACTCAGACTTCTGGAGCCCAAATGTCTGAAATGTGTTGTGATGCTAGTTCAGTTTTTATACACAAAGCTTGCTGTTAATCCTATGAAACACTTACTAAACAAAATAATGTGAGAAATTAGAAGAAAAAGTTTCCCAATTAAGAACAGTTTACTAGAGATACCTCGTTGAACAGTTTCTTGTTAACCAACCATAGCAGGATCACTAAATGCAAAAATAAGTATTTTTAAAAAATGTCTCCATATTTCAGATAGCTTATAGACTTTAATTCCTATTGGGCATAACATTCTAAAGTCAATTGCAGATTGAAACATCGTGCAAATGATTTAGAATAAACCTATTTTCTGTGTGTTTTCCTCTTCTTGACTATAAGTTGTAAATTTTGCATTGCTGCAGCAAGATTAGAATATATCCCACTGGAAGTCATTGGTGATTCTTCTCTTGGAGAAATGTACATTTTCTTTGCAATATAATATAGAAAGATGAAAATAACACTTTGAAAGACACTGTATATGAGCAAAGTACGAAAACAGCCACTGATATACTGTGTATTAAAAACAGTGAGAGAACTCAAAATGCTTATATTTACTAGACTGTCTAAACACCCATCACCATTCTCAAGTCAATTAATAAAGTAGTTAAAAACACACTGGAAGGCCTATTGACTGATTAAGTGTACCAGCAGAACTTTCCAAGAGGAAACAACTTTAAAAATTTGCCTTGTTTAAGAATTTAGAATTGAGGAATTACACCTCTGTTAAAAAAAAAAAAATTACTAATAAACCAAACAAAAAACCCCCAAAAAAACACAAACCAAAAAAACCCAAAAAACCAACCAACCAACCAAAACCAAAACCAAAACCAAAACCAAAACCAAAACCAAAACCAAAACCAAAACCAAAACAAAAAACAAAACAAAACAAAACCCAAAAAACCAAACAAAAAACCCCCAAAAACAAACAAAAAAACCAAAAGAAACCAAAAGAAAACAAACAAACAAAAAACAACCCAAAACCCCTTATTTTTAAAAAGTTCTGCGAGTTAGTGGAAGGTTTATAAGGTACACAATTACTTTAATCTTCCCCTATGACTGGAAGAGAAAGTTTAATTTTCATCTTGCAATATATATTTATATTTAGATAATTTTTTTCAGAGAGTAAGTACCAAATTAGCGCAATTTAAAAATGTGCAAGATAGTTGTAAAACAAGGCAGTCACAACACACCTTAGAAAAAGTGTTTATGGCTAAAGTGTCTAAAATAAGTTTGGAAAATAGCCATCTTAATTAGTGCTGCGTCTTTGTACTTTAGCATGTTTTCATGATGGGTGTCAATAAGTTAAGTACTTGCTTCCTTATACTATCACAAAAATATCCCACACCTCAAAATCAACATCTCCCCAAAAAACCCAGTTGAGACCACTTAACTTCCAGTCTTAATCTAGACATAGAACATTATTCCACCAAAATAGGGTAAGAAAAAGTCATGTAATATTAACTATTATCCACTAATCCAATTTATTTATCTAAATATTTTAATGAAAAAAAAATTATGAAAGACAACAGTTGCAACATGTATATTCAAGTAAGAAATCCAAAGCTGGCAGAATATTTTGTCATCTTCCCATGTATTAAAAAAAATAGCAAAACAAAGAAAATTATAAAGAAAGTCAAGTGGGCAAGACATCCTAGAGAAGGCAATGTTTCTTGAAAATATTCAACACTTCATTCATTAATTATTTCATTTATACATAGGCAATGTGAGTACTTACAGAATAAGTGAGTATGAAGCACATGACTAGGTCTATTAAACTGAATGGAGAGGAAATTTTGTTCAATCATCTCTTTTGTACTCAGGACAGGGCTAATTTTTGGGTTTGTGCATACAGATAATATGATTTTAGGTCCCTTGTTCCATGTGTTTTTGGAACATGTTTTAAAAAAAAACCCAGGATGATAAATACACATCTATTTATGTTAACTTTGTACATGTAGATTGTAAATCTCAGGGGAAAGAAAAGGGTAAGTGCAGTAATACTCATATACAGAGGGTTTCCTAAAGACATGCTCAAAGCCAATGAATTAGAAATAAAAGTAAGAAACCTGGCACTGTATTTCAGAGTCCCTGTGGAGTTCATGCTGAGCCCTACATCAGAGCTCAGTGCAGTGCTGAAACACTACTGTCCTCCTTACACCAGCTTTGAACATTGACAGGCACTGACCCACTCAGAGCAAAAATTTTTTTTTTGAGTCTGTGTGTTAAGTCCCTGTGTGAATAAAAAAAGTGGTGTGTCTGGAAGCCACCTGTTCCAAAGTGCTTCTTTAGGAAGGACATATCTATGAAGAAAAGATAAATTCTGAATGACGGTGACTTTCAGTAAGAGATTTTCCATAGTATTTTGCATCCCAGCTTCAAGAAAAAAAAGTTTAAATTATATTTACCTATAATGAAAAAAAAAGAATAAGATAGATCATACTATGGTTCTGGAAGAAAAGTCCAGTACATAGCTAGTTTAATCCATAGTCTCATGGGTGAAGAACATGCTGACAGTTTCAGCACAACAGGGTTATAGGAAATGGAGTGACATCACGTTGGTGACTGGTCATTGGTGGAGTGCCACAGGACTCCATCCTCAGCCCTGTGCTTTTCAACATCTTCAAAAACAACTTGGATGCAGGACTCCCTAATGATAGTGGAGTCATTATATAGTAGATCCATAGCAGGTATTTGACAGTACTAAATTGGGAGGAGCCGTTGACACCACTGTAGGCAAAGAGGACCTGCAGGGAGATCTCAAAAATTCAGAAGACTGGGCAATCACCACCTGTATAAACTTTAACAAAGACAAGTGCTGGATTCTGCACCTGGGACAGGGCAGCCCTGGATGTATGCATAGACTGGGAAATGAGAGGCTGGAGACCAGCACTGTGGAAAGGGATCTGGGGGTCCTGGTCAATGGCAACTTGAATCCGAGTCAGCAGTGCCCTGGCAGCCAGGAGGGCCAACCGAGTCCTGGGGGGCATCAGGCACAGCATCGTCAGCCAGGCAAGGTGGGGGGCATTGTCCTGCTCTGCTCTGCACTGGGGTGGCCTCACCTCAAGTGCTGGGGGCAGCTTTGGGTGCCATAATATAAGAATGCAAAGCTAATAGAGAGCATCCAGAGGAGACCAATGAAGACTGTGAAGGGTCTGGAGGGGAAGCCATACAAGGAGAGGCTGAGGTCACTTGGTCTGTCCAGCCTGGAGAAGGGGAGACTGAGGGGAGACCTCATCACAGTCTGCACCTTATGAGGGGAAGAGGATGGGCAGACACTGATCTCCTTTCTCTGGTGCCCAGTGACAGGACCCGAGGGAACGTCTCCAAGTTGTGTCAGGGGAGGTTTCAGCTGGATATTAGGAAAGGTTTTTTTACCCAGAGAGTGTTTGGGCACTGGAACAGGCTCCCCAGGGAAGTGATCCCAGCACCAGGCCTGACAGAGTTCAAGAAGTGTTTGCACAATGTACTCAGGCACATGGTGTGATTCTTAGGATGTTCTGTGCAGGACAAGGAGTTGGACTTTGATGATCCTTGTGCGTTCCTTCCAACTCAGGTTATTCTATGATTCTATGATTCTAACAACTCCAAAAGAAAGTTAATTTGATGTAGCTACATGACTATAGTTTATACATTCCTTGCTCTTATAATGTCATTAAGTTAGCTTTGGCTCTTTTCCATGTCAACATTTTAAGAAAGTCAATGGAATAGTTAACTGAAAGAAAAGGAAGGACCGCTCTTTTTCTCTTAGTGTACAACATCTTACTACGTGTATAGTCAAGATCGAATGCTAAAACTAATCAATATTAACTGCCAAGTGTTGCTTTTCCATCAGAACTTCTGTCATGTGCCTCTGTTGAGTAAAAAACTGTCCCATGGAGACTACTTAACTGTACTGGTTTTATTTGTGTTTTAGTTAAACTATATTACTACCATTCACTGCAAAACCGCTCTTTGTGATAGTTTTCCCTCCTTCTCCAACTTAGAAACTTTGTGTTTCAACTATATATAAAATTGCTTTGGTACACCAAACATCATTTTATTCTCCATGGTTTCAGTTTAATCATAGGATTTTAACTTGCACTTTAATCTCTTTCTCAGGTCTTCAGTAGAAATAACAGCAAGAGCCAATATTTAAAAAACACTTTCTGTAACAGAATTATTTTCAATCAATTAATTATATGTCAGTTTATTTTTCCAGGCAAAGATTTTTTTTTTTGACTCTAATCCATGACCCTTTCCAATGGCCTTGATATTGTACCAGATATCACTCTTCTCTTCATGACCACAGAGCTGATTATAAAACTATATATAAGGCAGCTGTAGTAACCCTTTTCAATACATTTATCTATGGGAGAAATAAGAAAAGTGTTGCTAAATTTCACTGAAGTCTATGCAGTTGACATCTTTGTGTTCTTCAGTTTCCAAAATATTTGGAAAAAGGAATTTAATTAGTTTTTTCTGAGCCTGTCTTGTTCACTGCTCTTGGTTGAACCCATAGTATTTGAATATATATATATGTTAAAGGTATTTGGGTCCTGGTAACCTGATTTAAGAGGTTACTGGTTTTCCTGGTCTCATTTGCAAATACACCAATTCTAGTATAATTTCTAGTGTCTGTGATTTTTTTTCCTACAATGCTTAGACTTAAACTAGAACTGAAGGATGAACAAAACAGCACAAATGAAAACTCCAGTCCTAGTGATCTTTCACTTGTTCACAATCATTTTTAGTAGCTCAAGGATGAGCATTTGAATGATAAATTAGCTGAGACCATGTAAAAACCACTAGTGAAATTAACACAGAACCTCTTCCAAAAAAATAGTTTGAGACATTCCTACTACTTATCTGTCTTCAGAGCACAGACAGGAATTACCTGTGTTATTATATCCTCTGAACTTTTCTGGTCTTTTTAAATGGAATTGTGATTCAGATCCAACAGAATAACCTCCACTTGTCTATAATAAATTTTCTTTTGAATTGATAATCCTCTCCTAGGATTATTTCACCTTCTAGGAATAACTAAAAACTGTGGTGTGCGCTTCAAACCTCCCCTGAGATTTCCTGGCCAGAGCAGAGCACAGCAAGGTGTTACCTACCCACTTCTTAAAGATTAAAAAGTAGTGGGAAAGAAAATAGCTTTCAAAATACAGTGGTTCAGGTGCTCCCTGCTTCCTCTTATTTCCACAGGGACTAGGGAGTTTAAATCCCTGCCATTGTATTTTCTTATTCCATAGTGCATCAATAGGAAAATAGCTGGCCGTGTTGTGCCTTTGGGAAGGAGTGTAATGACAAGGTCAAGACTAAAACTGCTGTATTGGGGTGATTTTATGATAATCCTCTATTCCCTGATCATCTGCTCTACACCCAGAAATGGTTGCTGTAGCTTTACAGTGGGCCCAGGGGAGGGAGGAGCCTTGGGGCTCTTCCATGGGCTTTTTCAAAGCCTCACTCCCCAGGTATCCGTGGTGCTGGGTGGACTGTGCTCTCTTTGTTGATTAGATGGCTTGGTTTCTGTTAGCTTTGGCAAGAAGTCTTTTTTTTCCTTTCTCTGGCCTTGGAGAGTGTGGTGGTAATCCTTCAGCGGCCTTTGTTTTGTCTTGAACTGCTTGGTTTGGTTTTGGTCTGAAATCAGAGAGGATAAATAGACGGGAGAAGAATTGGCGGGGGACAGGCAGGGACCCAAGGGGCTGCTCTGTCTGGCCCCAGACCTCAGAAAAGCCAAACCAACAGGAGAAAGGGCCCTGAATCCACCAGCTTCATCTGCTGCAAAGAGGAGACCAACATCAGAGATTCACCAGGTTCCCATCTGTTTTTGCCCGAGTTGCTGCGTGAACCCTTTGTTTTTCCTTCCTTGAGACAAAAGCCGGTGCCATTTTTTTTCTCCTCCCCACCACCTTGCGGCTGTGTGGGTTTTTTTTCTTTTCTCTTTGCCTGGCATTTTGGGTTTTTTTGGGGGCGCAGGGTTAGGGGGGAGGGAACAAGATCTGACAGTTCAATATCCAGCATTTATTCACCGTGTTTTCCTGTACAGTGTTGGCACTCTGTTTGTCAATAAATTTTTCACTTTTTTTCACTTTCATCCACTAGTGTTAATCTTTCAATGGCAGAAAGTGATTGCTGGAACCTTTTTTTAGAGGAAACACTCATTCTAGGGTGTTTTCTCCTAAACTTGTCTCCAAACCGAGACAACAGCCAAGAGGGAAATATCCCAAGAGAAGAAATATGTATAATTCAATTCACAGTTGGCCTCAGGGACAAGACATGATTACAAATTGTGGGTTTTTTTTTCACGGAGGAATCGTTACTCAATACTTGGCATTATTAACCAGCATATATGCAGATTATGCTAATTAAATCTTCTGCTGTTTTTTTGACACACAGTTTCAGATATACTGATCTCACATAGTTAGCCACTGATACTATGAAACATAATCTTGAAATGAAAGTCAGAATAATACATTCCATGTGTGACATGGGAAACAACATAACTCTGCGGGAAGACTGCAATGCATAATCTGGACATTTTGTTCACATAGGTGCCTCAGCTAGTCATTGAATAGTTCTATTAATTTAGAATCTTACATTACATTAAGTCCAGTATAACCAGTTTCTCCCAAATTACTCTCAGAACACAATAATTCTGTATAAAATTAATTAAATAGTAAAAGAAACCCTAACAGATTTCTAGACCAGAAACATAAATCCACACTTTTTGTCAACTTTCAGTTGTGTCTAGGTTTGGGTTTTAGTACTTTCTATCCAGAAACATTATTATTTAACCTTGATCCTCTTCAGTTATTTCTGCATGATTAATTTTTTCACTCACCTCTACAAGGCCTGGATAAGACATTCAGTCTTTAGTACTTATTTAGTACTTTCAAGGATAGAACTCATGTTAGGGACAGATGTTGATATTTAGAACCCCATATCCAAATCCTTTCTGACTGTGAAGTGCAGGACATAAGGGTCCTGGCTCCCTGAGGTAGGCATGTTAGGGGAAATCCTCTTGAGAATGTGACCATCTGGCATACATTTTGATGACATTTCAGCAGCCTGGCAGGGCTTCTGAAAAAGATTTCAGATGTTTCAGTAGGAAGAGACAAAATAAATATCTGTGTTACCAGGATACAGAGTTTTCCCTGCTCCCATAAACAAGAAATAGGTCCAGTTCTTGGTTTTTTTGGAGTCAAATTAGAGGTGACGTCAGTAAAAAGAATCAGTCCTACAACAGGACAGGAATTGTTCCTGCTGTAGCTACCAAAATGTGACAAATATATAAAGAGCAAGTATCCTGAAGGGATAAGGTATCTTTAGAAGAAAATGCTAAGAGAAAACAATTCCCTGAATGGTAGGAGTTAGATAGATTCAAAAGCCAATTTAGGAGAAAAATAGAGATAGGATCTAAATATTTCATAGTTTGCCTGAATTGATTGTACTGGTGATGAGGGACAGGAATTTGTGCCTCCTGTAATATTTATTGATGGAGCTCTACTAATGTGACTCAGTGGAGCCCATGCGGGTTGACTTATATAAGTTTATAGCTCTATGCTTATCCAGTTCCTTCCTCCCCTAAGTGACTGGCTATATTCAGGCTATTTAGAACACTCACTTCTATTTCAGCAGGTAGAGTAATGCTGTATCTCCACACTGCTATTAGGCCTGAAAAACAAGTAGAGTATCATTCCAATATCTTCTGTTGCACTATAAAAGTCTCTTAAGTGCTCTGTCCTAATTCCCTAAGTAACTTTCAAATCTGTACCCTACCATCTTTTAAGTACTCAGCACTAGTTTACTCATTCCAGTTCAAAGTTGCCCTCTTCATACTTTTTTAGAGATTAAAGTTCTGAACTCTCTCACAGTTTCATTTCTTTATAAGAAAAATTTTTCTACTCTTATAGAGGTGTGGGGAAAGCAAACTAGAATTTTCCTCTAGGACAAGGATCATTGTTCAAATTACACTTACTGACAGAGACTTTGTTCTTGAAATTAATCATTAACCCTAAGACGCTTCCCTTTCCTTCCTCCAATAACCTCTTCTGATTCTAGGCCCAGCTGTGATTTAAAGGTTCTCCTTGTCACCCCTCAGGAACCTGTCTCCAGTTCCTGCTGGATGATTACTCTGAGACAGACTTCTTTTTTCAGTGGCTGTGCCTTGGAGCAGGCTGCTGCAAACTCTTGTGGCTCTTTGGATTAGAGTACCTTGCTGAAAAAGGTTAACAATTTATCTTGATCACAGGCACCCAACCCAGTACATACATTCTAGAATCAATAACGCTTTTGACTGGCTTGCAACTCACTGATATGTGTGCTAAACTCAGTGAGGAAGAGATAAAAAGGAGCAAGGCAAAAGTCAGTCCTCTGCCTTTTCAGAGCTCTGGCTCTGACTCAGGCTTCCCGTAAAGATAAAACAGTTGGAGGGCATAAGGCACTTACGGCACTAGGCAGGTGCTGAGGGGTATGTGTTAGAAGTCTTTGTCTCTTGTTTCTGAAACTATCACATGCCATGGTTGTTTTACCACAGTGCTCTAAATGCAGACTAGAGTGAGTCACAATAATCAGAGTTATGGAAAAAAGAATTATGGAGGAAGTCTTATAATCTGTTGTAGGAGAGACTGAACAGGTTTGACATCTCAAAGGGTAACACAAAGGTCAGCACATTGACTTTTTTGTTGTTTTTTAATATCTTCCTAATAAAGGACTCTACTATTGATCTCTGTGTTTCAGGGAATACTCTGTACCAATAGCCTGGAAAGAGAGGAGGAGAGAGAGAATGTAACTGTTTTCAGCAATGACCGCAGTTCCAGAGGAACAGCACTTATTCCACTCTTTGCTCAAGTAAATGCATTACATAAATTGAAATAACATAAAAAACCATCATACTTCAGGTCATTACGCAGTTATTCATAACATTTTACTTTTCATCAATTCTGTAGCCTAGTATTTATTCTAAAGAGACAGTGAGCTTCGCCTGCACTGCTATGCACCAAAAGGATGGACAGGTTCCAAGTATTCTATCAAAACAGAGAACACCTGTCAAAGGATGACTGATTTTGAGCAGCCCAGAAACAGTCCTTTACATCATGGGGAATTTTGTCAGCAAAAATATGAGCTCCTGCATAGTTTGGATCTAAATTTTGGTTGTTGATACCTACATACATAACTAATTTGGATGAAGAAAAGTTACCCATTTCTGAAAAAATCTTCTCTTATCTATAAATCTATAAATCTTAATTTCTTCTTTGCACTGAGAGAGACTTACTACTGAGGTTGTATTTATGAGGTATTAAGGCATTTTAGGATGCAGATGGATATTTATGGAAGCCTGTCCTCTTCAAAAGATCTTAGTTACCAAACTTCCAATGTAATTACATTTCTCAAGCTCGCTTCTTTTCTTCAACTGAACTTTTATTGAGCTTCATTTAAAATATATACTTTTTTTGCTGTGGTTGCAGTAAAAATCACTGCATTGCAAACAATACTTTTCCGATAACCATTCCAGAAGATGAAAAATAATATATGCAACATTGCCTACCCAGCTGGGCTTGTAAAACTCCTATTTTGGAAAGAGAAAACCAGCATTATTTTCTTAAAAAAATGTGCTCTTATCATTTTTGCACTCTTAAAGGAAATGGCTTTACCAGTTTATGACTCCTCCTGCCTGAAAGTGAAGTAGGAGGAAGCATAGTTTTATATTTATGAATACTCCTGTAAATTATATCACTATAACACCCACAGAATTTGATACACTTATTTAAGGTTTTCCTGCCACTGTTTTACTTCTTCAGTGGTTATTTGTGTAGGTAACTTCCACTGTATATAAAAAATAGAATCTATTATGATTCTGAGCTCTTTGGGAGTTAACAAACTAAAACCTGTCAGCTGAAAAAGCGAGCAGATAATATTAATATTTTTATTACAGATTAGATCTATTTGCAAGTATAGCTTCCTTTCAAGAAATGATGATTTGTTTCTTTTTTGTGTTTTATGTAAATCTGAAATAATCACCTTTGTATTTAGGGACATTTGTTTTCAAGTTGCTTTTATATTAAATCAGCAGATATTGTTTTATACATCTGACTTTCACAATATAGGATTCATTGTAATAATATGACTGTATTTCAATGGCATTTTAGAGTCTAATATAAATGTAGAACATGCCAGCACTGACTAGTAACCTACCAGAATTTGGGAAGAATTCTTCACTGTGTAAACTGAAAAAAGTATTTTCCTAAAGAGTTTCCTTTTCAGTCTTGACAAGCATCTCTTTGCATGTTTCACCACCAAAACTGACAAGAATTCTGTTAATAATCTGTGCTTGATATTACTTTTACTTGATGCTTTAACCCTGCAATAGAAGCAGAAACGTCATGGGAAAAGAGATACTCTCTTTCTTAATAAAAAGCATATTTACATCGTGTTGCAGCTGGCAGTGTGGAAAGAAGATAACCTTATTCTTATCCTGACATACTACAGTCACTGTTCAACAAAGGAGAAACGTTTTTTCTCTTCAGTTATCATTGTTTTTATTCTATCAATCTTCAAAGCTAAAGACATAGTTCTGGCAGAGTGGTGGTCCATCCCTATTGTCTGAAACCACGGACAAGATGCTTTTCAAATTCTGAAGTCCCAGGTGCTTTAGTCAAGAGGGGAGTGAAAAAACATGAAAATGTAAAAACACGGACAAGGAAACTGTATATCTAAGAGCTGAGTATTTCTTTCAGAATCTATGTATGGACATAAGAATTTTTTTTTAAAGCTATTATATCTAATTAGGAAAGCATTCTTGACAAAGTTTATTACAAATCTACGTACTAATTTACCTAATGAAAATGTTCTTAATGACTTTATTTAATTTTATTGCATAGACAGCTTGTCTCCTGGCCAAACAAATTAATATGTTTGTATGATGAGCTATGTTTTTGAAGCCTTTCCAAAAAGAGTTCAAAATCAGCCTAAGCATATCTCTCTTCCACCCAGAAATGGAAGAACTATACCTAAGGATTTATTTAGTTTTCAAAGTCTGCTCTTTTCTAATTACAAACAGATGCCAGTCTTCACAAATTTGGTCATTAATCAGAGTGTAACGTTTGGGGTTTCGACCCCTCTAGTCCTCTACCATTTGTTGGAACAGCAAAACCTTCTTTGGCAGCAGTGGAACCAGGCCAGGTCTAAAGCACAAGTGATGTGTATGAAAGGTGGCTCAGACTGCTCACTGAAGTGTTGGGAGCTGGTTGTCCTCCAACATCCTCCCTCAGTCAGGTGATTGTTTCTGTGGATTGATGGAAAGGGGATAAGTATTACATAGGAAAGATATACAGGATGGTGCAAATCAGCTTTTTGGTTGGCTTTTTTTTGATGGGTTGGGGTTTTTTAAAAATTTATTTATTTCTTTCTCATCCAGAGTATGAGGTTCTCATTTGAGGACCAGGTGTGTTGCTTTTGAGGGAGGGCAACTGAAGTTCCTCTTAAAAAATCCCTTAGGGTGAGCTAGAGTGAAACAACACAGAATGAGTGGTGTATTGGAGGTCTCCAGACCTCCCTTACTCTCCTAACATTAGTCCATGGTTTGGTAGTTGGATTGGTGTTATTGGGAATTCCCAGTTCTCGCTCAGAGGTTGTTAAGTCCTGGGCTACTTCTAGATGAGTCAAGGCACGTCCGTTCTGGTTGTGGGGTCTGGGAGCTGACTTTATTCATTCAGGCAAATGTTTGGCCTGAATTTTCAGTGTGTTAGGCAAATCCCAGTTTAAAAATGGAAACTGAAGATGATCAGCTTCCATTTCCATAGGAGAGTTACCTGGAGTCCCATAACTGTATGTACTAACTGGAAACTACCTTTTTGCCAATTTTTGCACACTTTTCAGTGTATGACCAATTGTGGGGCTTTTAGGTATATGGCGTTCTCTCCTCTCCATAGGATCCAAGCCTCCTGACCAGTATGCTGCCCTCTGGGTTAGGATCATGGCTCTTGGTTATCACCTGTGGTCAGGAAGACTCCTGATCCTCAACATCCCCTTGCTTCTGCTTCACTCAAAAAGATCCAATCTCTCCCAGTAAGAAATAGATATATTTAAATATAAAAATATATTTAAAAATATATAAATATATAAATATACATTCTAAATATATTCAGTTTCTGTCTCATTTCTACTGTACTTCTCCTCTATTTGAGCTAGGGCTTCACCCGTGTAAGGGGTTGTGTGTGTTGTAGTTTGCTGAGCTCTGCTCTGAACATATCTGAAGTTTCAGTTTTAATGAAGGGGCACAGTTTTACTTCATCATCATTCCCTACATAATATACTTTGTATTTCTCCAATTTCTCAGGAGGGTATGGGAACTTGATATTTGAAATCTTCCAAGTGCTCCCTGTATCTTTAGTACATGATTCCCATTCTCTAGTTTCTAGTTCCCTCCTGAGGGTTTCCTGTATTCCAATGACTCTTGTAGGGTCAATTAGAGTAACTTCTTCATTTCCCTTTCTCTTATGGTTGCCTCTTGTTCTGCGACCTGCAACCTGGGAGAGCTCTTTCCCCAATTGTTGTTGAAAAGATTTTACCAAATTTTGCATAGTTTTAGGCTCCTTTTTCTGAGAAGCTAATCATTTGTCCTGCACAGCTACTAGAGATGCACTCAGAATGGCACAGACAACTGCCTTTCCTTTTACATGTTTTAGTTTTCCTTTGTCTCTTAGAATGGCATTTTGATCTGCCACAACTTTTGAGCTATGCCAATTATGTGCCCAAATCATACCAAGGAGAATAAGCTTTAGAGTTTTTCAACTTATCAATAAGGGACTGTCCCCATTTGGATTGCCCTTAGTGGTTGTATTTTTAAATTCAGTCATTTTAGTTCTCTGAGATCTAGTGTCCTTCTCCCCCCTTTCCTCTGAAAACAGGCAAACTTTCCTCCAAGAGGAAGATCTTGTACAAATCTAGGCACTATTGTTTAGTCCACAACACAAAAGTATCCTGTCCATGATGTCAGTAAAATGTTTCCATCTGCCTCTGAGGCGAAGACAAAGACAAAGTTTAACTGCAGGGCCTAAGTAGTTTAGCACAAGGTCCAAGACGCACAAGTAGGATCATGGATTTTAAAAACCATATGACTTTGCTTTGAACCAAAAGAAATAATCTAAATCCCGGCTAAGGGACAATGTTGTAATATGGAAATATAGATGGATTGGAAGAAGAGTTAATGAAGATTTTTTCTGTTAAAATATATTATAATGTAATTCTAATATAATATAACATAATAAAATATATGAGAGTGACATGATATGATGGTAATTAAGGTAATATAATGTAAATATAATAAAACATAACAGTGGGAGGGGGAGTGAATTTTTAGAGTCTGAAATCATGAACAATCTATTTTTTAATCCATATAATTACACCACGAAGAGCCAGCAGTAATCACAAATGCCCTAGTTTTCGAATATTTACTTGTAAAAATTGAAATTGTGACAAAATATAAAAAGGAAAAGAAAACCCAGAAGTATATATTTTTATTTTCAGACTCCTTTACCTAAAAATTAATTGTGTTACATATTTCATATACTATATTTGTATGCATTTCAAGGCTTTTTTTATTAAACATCATAATATTTTTTAGTTAGGGGAACAAATGCTTGTACATGGAACTTTTGAGTTACTATAATATATATTATTCTACACTTTTTTATTGATGATGAGTACTCATGATGGAGAAATAGAGTACATCTCACAGAACAGGACAGATTAAGAAGTCTACCAAGAGATGTCCATACTTTCATGAAAAATCAATGGGATTGAAAGTAAATGTCAATTGTAAATCAACCTCAATCAGATTTTCAGACGTTCTCTAAAAGTTCTTATTCCTTGAGTCCAAATATCAATATGCTTTTTAGATTTATTTTAAAATACACTTTTCAGAGCTACTCAGCTCACAATCTGGAAAGCCTTGACTAATAATTTACCACCCATTTGAATGATAGACATATGTTCTCTGACATAGCAGGGAGGATTTGATCACTTGTTGATCAGAAAAATGCATTTTAATACTTTTCAAGCACTCTGTTGACTGGTTACACGTTTTACAATGCCTCAGTTGTAATCATCTTAGGAACTATTATTTTCTTTGTAAAGTGGATTGGAAGATAAGCTTTCAAAGGCTTTTGTGACTGCAAAAGCAAAAGTCCTTCCTACTGATCATAGAACTATAGAATAGAAACAATTATCTAGTCTGGAAAAGACCTCTAGGGTCATTGAGTTCATCCTAACCTCACAGTGCCGAGTCCACCACTAAGCCATGTTCCTAAGTTCCACTTCTACACGCCTTTTAAATATCTCCAGGAATGGTGGCTCAACAATTTCCCTGGACATTCCCACCCTTTTGGTGAAGAAATTTTCCTGTGTCTGATTTCTTTTTCGTTGTTGTTGTTGTTGTTGTAGTATTCAGGAACCCACAACACAATTGACAAATCCTCTGAAAAAGCATACTCAGTCTCCTCTTCTAATTGCAGTTCAGCCGAACAAGGGGACCTCCTTAAATATAGTTCCCTGTAAGTTCTTGCTTACAGGGGATTTCTGCCACAGAATAAGAGAAAACTGGTCTCATAAACACAAAGAACTACATGAACACTACCACTCACTCTCTGCACACAGAAACTTCAACCTTCTTAAAGTTCTGACATCATACGTCAGAGGCAAAGGCCACATGTACAGGGAAACATGCACTAGCAAAAATCACATTTGTTGAAAAGTTCTTTTCTCCTTTTACAAAAAATGAGTTTTCCAGTTTCTTTACAGCATCTTTTTAATAGTTTGTCTTAATTAGCATTGAAAAAGTATTTTTAGAAGTTTCAATGCATCAAATTTCAGTCCTCTTTTATACCTAAGCAGTACAAATCTTCCTGATTGGTATCACTAAGTCTGAAATATTTCCCTCACATTTTAAAAGTCTTTTAAATTTGGCCTGCTTTTTAGGAGGAAATACATCTTACTGGGTAGCATGTCTTTTGCACATTATTTTAGAATAAAAAGTTTCAGAACCTATTCTAGACAGCCATTGAACTGATTGGGGTAAGAGAATGACAGTAACAACACTGAAAGCTGGAACATTTCTTAGAAATGCAATCAAACTAACAAGTAAAAAGCATACAAACTTCAAAATCAAGAGAACTGAGTGAGTTCAGGTCACAAATATCATCCAGTTGAAAAGCAGCTCTACGGTCTCAATAAAGTGCATGACATTGAACAGGATTTCTTATTTCTGGATGAAATTAATGGAATACACATATGCTTATACCTTGTCACACCTCTCCCAATACCTCTTCCCAATAACACAAATGACCCTTGAGGCACATTTTAAGTGTTAGCCAATGATGCAGTATTACACTAATATTTAACAGTGATATTTCAGCTTCCTGCTAATTAGGACAGCTAAAAATTTGCTGCGTTACAGCAAGAAGAAATATAAAAAAAGAAATGTCTCAGAACAAACAATGTCTAATCCATTACAAACAGATAGTGCACATTCTTTTTTTTTCTTTTTCTTTCCTCAGGCTCCACGCATGTACAGAACACTTCAGAGGGAGTTTTCTCTGTGTTAACAGTGCCATCTAACAAGTCACATTTCCTCTGCTGAGAATGCTCTTTCCATGCAGAGCTGAAGGCAGTGTCTCCCACAGGGGCTAGTAAAAATGTTGGCAGAATTATGATGTGTGTTTTGTATACATCAGCTCACAGAACTGGAAAGATGCACCCCTGAGATCAGCTTGTATTTTTCTGCAATCCACTTGAAGTTTCAAGAAATTGCTGTTCTCTCTCCGTTTCTTCTCCATCTCTCCCCTTAGTAATGACTTCATGGACATATGTGTATTTAGTCTCTATAATTGTGAATTAATGCCACTTCTTGATAACAATTGGCATTATTCTTGTGGCCTTTATTAATAACAGATAAATGGAAAGGACAAGATTTTGGAATACAGTTAGGCACCAAAGGAATTACTTGCATTCCTCTTTACCCAGTCATTAAAATCAGTGAAGAACAACACATTTGACAGTATAAAACTGTGCAAATAGTAGACAACTACTGTGGTTGAATTATTATAAGAGAAGTACCTTTACCAATACTTTATTTCCCCATACCAAATGGGACAAAAAGGGAGCAGCACATGAAAAGGAACCATTGAGGCATTACTTCAAAAAATATCACTGGAGTGAAAACCTGTCCCTAGGATCTCTGCTGCCATGGGTAGTAATTGAAAGCCCAGTGGTATTATGTGGTTGGTCTTATTAGTTACTTGGAAGAGAAATAATAGTCACCAGGGCAGGGGGTTTGTGGGTTTTTTTGGTGGGCGTGTGTGGGCTGGAGTTTTTTTAATTTTGTTTTTGGAGTTTTATTGTTTGTTTGTTTGATGTTTTTGTTTGTTTGGGTGTGGGGCTTTTTTGTTGTGTTTTTTGTGTCTCAGCAAGGCTGTTTCTGGTGAGCAGAGGTCAGAAAAAACATCCTCTGTGCTTTTCCCCTACTTGTGAGAAATAGGTAAAATTTTAAGGGAAGGTACAGCATTTTGAGCAGATTGAAATGTAGATGAGAAGCGTTGTGATTTTTTTCCTGAAGTTACACAGTAGCTTTCCAGAAGGAAGAGAAATACTCTAAATAGTCGACCGTGAGACAGCAGATTAATGCGTTTTTAATAACTGGAAAAAAATGCATGTTGTATTTGTGTGGAGAGAGCCAAGATTACCTATTAGAGTTTTGAGAAAGTTCTTCCAATATGACACAAGACTTTTCTATCTCTAGAATCCCTCAGTTATGTTTTTTCCTCAGAAGTAAAAGTTACAAAAGACAGAATATATTGCGAAGGAGCACTGTGTTCAATCTGTAGGTCTATTAGTTTTTATAATGCACTATTTGTATAGTAAAGAAAAATTTAATAATTGTTGAGACTGTCAGGATTCAGTTAGAAATAGTTTATGGAATCTGAAATATAATTGCAAATTTTGTATACTCTATTGTCTGAAAATTAGTTACTAAATGATTAAGAGGAGAGTCCAGATTGTCGAAAACAGAGCAGTTACAGCACATGTTTCCAAGAAATAAACAACTCCCCCCCCACATTCAACATTTTAGAAAAAAGTAATTAAGCCAATTTCAGGAATTAAACATTGTCTTTTTATCTTTATAGCTGCATGTACATGATGAATTATGTATGTGTTTATAAAACTCTCTGTAAGGTGTGATATGGATGATGAAGTCAATACACAGAAAAATACAGCTTTCAAATTAAAAAAATATTGTCTAACCTCTTAAAATCAAGATTTGAAGTCAAATCATTTTTTCATACTATTTTAAATATTATCCAAACAGAGATCATGGCAAATCATGGTATATCAGTGGTTTTGAAGGTAAGTGCACTACTTTCTTCCTCATAATACAAAATGTTATTTTGATACTATGTAGAACTGAAGAGCTGAAAAGTTAAATAAGGAATACAATAAAGCCTTGTATGTTTTGAGAGAAATTTGGATACTTTGACTTTAACTTCCTTTGCTCTTTGGCCACAGATCTGACACCACAATGGGATCAGCATCTGTGAGAGGTTTAATGTGACTTTGTACGTATCTCCTTCAATTAACCACCGTGAAAGAGCTTCTTAATTCTCTGCTACAGCACAGACTCATGCAATGCAGATTGAGCTGTTGGAACACGTATTGGTCTGTCCCTACAATCTTAACTCCTGCCTCTCTCTGAGATGTGGGACACCATGGCTTCTCTCTTCTCCAGTTTTACCTTGGGAGGCAATTACTACAACCAAACTTACACAGGAGACAGAAGCTTTCTTCCTTCCACTTGTGCTGTGCTGCGCATTCCCAGAAAGCAAATTTCTCAGGCTTGAGAACGAAATAAGCTGGAATCTCAGCACAGGCTGCAAGTGGTTAAGAGAAAGCAACTTCTGGGCAGTTTGTTTTACATGTGTGGTACTTGCTAGCAGCAGCCTCTGTCACAATCAGAAAGTTCTGTCTTCTGTATGAGTTAACAATATGATAACACACAAATCTGTGATAACATATTTCCTGGAGATTCTTAGAATGCAAGGATTTGATTCAAATTAATGAAATTATATCCTTTTCAGTCACTGGGAATTTAATAACTTTCTAAAGCCCTCTCCCTTGTAGGGCCAGAGAATTTTGAGACATGTATAAACATGCACACATAATACTTTAAGTAGAATAAAAGTATAATTTTGAGTTGTTTGTCCTTTATACTAAATGTGAACTCTTCTGTTTACAGGGGTTTTAAAGCCGTGAAAGTAAACAGCAGTCAAAAATCGAAGCAAAGCCCTTGCATCACTCTATTTATAGTTTGGGGTTTTTTCTAACAAGATATCATTTACTTCAGTGCAATATGCTTGGTTTTATAGTAAATAACATTTACTCTGTGAAATTTTCTTTGTTCTAATTATAGAAATAGCTCCTGCTACTAAACTTCACTAATGTCAGTGATTAAGATGGAAACCACTCTTGTGTATTTTGCTGAAAGTGTCACAGATTTACAAAATATTCTGAGTTGGAAGCAAGGCACCAGGATCATCAAGTCCAACTGTTAAGTAAATGTCCCATACAGGGATTGAACTCACAACCTTGGTGTTATTAGCACCGTGCTCTGAGACATGGGTCCTTGTCATTTTTTTTAATTTTTTTTTTTTAGGCTATGTCTCTATAAAGATAGAGATCTGAAAGTTTACAATCTCTCAATGAGGTGAGTGGCAAAAACTATTTATCCAACAACATAAGAGTAAACATGCATGCAAACCTTACTTCTTCAGAGGCTGATTAAAAAAGGTTCTGTTTATAGCAGGGGTTTAAGGTGATCAAAAGCCGAAAGTAGTGGCAATTCAGATTTTAAACAAGCTTAAAGTAATAAGAGAATGGCATTTTAAATGGTCTGAAGTAAATAAAAATTCAATTTGTAGTAGTAATTAAGTAGGCAGTGTTTCAAACGGGAGAGTGTCTCAGCACTTATCTGTACTTAGTAGATATATCAGCTTGTGGCTTTTTCCATGTGGTAGATGAATAAGCTATGTACTCCCCAAGGATATAAGACCAAAACACATGGACATACAATAAATGGCTTCTTTTGTATTTTCACAGACTATTCCACTTTTAAAATAATCAAAGTATCTGGTTTTAAGCTTAATTATAAAAGGGAAGCAAACCAACACCAAATAGCCTTTAAGGATGAAACCTCCTGTTCCAACTTTATGTATAAAGTAAAATTTTACAGCTGAATCACAAATTTATGAAAATAAGAGGGTTATGATGGAATTGATGACACAGTCTTAAGTATTTCAATACTAGCAGATATTGCCATGATATAAAATATCCTGGAGAAAACACACAAAAAACCCCAAACAAAAAAACAGCCTTCCCCCTCAAAAAAACCCAAACCAAACCCAATCCACAAAGCCCCAGCACTCAGCAGTCCCAGAAAGAAAACCTTAATATTTTGGGATTTGTTCTTGATGAAAGGGAAGAAATATTATTCTCCATATAATGGGGAAAATGTCAGAAACAAAATCATAACGCTATATTTGAAAATATTTCAGCCATTCTCTGCTCATTGTTTAATGAGACATATGGCCAATGGAGAGCTCTGTTGTTACAAAACACCTGTGTAAAGATTTTCTCAAGGGGATGGCTTAGGAACCATATTGAAAGAGCGGAATAAGAGATTTGCTATAAAATAAAGCTTAAAATTGTTCTCAATTCAATCTCTTGTTGCTATTCTCAAACTAACAGGAATAAGAATAAAGATAACAATCAGAAGCATGTTGGGTTTAATGATGTTGAACACTTAGCAAAGAAGAAAAAAAAAATCCATGCTTTCCTTATTTTTTCCCCCAGTTTTATGTCATTAATTTTGTGGGGTTTTTATCACAGACTAAAGTTGACTAAAGTTTGATGACTGTTTTGGTGTGTATATCTCTAAAAAGGAGTACAGTGGGCACCAATTTCCCCAAGACAGAAGAACTGCTCCAGAAAATGAGGTATCTGAAGATTAAATTTCCTTTCAAAATATTTTCCTATTTATTTTTCTGTGCTTCTGAGATTTCAGAAACACTGATACTATCTAATTATATAATTTTTAAAAAAATCCAATTTCATTGATCTTGCAATTCCACCATTTTTCCTTTGAGGATCTTATACTCTCTTACTGTCTTCTGGAAATATGTCAGGTTACTAAAAAGAATAGTATTTTCCACGGGGAGTCTGAATTCCTGGTTGAAAATTTAGTGTCTTGACACCATTTAACAATTTTTATATGAGAAGAATTCATTATCTATAATTTCCTGAGATACATACAAAAGTTAATTTTTCCCTTGATGTCAGACCTGAGCACACAGTTTTTCAGGAACTTGACAAATGAAATTACTAGAAAGTCTGACTGCAGAAAATTCCCTGACTGTTCTATAGATAGACTCTATAACATACCTCTATCATGCAAGAACAGAATGTGACACAAAAGAAATGCCAGTAGAAAATTTATATCAGTAACAAAAAAGGTAAATAGAAGAGAAACTTTTCAGCTTTAATATTAAAGTGGACTTTCAGAATGATCTAGGTGGAATGGCTAGGATCCATATGAAAAATGTAGACTTATGTCCGCAGTAATGTTGTGGGTCTTTTTTAAAGTTACTTAGGTTTTTTAACTTTAAAAAGTACTGTCTCTTATTGTGTCTAAACTTTGTCTGCCTTTTGAAAGGGCAGAAAATGTTCCCATGAGTTCCTGGGATATAGTGATCCAAGAATTTAGACGCATAATGGTCTTATATGTGCTAACATTGTCAGAGAAATGCTTCATAAAGGGGGAGTCCACCAGACTAACAGAATGCTTGCAAGTGGACACATTTCCTATTTAAAGACACCTATGAAAGTCATAGGAAAGATAAATTTGCCTAATATAGAATTAGAGGAAATCAAATCTATCTAGAGAGGTATGGTCAGTGAATTTTGGTGAATTCTTTAAGAAGAATAGTAGCAAATAAAGGAAACCTGTAAAATGTAATGACTGTTCACCATTTAATATCACATTATGTTTAAAGTTTTAAGTAAGATATATTTGGGTGTTAGTAATATGATAATGCTACACTTACTATAGTAAAAGGACCCCCTGCCTACTTACTTGATGTTTATTTGACTTAACTGATTTTAATTGAACAATATGTTTACACACATACACACAGTTCTCCATATATATGTGTACATATGAATAAATAATACAGGTTACAGATTGTTCTATAATGGTTATAGTTGATGAGACAAGTCTTGAATGTTTTTTCCCAATTTGAACAGAATTTTCAGAAAATAAACCAAAACATAGGTTAGAGGAAGACAGCAGTAAAAAATGGGAAGGAAAAGTTGAAGAAACTTGTTAAAGAAACTTAATTTGACCTAAATAAAAAGGAGAAAGTAGACTAATCTGCCACATTAACTTCACAGGAGACTCAGCATATAAGTCTGAAAAACAAGCTGTATTACCAAAATCTAACCAGTAAAAATATTTACACTAGTTGTTTTAAAATAAACATCAATTCACACCATAAGAAACTTTCTGAAATTTATTCGAAACAGTAATAGTTAGAGGTCTTCAAGTGGAAGTGTAATTTTTATTCATCCTTCCTCTCTTTCTTGTCATGGCTAAATTCAGCCATTGAAAAAAAACACATACCCAATTTTTATTTTTTGAGGGCTAATCTAAATTATCAAGATTGTATTTTGCCTCATAGATATGCAAAAATGTTTATGAGGATGAGACACCTTCTTGAAGAGAATTAGCAAATAATAGAGGGGACATTGAGTCATAAGCTCTGTACATCAATCAACTTTGCAGTGAAGAAGCTTGACAAAGTTAAATGAGTTGAAAATACTTAGTTTGCTTTCTCTCGTAAAGACCTACTATGAAGATATTTATGTTAGAGGCCAAGCCTGTTCAAGCAAGCAAGCAAGGCGTTATAATCCTAGGTACTTGCACGGTCAATTTAATAGTGTATTGATAGTCTTCACATTTACTTCCAAACAAAATAGTTGAAATTTTGATTATAGAAAACAAAGTCAAATATTAAAATGCACCGCTATTAATAATTTTGTCCACATGAAAACCTAATTTCTGGTTTTTTTGTTTTTTGGTTTTTTTAACAACTACTTCATAGAAAAGATCACAGAAAAATTTTAGATTGATAATATATAGGTAATTTTTCTTTCTGAACACGTAATACATGTCTCTTAATTTCTACTGTGAAATTACTCTCCAATAGACCTTTCACTTCTGGAAGTCTGTTAGATATACAACTAACAACAGATTTGTATAGACATATTTACAACTGCTTTCAAGCTTCAGATATGTCAACTTCACAATATACTTTGTCACTCAGATCTTTACTCAGGTACTTACTTTAGTCAAGTAATCCTCAACTTCATATTTTCCAAGCCGTCTATAATGTTTCTTGAGCTTTTTTTTTGTTTCCTCTACCAAATATTTTTCTTTGTCAGATTTACCATTTCCCTGTATTTACAACTAAAGAAATTGTATCATTCAACAAAGCTAGACTCTAATTCAAACCGCTTTACTGACTTCAGTTAATTACATACTTAGTCCAAGATTTATTTATCTAATCTCCAAACCAGTTTGATGGAGTTATATTCCATTAAACTCACTGCACTGAAGTTGCTTTGATGTCACCTACTTTTTTCTGTTTGCATCTGACTAACCTGATTACTTTCAACTCTAGCTAAGATTCCATCTTCCTCAGCAACACATCACAGCATAAAAAACATAGTTCTCTACATCTCAGTCATTTGTGCACAGAGACTTAAGTATCCCAGAAATGTCTAAGAAGTAGAATTTTGCTGCAGTCTACAACTGACTTCAGCAGAACTAACGTCTCACCCAACATAATTTTTAAAATACATTATATTAATTTGAAATGAAGTATTTAGCATGCCTTAATAATATTTTTGAAAATGACAGCGTTTGAAGCATATAGGTCCCTTGTTTGTCCTGATTATAGTTCTTAAGTGAGCAATAATCACATTTTTCTACTATTTCTATTGTTGATCTCTAAAACTGTATTGAACCATATTAGGACCACAGCAACATTACCTACCTATATGCTCACTCTGTATGCTTTTGCATACAATACTTCAAGAAGTACAATCTAAAAAAACTCTGGTAGACATCACTTTAAAGAGCTGCAGTGAGTGGAAAATACAAAATCTTTGTATGATTCTAGAGGCTCTGCAGTATCCCAGAATTCCTTTGGTCAAATTTTATTTACGTGTCTCATTAGCAATAGCTTTAGATTTCAAGCTGTATTACTCATTCTAATAGTTTCACAGTGTTGTCTCTTCTCTTCAATGCTCTTTTATAATGTAAATTATATTTTATAAGCAATATGTCCTTTTCATGATATATTTACTCTATTGCTTTCCTATTAGACTTTTTATAGCTTTCATAACACAAGCTAGAATACTTTAAATGGTCACAAATCTTTGCAGTAGCTGGCAACACAGAAAATATTTTTCTTCCTTTCAGTGACTGACATAAATGCAGTTACTTATATATTACAAGAGAATCAAAACCAAGGACTGGACTACAGTGTTGTAACAGAGCATCTAATGCACTAAAATGAGACTTCAGCAAGTCCATTACACATTCTACTACAAATTTCTCTTAAATTCCATCTAAATGACAGTGAATTTAGAAATGTCAGATATAATTCTTGCTGATTTTTCAACCCGATCCTGAGGAAAAAAATGCCTATTTTGTGACCCTGGGTATACAATTATTGCATTAATTGATTCTTGCATATTCATTACATCAGACTACAAGAAGTTACTTGTGCAGCCATGCTTATGCTAACTTAACAGTTACGCCAAAGGACAACTAGCAACATAGGAAAATAAACCGAAAACAGGATTTGAAATTGGTTTTACACAAATATTTGAGATAAAGGAAATGTTGATTTACAGAATCAAATGTCTCTAGGGCATGTGAATTAACCTGCAAGAATAGTGCATGCATGTGAAGATTGTAACTCTCTTATGCTGGATATTTTAACATTCAGAAATGAAAAGGAATCATGCTTACTCAATATAAAATAAAAATTATTCCATGCCAATGAGGTGTATTATTCTAGTTCACTATTCATTCAAAATGCTGATAAAACCTCTAAGCCCAGGGGATTGAAAGAGCTCAAGAAGTTGATATGGGTAAAAAAGAAAATAAAATTGAAGATAAAGAAACTCATTTTTGCTTGTAGTTCAACAAGAAATTGTACTGCTTTCAAATGTACCTAAGAACAAGGTGGTTTCACCTTCAGGAGATAAGTGTGGATTTCAGAGCTTCCTGAAATCATGTTCACCATGCAAACCACTTTTCTTATTGCATAACAAAGAATTCAAGTTTGTTTTTACTATCTCCAGGCATTGCTGCTGAGACCTCTGTTTAGTCTAATACCTCCTCTTTTATAAATACAGGTGTACTTTGTATGCACGTTTAAAGAGCCTGGGTAGTTTAGGATCTGATATAGGTACCTCTGCAAAGAATTTAATGCTATTCCTAAACTGCTTAAAGGACAAACCATCATAACTTATGCTATTGTGAATGATGTGCTAACAATTTGCCAAGTTATGCTTTTAGTACATCAGTGTAAAAGTAATAATAAATGCATTAAATTCTCCATGGAATTTGACTGGGATTTAAGGGGACCACACAATTTCTTCTTTCTGAAGACAACCTCTTCCAGTTCAATTCAGGAATTAAACATTTCTGTTACATTCCTAGTTTTTTACTAAATGAACATCTGGGCTCTTGCACATTTTGTGTGGAAAATTCCTGTCCATTCACAGCTCCGGCATCCAGTCATATGGCTATTTTTGTACACGTGTCATTTCAAAAATTGAGATTGTAATGGCACTACAATTTTGGATGAAGATAAAAAATTTATGGAAAATCTGGAAATAGGAAGTCATCTAGATTATGTAGGTATGCACTTCCAAGATGAAAATACTTGTGGTTTTTTCCATATATGCCTAAGGGTGTTGAGTAGATGAGCTGGTTAATTAGTACAAATTATTTCTTGATCTTAAAGACTTCTTAATATTTTCAGTCATATGTCCCACTTCTAGTTACTTGTGCTAATTTTATTCTCATGGGAATTCTATTTTCATTAAAATAATCCTTCTACACTACACCAATGTGACTTAGGAAAAAAAATATAGAGATGTAGAGAAGGATTTATTTAGTGTATAGGGCTATGATTCTGTTTCCATGCAAAAGATAGACAAATAGAGATAACAAATAGAGATAACAGAGATTTTGTTTCACTTTTATGTAACTTTCCAATAATGCCAAGCAGTCTTCTCTTGGGTGCCTTACCTAGGAAGCAGCAAGAGGTCACTACTTACTTGACATCTGAATTTATTTTAGGTTTTCTTTGCTCAAGAACAATTTATTGCTCAGGATTTCATCTGAAGACAGCCTTTTGTCTTTGAAAGATAAGAAATTATAGTAAAAGTTTTTGTCTGTTAGAAAAGGAAATGTTCTGTGTTATCCTCTGATTTTGTAGCTAAGTAGCATTTGAGTTTGGACTGTTTTCTGATCCAACTGACGTTTACAAAGTGAAGATAAGTGATGCTAAAGCATAGGCATAGTATTTCTGTGTATCAAATATGGACATTTAAAAACATTTGCTCTACCACTTCGCAGTTGCTTCCGAAACTGAGATATGGCATGCTATACTCTTTCTCTAAAAAGAATTGGTTTCAGGTTTCCTGTGGTCTTCCAAAGTAGAGGTCTTTGTGGATGTTTTCTAAACACAGAACATTTAGAACATCCACAAAGAAAGCTGCAGTACCAACTGAGTATATGCTGTGTGTGAAATTGCTCACTACAACTCACTAGAATGCCTAAGACGAACTAGAGACAATTACAAATGAAAGGACATCTATTCTATAATGGTAAATTTGTGTCTTATTTTACATGCATAAGGAAGTGTTATATGAGTAAAGACAGTCCTCTTTTTTTCATGCTTAACTTGAGTTGTTCTGTTTGAAGGTTTTTTTTTTGTTTGCTGGGAGAGTTTTACTGACAACAGATTTGACCAGGCTGAGCACATGCTTAGGCTGAAATATGTGCTACTGAGAAATAGCTTTGGTGTTTTAGAATTGCTCAATTACTTTGGTCGACAGCTAAGCTAATATATATTATGTATGTATATATGTATATGTTACAAATCTAAGATAAGTAAACAAGTTCTGAGTTCCTATTTACATTATTCTATTCCCATTTTTTACTATTAAATAGTAGCCATTACTTCAAAACACTATTTAAAATCTTTTTGGAAAAATATGGAAGTTATATTACTGTATTTTAGGTAGGATTTTTTTTCTGAACCAGTAACTTATTCCTTCACAAAGTATTAAATGGAAACAAAGGCTGAAACTGTACACAGTAAACTGAAGCAATGGAAGAAATGTGTTTTGGAGATGACAAGATTAGCAAATAATTAGGGAAATTTTTGGATTATATTTAACAGAACTGAAAAGTCAAACATATTTCTACCTTTACAGCTGTTCACAGATACCTGTTACTTCTACTAGATAACAGAGAAGATTGCAATTTAGAAAAATGGAATAATTAGTCCCTCAACTCCTTATTCAAGTCTAGGCTGGAAGGTTGGAATGAGCATGAACAAATCCCTTTATTTGGATCCATGCTTTCAATTATTTGTTACAAGCTTCCCTGGTCACACACACCACACTTCTTTTGTTGAATCTGCAGCTACCTGATTATTCTTAATCTTGATCTCTCTGTTCTGCCCTTGCCTGTCACGTGTATTTGTTCTGCTCCTTGTCAAGAGTCAGGCTTTGTTTGAATCATCTCTCTCTCCCTCCCCCTGCCTTGATGCCATACCACATGTTGCAGCACATCCTAAGTTGGATGGAAGACTTTTATTTTTCAAGTTTCTTCTTCTGTTTTGCATCTACAAATCTTTAATTCAATGGGTTTTTTATAATTTTTCTGCAACATAGCAGCAGAGTCTATGTAAATGCCCCACAAATCTACATCTGCATGCCAGCTACTACAGTGTTAATTTTTTTAAACTTTTTACCACGTTCTCTGTACCTTGGGGTGTCTTTGATATTTCTGTTTAATTATCTTCCTTCTACTTGCCTACCATGTTCTGATTAATAGATTGAGTGGAGGTGAACAGCTAAGTCACTGTTTCACTGGCTGACATAAAATTATCTCAGACCTCAAATAACAAAATGCAGGCAGATTTCCAAGAGCTTCTGATTGGATCAACTGTTTCCATAATTTCTCAACTACAAAAATGAAATTACTTTATGGCATTTTAGGCTGAAACATCTCTGATAAAAAGACTGTTTCAAAGAGCAAAAGTAATTGGACTAAAAGTCTAACAGTAATTGTTTGTTCATTTGTTTTTTTTTAATGAATGGACACTGCATTAATCAGAGGACGAGAGTAAAAAAATCAGAGACGGAAATAAGGACTGTGGTGTGTGGATACTTAGGAAGGTTTGGTAGATTTGCTTGAGATTGGAAAAGGCCTTCATCTATTACACATGTTGAGGCTTGACCTCCTGAACTTGGTTGAATATTGTAAGGACAACTAAGTAATAATTCAACATTAGAAGACGAGACTGGGTTTCATTATAAACTATTTTAGGAGGACAGTTATGTGAAGATAACATCATAGTTAAAGAAGAAACTGAAATTCTAAGAGCTGTATAAGCAGGAGGTGAGTTCAGCACCAAAAATGAAGCCAAACGAATGTAGAAATGAGATGCACTTCAAAATGTTTGCATTGTTCAGTAGGGGTATTGCTATTTCTGAGGCATTCATGTTGGAGAATATGAGGAAGAAAATTTCCATAAGAAGGCAACAAGAGAAGTAAAATAATCCAGATGTATAATAGAATTCATTCTTCACAGATGTGGAACCAAAGTCGTATCAGTGCTTAAAATTGTAATTAGATAACACGAACAAAGGTCTTTATGATGTGATATGTGGGTGTCGCATTCCACTGGGGGGAACTGCGAGGAGTTCTTTTAAAAATGGATGGTCAGGAATTAAATGAAGCCAAATGAGGCAAACATTGCATCTGAGAACCATTTATTGATAACAAAAGAAGAAGGAAAAGGAGTTGCCCAAGCGAAAGACGGCTAGAGGAGACAGAAGAGAAGAAAGGAAAATTAAATATGACTGGTGGAAAGGGGAAAGAGCGGACAGAGAGAAAAAGAGGGCGTTACCCCCAGCGAGTCAGGGCAGCGCTGTCGGTGTCCAGGCGGGAGGTGTGCACGCTGCCTGCCCGTGGCTGGACTGGGTCTGAGCGAGCCTGCACGGCTCCCGGAGGGGCGCGGCTCCATGGGCGCGGCTCCTGCGGCGACGGCACCGGACACGTGGTGAGTGGGCGCTCGGACGGAAGGACCAGGACCCTGGATGGGGTCACAGCAACCGGCTGGATTGGGGTGCAGGGAAGGAAGCAGGCAGCCCAGGCAAGGACGCGGGGCGAAGTGGCAAGGCGGCGGTCACAGGAAGGCAGGACAGGTGCGAGGGCCAGACAGCGAGGGCAGGAGAGCCAGAAGGCGGGCTGGGGCTGGGGCTGGGGCCAGGGCAGAGGAGGGAGCGAGCAGGAGCAGCGAACAGCAGCGAGGCCCCCACAGCGAGCAGCAACACAGTTGGGTTTTATACCCCCCTGGCCCCTCCTAAAGTCTGCCCAAGGACAGGGAACCATTGGTCCAGTCCAACCTTCCTGTGCCGTCAACTGGTGGAGACCTCTTCCTAACCTGATGGGAGAAGCCCCTCCAAAGGGTCTCCTGCTGCCTGCCTCATGGAAGGTGTTGCCAGGCAAAATCCTCCCAGAGACAAGGCTTCTTCTGGCTGCCTCCTGCATGTGGCACATGTGCACCCCTCTTCCACATGCCTCTGGCAACCATTGTTGAGGCATAACAAAACTGAATTGGTTCCTCACGGTGTGCTAGCAAAGTCATACTATGGAAGGACCTAGAAGGAAAAATGGATAGAAAACAAAGATGCATGCAAAACTGGCAATTGCTAAAATGAAATGCATCACTCTTTCTTTGAAAATAAAGTTTAGCATACAGGTAGGGATTTGGTTCTTCTACTGCTATGCCTGGAACAATAATCAGGACTTATATGTGTTTACTCCTGAAAATGTCAGGTTTTTTTTTAATTAGAATTGAACAGCATGAACAAAGACACTGCTTCTAACATGCAGGAGAAAAGTCAATGAAGCTCTGGCATTTATACTGCCTGAGGATTCTCCAGCCATTTATTTATCTTTTTCTGCTTAAAATTAGTTTTCACTAGCCCACGAGTGATATTCTCAGATCACTTCAGAGATCTGAATTAGAAAAATGTTTATGAGGAAAAGAAGCTTTCTCTTCTGAAGGAGCTGTCCTCCACAACAAGGAGCACTTTTCTTAGCTGTAACACAGTGAATGTGTCTTAAAGCCATTTGAAGGCCTTTTGCACTGAAAGGCCTATTTAAAAAAGTTGTGGCCATATTGACACCCTTGTCTTTGAAATCTTATGCAATTTTACAGGGAAAGGTCTTGATGACATCAGCATTTTATCTCATATGATGACACTTGTCTATTTAACTATGTCAATCACAACAACTGCCTTAAAAAAGGGTAAAGGGAGATTTTGAAAATGAGATGCTTGCTTTGAAAGATTGCCTGGATTTAGTCAGTCACATTTACTAGCATTCTGCTGGGTCAAGAAAACATTTGTACAGATTACACTGGAAAATTCATAGCTACCTACTGTTTTATTCTTGTCAGCTGTAGGCTTTTTCTTAATTACCAGAATGAATACTAAAAATGAGTAGCAACATTGCAAAACCTAATGTATTACAAGATATGTAAACAGTTTACCTAGCATATTAAATACATGCTAAAGATGCATATTGTGAAACTAATGTCATGCAAATGAGCAAATGAATCTTTATATTTTCTGTTGAAAAACCTTGAGCAGTAGAACCACTGATATTAATGAATAAGCTAACATTCTTTGCTATGCTGAGCATTGCTAACGCTATGGTTGTAGACCACAGTTAATCTCACCTTAATAATTTCTCTGGTGCTCTGACTTAAATGTAACACAGAAGAAGAACTGGTAGTAATTCTTAAGGATTAGGTCTTCTCAAGAGGTGAAATATCTGTGTTTCACCACCCTTGGTCATGTCAGTATGGAATCAGTGACTGGAAGCAATTTAATGTGATTAAACTGATCCCTCTCAGGTCAAACCTGTGCACCTTGTGATTCATTGAATCTGAGGGGAGGAGGATTAAAGAAGAGCAGTAGTGTAGTCTGAATGACAGTTGAGGAGAAAATGCTGGCAGTCCAGATATATGTTATCAGTCAGGTGAAGGAAAGTAAAGTTATATCAGGAGGAGCAGTTGTGTTTAGTTTTCACTACTGTAGCAATGCCTTGTTTCATCAACTACAAACTTTAAGACTGTGACAAGATAGAAGAGAATTTTTCTAAAGTACACTCTTTTTTTCCCCTTTTGAAGGCAGAACAACAAAATATTCAGCATTACTCTTACACTGGCATTTCTACTTTGTTCTGCTGCTATGGGTATGACTTGAATCCAACTAATACTGAAGGGTTTATTGCTCTTTTTAAAAGTGACATATCGACTTCTGTTCTGATGGACAAACTATGCAATTCTTCAGTTATTTTACCAGATACAAGAATGTAAAACAATGAAGTCCATCTTTGTCTTGGTTTTCTAATCCAGTATAAATTCAGTAGGAAAGAAAAACTAAAAAGGCAATATGCCATTATGACACAGCCATGGCTTTGTATCAGCTTGGCATTGCTCTGATACTTATATTATTTTGGGTCCTAAGATTATTTATCAAACAAAGTGAAATAAAGCCTGGCAAACTGTATGAGACTCACCTCAAGCAGTGCCAGAAGTAAACACAGTTGCTCATATTTACAGACCAGAAAATATAAGACAGTAAGAGTCTCACTGATAATTTCAAAACCCATCTGCTCTGCCTTAACTTACTGTATAATAAATGTATCTGAAATGTAACTTATGGATAAAGCTTCATTCTCTTTCTTTATTATGTATTTTATAATGTATTCTAGAGTTTCTTGGAACCTTTAAGATTTTATTGGAATATCCTGCTATATCTTATCAAAAAATACCCTAAGAATACATTTTTATTGAATTATAATTCACTTTAACCTAAGGAAAACCTGGCTTGCCAGGAATCAATTGAAACCATTACATGTATATTTATACATGTTCATCCATATGTGTAACTATAAATTCAGAATCTACAGCTGCACATTAATGTTCATGTGTAGACTCTGACTTTAGGAGCAGACAGTAATGTGCAGGTGATTTGAAACTTCAGTTTTTTGCTAAGCAAGAAAACCCTGTGCACAGCATAGCACGTTTGAGGAAAGAAACAGATAATAGCGTATTTACATATAGATTCACCAGGTCAGCATGCTTACCAGCATTATTACACTTTCTGCAAAAGCACATTATCTTTTATATTATCTGAGAATGTGGCGTAGTATCAGGCTGAAGTCTGTGATGTGTCATTGTAGGGAGACATAAATTGGAATCCCCCCCCAAAGAAAGTAATTTCTAAAGTATATTTGACAAACTTAGTGTGCATGTTGAATCCATATCTGAATACCTTGCAAGGCAGAATGAACTCAGAACCTTTAGGCCATTCAGAATCTCCAAGTCAGTCTGAAAATCTTAGTTTTACAAGACTAACATAAACGAATGGTCAAACATAGCATAAAGAAAATGTAGCAAGATACAGGGAGGGCTAATGTGGTATATTTGTTCCTGTTAAACTAAATTATACTAAACTGCCAGATTTCTCAGCACATCCAAGAAGCATCATTCTGAAGGTTGCATAGCAGAAGGATCATAGAGGCAGACGTTAAACTGTTTGAAGAACGGGCAATAACAAATGCATTAATTTTAAGTGTATATTAAATAAAACAAATAAAATGATTGTGGTGTGAACATTCATTAACTGCAGCTTTGCTTTGATATTTGTTCTGAATATATTATAGATATGTACATACAATAATCTGTAAAGACTTAATTACATGTTTGATAAATAGACAATTTGAACTACAATTATTTTTGTAACTCTAGGATAAAGTGAGATAAACAATAATTTTCTGTGTTCGTGACAGTCACGTGTTTCATAATTAAACACTTGTTTTCATCTTGAAATTAAGTAAAATAGCAAAACCAATTTGATACATAAAACAAACAAACCCAGCTATCTGGAAAATTTTCCACTAAGCAGATACCCAATAATGCACTGAAGTACTGCAACAACAAAAATCATGCAAAAATGCTTGTAAGAGAACTGGAAATGGCACAAGTAACTAAGTGGAATGCTGCACTACACTTAAAAGCCTTACTGAATTATAAAGACTGCTGTTGAGAACAGCTCTATTCTAAGGATCAAGACAACAATATTTTTTCTAGTTTTGCGTTGTTGTTTGTGCATTTGGAGCTTGCACTGCTACTTGTTCCCCTGGCTTTGAACTTCATTGTGTTGCATATATGCCACAGTTTATATCAGACCAATAATCTTGTTTACTTGTATTACAGAGGAAAAAATGACATTATCATGATGTTCATGATGTACTTGATATATAAAGATTCGATGTATCGCACTACAAATTCAGGGCTGTGAACTTCATAAGACCTAGTCAAACACACTCCCAAGTCTTTGAAAGGGCTCCTACTGATGATTGAACAGAGAGGAATTTTGATTCTGCATTTCTGTTGGTACCACATACACACAAAGAAAAAATTCTTTCTTTCTGTCATTGGGATGTGCTTTGCAAGTTGTACCAGACCAAACACTGTGGAAAGAAATTATCTGGTCTTTGCTCTCTACCCATCTGTGCACTGTGATACTTTCTCACCAAATTGATCAATTATTTACATGTCACATTAGAAGTTTTCTCTAGCACATGCACATTTAATCAACAATATCACACAAATGGTTCTAAAGACAACGTTTATTGATGGCATTTTGATTTGTAGAATGGTAGCCACACTAGACTGTCATCCTGTATCTGGTCAAATAAAGACAAAATCCATTTAATGATCTCTTTAGTTGGTCAAAGCCTTCAAGTGCCCTGGAATTTTTGGGAGAACATCACTTTTAATTAATCTTTAGGTTTTTAATTGCTACACTGAAGAGAATCTGCAAGTAGATGAAGTGAAATATCCATCTGTGCAAACCTCACCTGAAGAGATGAACATTTTACTTCATGTTAAAATCCTAGGGGGAAGATTTCGGACAGGAGAAGGTTATTTGGTTGCATGTAATGAATGAACAGTTCAGAGAGACTGAAAAACTAAGCATGATGATGGCACAGTTCACTTGTGAATTAACTGTTCCTCAAGCATAAACTCAGATGAATTCAGTTTACCTGGTTCAAGTTACAAAATCATTTATGATGGAAAAGACCATTTTTCCATAGGTTTACAGTTGCATTTAAGAGACAATGGAAAACAAGACCCCAGACCCTATTAATATTATTGGATTGAACTGTCATGTGAGGAGCAGGAAACTTACTTAGATGGTAAGGGTATGATTGTCCGGTGACTTCTTTGTTCAGATTCTCTCTCCAGAAGCACACAGCTCGAGCTGTATACTGCCACTGTGTGAAATAAATAAATTAATTGAATTCTGCCTGAGATTCTGCTCATGGAAACCAAGGGTGGAGAATCTTCTTTAAAAGATGACCTTGACATGCTCCAGCACACCAATGTCTTTGTTGTAGCGAGGGGCCCAAAAGTGAACACAGAGTTGCAGGTGTAACCTCACCAGCGCCCAATACAAAGGAAGAATCACTTCCCTGGCCCTGCTGGCCACACTATTGCTGATACAGGCCAGGATTCCACTGGTCTTCTTGGCCACCTAGGCACACACCAACTCATGTTCAGTGGCTTTTCTGCCAGGCAGCTTTCCAGCCGCTCTACCCCAAGCCATGAAACCAACACTCTTTTTCAATAAGAAATTTACAGTACCATTTTGGAATAAATTTTTCCAACTGTGACTGTATGCCAAGTATGCATTTTTTGAAAAGAAAAATGGATTAGGCAAAAATGTTCAAGTTTGTTGTGACATTTGGAATAGTCAGAACATTGCCTCCCTGCTATGAGAGTGAATAATGTGAGTCATACCTCTTTCATCACATGTGTTCTTCACTGACTTCAGAGACAAAATAAGAGGGCTTGGCAAAGAGCTTTGGAACTCTATTTCCCTGTGTTGGTGTTGGATTAACATTAAAGATTATAGTAAATGAAAAATTCTGGGTCAGCAATCCAAAAAATAACAACCATCCAGAGGATCTTGGCTCTAAATATATGTGCACAGCGTGCAATTTTAAAATTAACCAGACTTACAACCACTTATTGCTTCTTCTCCCTTAGACTGAAGAACTAATTAGATTAATCAGATTACTGTACCTCAGGAGGTTCCTATAGGCTATGATTGTGTCACTCTCAACATTTTCGTTGATAAGCTAAAGAGAGTGAGCTCCTTTCAAGTCTGTCATTATGTGTGTGACAAAAGGGGAAAAGGAAAAGTTGCTTGTCATGAGTATAAATTACAGAATAGGAATTAGGGTTTGGAGGGAACAAACATAGGAAATGTACAAATCTACATTGATGCCCATATAGACAATTACTTATAAATATGTGAAAGGAATACTACAAACAAGTAGTTTAGAAAGACTACCAGAATTTCCACTCTTGAATAACGCCTTCCACTTTTCTTTGATCTTGAGATTTTTTGTATTATTTGGGGAAAAGAAGTGAAGTGCAGACAGTGTAACTGGACTCAGTACTCTGTCATATCCCTGTAAAATCCATATAGATATACAGATATATATAGATAGATATAGATATAGATATAGATATAGATAACACAGAGCTAATAAAAAATCTGTTTCAATTACAGTATTTCCCCATGGAAAAAGTTTTGTTCATTTATTCATTCGTTCATTCATTCATTCATTCATTTATTCATTCACTCTCAGTCAAGCTTTTGGTCACAATGATACTCATATTTACTATATATTTTACTTTAATAACGATGTCTCTTTTTTTTGTCAGAATGATGACAGCAGCACTGAGGAGAAAGTCTTGGGAGTGTCTGTTATTGAGAGGCTGGACAACAGCAAGTGGTGTGTGCTTGAAGCCACAAATGACGACCACATCCTGGGCTGCATGGGCAGCAGGTTGAGGAAGGGGATCCTGCCCCTCTACTCTGCCCTCATGAGATCTCACCTGGGGCGCTACATCCAGCTCTGGAGTCTTCAGCACAAGAAGGACATGGACCTGCTTAAATGGGTCTAAAGGAGGGCCACAAACATGATCCAAGGCCTGGAGCACTTTTGATAGGAAGATAGGCTGAGAGAGTCATGATTGTTCAGCCTGGAGAAAAGAAGGCTCCAGGGAGACTTTACAGGAGCCTGCCAGTACCTAATGGGCCTACAGAAGAGCTTGAGAGTGAGTTTTTACAAAAGCATGTAGTGACAGGACAAGGGCTAATAGCTTTAATCTGAAAGAGAGTAGGTTTACATTAGATATTAGGAAGAAATACTTTACTGTGAGTGTATTTGAGGCACTGGAATAGGTGCCTCAACCCGGAGTAGTTGTGAATGTCCCATCCCTGAAAGTGTTCAAGGAAATGTTTGATTGGGCTTTGAGGTTTTTAAGGTCTCTTCCAATCCAAACCATTCTGTGGTTCTTCATATTGCTACCATGTGCTACATTTCTCTGTTTGAAAATTTACTTAATATCTATTATATTGTAACTCAGTTTATAAGTGACTCTGTTTATGTTAGTAATCATCACTATTTATAATTTAATTAATCAATATTTATTGTGTAAAGAATTTCCAGTAAAAATTTTATTCATGCTATTATATCAGTGGTGGTCCAAGAAGTAATCCTACCAAGTCCTTCAAGATACATTGCTAACCAGACTTTATTCCATATAATATATCACCACAAGGATTTTGCACTGTTCAACTCACTGCACCAAAATGGAATTTCAGAGTCAGAGATTGAATGCATCCCCCAAATTTGCAGTTGTATTCAAAGGAGATACTAAGTTGGAGTGATTAGGCTTAGGTTTCATAAGTGCATGTTAATTGACATTAATTATATTAACTCCTCTTAATTCTTTCTTAATCTAACCCTGTACCAGCTGCTCCATTATTTTCTTCAGGATCGATAGCAAGCTGACAGAACTATAATTAACCATATCTATTCCCAGTTTAATTTACATTTTCTAAATATTGACATAGCATTAGCTTCCTATTAGTATTACGAATTTTCACAGCCTTCCAAAACTTATATAAAGCTGATATAAATAAATACTACATGCTAATAAATGTCACTTTACATGCTTGAGAGTTAGCAGCAGAATTAGTGTTGTCATTACCATGTATATACTGCATCTAGCTATTCCTGAAATACAGGCATACTAGCTGAACACTTTTGCCTCCTCTGTTGCCAACATTGTTGCTGGCAATGCTAGAATGTTCTTCTGTGACAGTTCAGTGTTGTGCAGACAATTCTTTAGTGCATGTCAACATGTCAATGAAGACCAGAGACTCTTGCATGCGCAAGTTCATATGGCAATATTCGCAATACTGAGTCCAGAAGCCATGTAATACTATTAAATTATCACTTTGTTTTACCTGGGTATTAGCAGTAAAAAATAGTGAGTAATGAAGCTAAAACACAAGAACAAATTTTTTTATTATGGACTGAGCTGTTAAAGGAAATTGAACCATCTTTTGAACCTGGAAGTAGATATTTGCCTGTCTTTGCCCTTCACCACTGAAAGCAAAGCTTATTAGCTAACAAAAAATATAATCAGAGACTATCCTGAGCTGGAAGGGACCCACAAGGATCGTTGCATTCAAAACCTGCAGGTCTATAGTTTCTGTATTCAGACTGACATGTGGCTAAGCATACTGATCACAGTGGAATTTATTCCTCTTAACATTGTGAGCTGTTGGGGGGTGGGTGTGTGTGTATATTCATTAGCTATTTGTTTTACTTATGAATTTCTACAGTTCACATTTTATCATGGCTATCAATTTTTCCTTTCCTTCCCTTCCTGTTGTTTGCTGTATTGTAGGTATTTGTTTTTGCTTTTTGTTGGATGCTTTCATTTCAGTTTAAAGAATTTTTAAAAATATTATTTAATTACTTTTCCACTCATGTAATCTAGTAAAATTTTTATTCATCATTTGAGGTATTTATTGTCCTACCAGCTTCTGTGCAAAGTTGTTTCTAAGTCTGGTCATACTTTTTAAGTATCAGTTATGTTTATTAGTAGCTGGGATTTCAAATGTAGCACATCTAATCAGGTGGGTTTTATTCCTGTGATCATATCATCTTTTACTGTCACAATACCTAATGTTACATTCCCATATGTCAGAAACAATGGTCTATTAGAAAATTGAAGATAACTTTTAGAAATAGCAGTATCATTTTATAGTTACCTTATCTGATACTTGTCATGTATTATAAAATTAAGACATAGTTATCCAACATTGTTTACTTGAGACTTTTCAATGCCTCAGAATTAATTAGTACAACATTTCAGAGAAAAAATCTGTCCTTTTCTTTTGTTCATTCAATCTATGTTGAATACAGTGCAATAATGTGAATCCCAAAAGCTTCAGTACTACCAATTAAGGCAAATGTATGCTCACAAACATGCAGTGCTAATTCTTCCTTTTTATCACCAACACTCTTGGTGCAGGCATAAAGACAACTACAATTTTATTTTCTTCAAGCATCTTGTTGGCCTGATTAATTTTATTCCTGACACCTTGATCTTATGCTAAGTTAACTCTCCTTTAGTCACATTTTGCTGTTAGCTTTATCTCTCCCTGAGTAATTAATTTAACTTTTCTTCTAGCTGGTTATCATACTACTCCAATATATGTCTGTGAGGCTTTTCTCATGAGCAAAAAGGAATCAGGCCACCCTAAGACGAAGAGTTCCTATTTGATGGGACAGCAGGAAATTAATGTACTAAAAATGTAAATTGAAAACTATGATTGTGAGGAATTACGAAGTGAGGAAAGCTGCTCAAACATTTAAGGAAAGCAATAAATTTCTGATTTCTATGTATAACTAATTATATGTGCAAATATTTTTATAATGTCTTGAGGCAATAGATATTGCTATTGTAGTAAAGAAACAGAAGAGGTGTTGTTATGCAGAATGTACTATTAATTCTAAACCAATAGAGAATTCTGAAGTTGCATTTTCAATGCAATCAATTCCATTAGCCTTAATCTTCTACAGGACACAGATTCACTCCAAGGTGCAATGTGCTGTGCTGCGAATTAAATGGTTCAGCTCTTAACTGGAAGATGCTACTACTCCAATTAAAAACAACTAATAAAAAATACATCCATTTCCTCTGAAAAAAGCTATTTGTCAATGTCCAGTTTTGGTAATGTGAAATGTTTTAGTTAGACATGTAAGGAACACTTTTTTTTTTTGCTGATTGATAAGTGTTTATCCTCACATTTATGTATCCAATTTAAATATTAATAAATGCAAATTTTAGTGCCAATCTGTTAAAATCTTTTGCCATAACTGCTGTTAAATATTTTTTCTTGATACATTTCTGTAGGCATAGTTGAACTCTATGAATTTGAAAACAAATTCATTAAATACTTTTGACCAAGTATGCATGAATGTGTTTAAAAATGCTCACTCAACTCAAACTATAACATTTAAGAAACTTTCAAATACATTCTTTTACTGCCTTGTTTGTTGTTGTCTTGCAATCTATCAGGCACCAACTAATACTTTGGTTTACTAGTAAGAATAAAACCCCAGGTTTCTTATACTTCCTTTCAGTTTTTTTCTGCTTTTTTTCCCCTAGATGAGAACATTCCAGCAAAGTTGAGGTACTGACTTGAGCTACCACTACAGGGCAGAGTTGCATCCCTGCCTGTACTCCTCAATTTTTTTTGCACTTTTGGAAACATCTTACAAAATACAAATTGTCCAGGTTTGGCAGCATTCCAGTAACATCCATGTTCTCACAAAAGCTTTTTGTGTTAGCAGTCAGGATTGATTTTCTAGCTATGACAAAAGGCCAATTAGCATTCATGGCTGTATACTGCTTTCTGATGAAATCCTGTGCCAGAACATCCCTGACTGCAATGGTGGAACTTCTGTCAAGTCCACCACTTCTATTGCTTTCCTTTCAAAACAACACAACTTTGAGCAGAGAACACAGGTTTGTGATGAGTTAATATATTCACAGAGCTTTGTAGCAGGTGAAAAATTACTTGTATAAGCTGACCTTAGTGGCTACTGTAAAACAGTCTAATTATTGCACTCTTAGAATGACTGTAATTAATGCAATCTCCAAAGCACAAAGATATTAATATTTCAGCTTGCAGATTGTCTGTAAATTTGCTGCACAACCTGGCAGTTTTAATGCGCAGGCTGTGCCATAATTCACTGCTTATCTTTCAATATTATATCTTTAAAGTGCCAGTTCTTAATAAATTGCAGCTGTAAAACTCTACGTTTGAACTTAACTCTTGTCAAAAACTGGCAATTTAAAACCAGAAGTAATCTAATACAAAAAAATTGAATTTAAACAAAACAAACAAATGAACAAAAGTGGATACCATCTCTAATGGTAGCAAATAAACATGAGCAAGGTATTATTAACCAAGCCTAGATATTTAACAAAGCTGACTTATTGTATCCATTTTTTCATACAGACCTTCAAAATCTTAACTGTGTTTCAATGGAATTTAAAGAAACAGAGAACATAATGCTAATGTTTCCTACTTGAATATTATCAAAAATTTTAAGTGGGAAAATATAATAAAATATCTCTGCTATAAATTTACATAGCCTTTCTTATATCTTTGCAAGGCATGTGGTGCAGGTCACTTTGTCAAAGAATGTCTGTTAAACTTGAATTACCTGATACAGTCAAGGCATAATTGAATAAGCTACAGAAGAGATTAACATGCATTTGTGTTGAAAGGGATTTGTGCTGCAAATGAATCTTCTTCCTTGAGTTACACCTAGTCTGCTTAAAGATTTTAAAGAATACTATGAAAATTTTTTATAAAACTCTTTCCTGTAAATATATTGTTTAAGATTTTAAGGCACAGCTAGAATGGGACTTGGCCAGGGATATTAAAAATAATAAGGCATTCTGTAAGCATTCAGAAAAGAAAGGCCGAGGAGATTTTGCCTCCCTGAAAAATGAGAAGTAGTGCAACAGAAGTGGCAGCAGGAGGAGAGGCTGTGGCAGGACAAGAAGCAGCTGGCAGCTCAGCTCTATTTGCAGAGCCAGGACATGGCCCTGGCACAGCAGCATCCCAAGTCCCATGGCAGGACAAGCAGCTCAAGCATATGTTTCGTCAAAGTGGGATTCATTCCAATGGGACCTACAGGAACTGCCTCTGGAACATTAGACAAGCACAATGTCAGTGTAGACCCTCACCTCTGCTAATGGGTTCTTTTGAGAAAGTCAGTCCAGCCAAGGCTGGCAAAGCCTTGCTTGCCTTGGTCACTCAATATCTTTGGGTCAAGACTTGGCTGGAGGAGCAGGAGTCAATGCTGCAGAAGTGCTTTGAGGAGCGAGGGAAGCTGGCAGCTGAGTGGGCTGAATTCCATAAGCAACAGCATCTGATGGAGGAGTGTCTGGAGCACAAGATGGAGCAATCCCAGAAAATGGACCTCACCATGATGAGACTGGCCAAGGTACCACAGCAGAGTTCCTTCCTGTAGCCTCCAGCACCACCTGGGAGGCTCCAAGGATGGGTCCTGCCCACAAGGGAGACATTCAGTGTTGCCTCCAGGTGTAAAGTCAGAGATGTCACTCAGGGTGGTGAGAACCAGGCTCTTCCAGGCACAGCCTCTACCAGTGTGTCTCAGATGTGCCGCATGACAGCAAGCATTTTTAGCTTTTTTATGTTCCTACATCTCCATTCTAGTGTCAGACAAAGTAAAACCAAACTGCATTAACTTTAAAGGGCTGCCTATTCTTGTTCTACATCTTCTTCCCTGCTATTTGCATTCTTAACACCCAGAGTCCTCCATCTCCATTTTCATTAACTCCTTGGGTTGTCCTGAAATCACACTTCTTCATGCATGTTCTTTTGGGTTAGGAATGTGCCTTCAGGATTCCCTCCATCATTGTGCACTCTGGCAGGATTCGGTGACCACTGAATACAGAAGTGCAGAGTATTTGGTGTATACTGCACTCAGCACCCCTCTGGGGATATTAATTTTACACTCAGTTGTCGCAACCATTTTGGTGCTTGTGTTCCACACTGAGGACTGCAACTCTGAGGAAATCTGCAGAAGTGTTCATTAATAGCTCAGACCAACAGGCAGTGTAACACATGAAAGTGTTCTACTTACTGGAAATATTGATCTCTATTTCTCTGACTATTAAAGCTTAATTTACACTTTTGAAAGCAATTAGACTAATAGTTTAAAACCTTTTTTAGAGTGGCACCATTTAATTTGATGGTCCCACTCCTATGTTATCTTTTGTGAGAAGAATGAAATTTCTTTGCTGGGTTGCACATGATTGTGTAGATAAAGGAATTTGTGATAAAACAGACCAAGAAAGTGTAAAACTTTCAAGTCCTCCATTAAAACCTGAAATTTTTTCCTCATTTTTCTGAAATGAAAGGGAATTGCCATGAAATGAACAGACATCACTTGGCTAAAGAAATGAACAAGACTAAAGGTAAAAGTATAAAAGAGAAAGAGCTGTAGAGACAAAGGTTTTCTTATTTTTGGTAGGCTTAACTAAAGAGTCATCTTCCTTTCAGTTCATAATTGTCATTGTTTGTAACTTGTACTTCGCCCAACCTTTCAAAGAACTCAACAGTGATGTGAAAAAAAAAAAAAAGATATGGAAAAACACTAATATAGAAATTAGTTATGTTAGCATTTGCCTACATGATTTTCATCAAGAGCTCAGAAATATTCTTTCACATAAAGCACGTTCAGAGATGCAATTTTTCTCTTCTTGATGTGAGAAATTTTCGCAGTGTATATCTCACAAAACCTATTCAAATATTTCTGCAACAAGTAGTTTTCTCTTTCCAATCAGACAGGTTATAATTAAAATGTTGGCAAAAAGAAAATGTTTCTTCAGAAAAGTGCAAAGTGTTTTGCCTTCTGCATAACTAACATTTATTTTACATTAGCTAGATGTTTATGAAGTAATATGAATATCATTTGAGCCAAAGTAGCCCTATTTTCTCATCTGCCTCTGGGGGGAGAGGAGCTCACAGGTCCTCTCACAGAGCTCACAAGGGGCTGTAGCTCCAGGGACAGCAAAGGAGTGACAGCAGAGGCAAGGACAGATGGTTCCTCACAGCTTGTCTCACATTCATGGATAACATTCTTAGCTGGCTGAGGTTGTCCCTCTCCTGGGCTGGAGAAGCCAGCTCTACTGAATTCTGTCTTCATGATGTCCCCATCCTCTTCTCTCAGCCCCTGCTTCCCTGTTGTGCCCTTGCCCAGGCAGAGATGCTCTTGGAGCCTTTGTCTGTAGGTCCCACTCAGAGTATGAGGTTTTGGGCTTTAGGGGGCCCCCGTGCACCCCAAAGGGAACCGTGGCTGAGTGCCAGCCCACTGCTCCCTGCATGAGGGATGGTTTGGGACACTTCCCTCAGTGAAGACCTCCCTCCGGGGAAGTAGGGGGTTCCCGGGACGAGGACAGAGCCTGTGGCGCTATGGCTGTGGAGACGTTCCTGGCCAGACGCCGGGAGAGGCAGCCCCATCGCTATGGCAACCTGGAACACCGGCAGCGGTACTGGGGGCGGCGGTGGCAGCTCCGAGCTCCGGGGCCCATCGGGCTCCTTCCCTGCCCTTCCTCGGGCCTCCGTGGCCATCGGAAGATACTATAACTGGGTTTCTGGATCCCGGGAAGGCTGGGACACACCGCCATGGTGAGTGTGATGCGGCCCGAAGGCAGGACTGTCAGCCCCAAAGTGGATGCACTGAAACCTCTGTTGGGAGGGAAAAGGGCTGGAGGCTCTGCACGGCCAGAACACAGGAGGGTCTGTGCTCACTGCTGTCTCTAAAGTGGGAAATATCTCTGTGGTTCCCCTGCATTTCATGTGCCAATTCCCAAAGAGCATAAGGAAGGCTGTGCTGTTGTTAATGGGGCGCTCTTGAGAAACTGCCTCTGGCCCTAGTGTGTTTCGGGAAGGTGCAAGTCGGACCTGCTTTGTGTTCTAATGAGGGAATTTGTCTTTCTCCCTAGGCTGAAAATGGCAGGAAGAGTTCAACAGGTGTGTACACTCATGTGCTTTCCTTTTGTGTATGTAAATGCTTTGATATCCTGGAAATGCATGGAACAGAGGAGGGGGACACTGGGCACAGGTGGCAGCCCTAGCTGCTGCAATCCTTGTCTGAAATCTGCCGTGGAGTGCATTATGTGTATTCCTGAACTAGAGATGCTTACCTGCCTCTCCCATCAAGTGGATTTGCCTGTTAAGGTGCTATGTTCCTTTCCTGGTCTTTCCCAAGTCTAGGGAAGAATCTATGCATCTATTTAATTTCTCCTCCTCTAATCCACAATTGTGTAATTGAAGGCCTCTTGCAGCCCTGATGCTGAAGCAGTGCTTTCAGGGTTGTCCAGGAGCTCTGAGACACTGCAGTGGAAGAGCTCACATGCTGGCCAAATGCTTCTTGTGGCCAGGGACTAACTGAATATGAATCAGCTGGCTCACTTGGTAAAGATATCCCATTGCTGCCTAAGTGAAGCTAAATCTTTTATTCTTCAAATACTAGCTCAAGTCCTGGAAGTTCTCTCTAACCTGGCAAGGAAGGTGTTAGCTGATGAGGCTGATGAGGCTGGAGATCAGACCTTTCTTCTTTGGGGATTTCAAAAGAGCAAGGCTTATTGGGATTGGGAGCTTTTCTACCCTTTCTTTGTCAGCTTGGCAGCTGCAAGGGCAGCATCCTGATACTCTTCCTCGAAGAGCCAAGCAAAGGCGAGCACAGGGTTTTAGAAATTTATAAGAACTAAAAGCAGCCAGGTCACCCTAGCCAGGGATACTGAGAAGGTTGGCAGAGGTAACAGCAATAGCTTGGGAGAGCGAGATTGGTTTCTAGTGCCCTTGCAGAGGAAATGCCATGTCTGTAGTGGTGCATAGGGTGGCTAATGGGCTCTCTGTCAACAAGGAGTGGAAGGTGACTGATGCAGAAGTGTCATACTCTGCCCTTGAGGCAGCCTGGGTGTATCTGCACTCTAGCCATGACTCAGTTGCCTTTGAACATGGGCTGATTCCCAACAAAGAAGCTGTTCCCAGTCACAGTTTTGGAGGCATGTTGCTCAGGGTTTTCAAGGGTAGATGTTTCCAGCTGTGTTTACTCAAAGACAGCTATCCCAGTGGGAACTGCAGGGAAGATGAAAGAGGAGGAGGAGGGCCAGTGTCTTTAAAGACAGCTGCTCCTCTGGGCACTGACTTAAAGCTGATTCTCTAAACACAGAAGGAAGAGGATCACGACAAGAAGAACTTATCGTTGGAAAGCACAAGCCCTCTTGGTCTGAGGACCAGCTAACAAGGTGGCAGCATGGCAGGTATTGTGCTCTTTGTGTGTCTGTAGCTCCAGTTGCCAGCCCTGCTGCCCCCACAGTGGGGAGAACAGGGTTCCCAGGGTCCCCTTGCTTGCAGGATCCCATTGCAGGCGGGTATGTAACTGCTTCTCCTTGCAGCAGATGTGGATCTCAGAACAGTGGCAAACTGAAAGCAGACCCTGGGTCCAAACCTCCTCCTTCACCTAGGCACAGCCTTGTGAGGGAGACCGGGAGGACTGAAGATGACTCGCTGACATTGAAAAATGAGGAGATTCTGGATTTGCAGCCAGAGCTTCGAGCAAAGTCCAGTCCTGCTGCAGACAGAAAGCACATCCCTGCCAGCCAACTCCCAGCCACAGGGGAGGCAGCAGCTAAAGCTCACCCACTGAAGGAGGAGGAGGAGGACCGGCTGAGTGCTACCTTGGCTTGCAAGAAAGCTCAGGCCCAGGCAGAAGCTCAGGAGAGAAAGGCCCAGCCCTTGGAGGCCCCAGGCAAAGGGCTGGATCCCCATTGTCCTGTCAGGTAAAGGCATGGTCAATGGCTCCACATCTTCCACCTGCTCCACGTGTAGCTGCTCCAGCAGGACTTCTCAGAAATCTTTGGTTCAGATACAGGAAATTAATTCTAAGCACTCTCCTCTTTCAGGCTGGGGTTATAATGTGGGGCTTTCTACCACTGTCCCATCACAGCTCTGAGTTCTCTTCTTATTTGCACATGTGGCTCTGTCATGGATCTGTCTGGGATCAGCACACCCTCACATTCTTCCCCATCCTCCTTGTTCCTGCCTCTATTCCCCTTCATTCCTGCCAGTTGCAGACAAAGCACGTTCTGTGGTTGAATTCACATGGACACCAGTTCAGACTTGTGCCATCCGAATGGGACTTGGCAGTGAATTGTGGACAAAGTGCCATGTGTCGTGGGCAGAGCTGTATTAGCTGGGGCTGCTGGTGACCAGGGGCAGGAGATGGATACAGCAACAAGGAACACCAGTGATGGAGGTTTAGAGGTGTCTGTGCTCTCTCTGAAGCAAAAAAGTTGAATCCTGCCAAAGCCAAGTGGGACAGGCTGTCAGCTGTCAGGCAGGAGTGGGTTTTGGGGGCAAGGGTCTCATCTTTCATCCCCTGTTTGTCTCTCTCCCATTGGTTGCTTTTCATTTGAAGCCCGACAGCTGCCTTCACAGGAGCACCACAACAGGCAGCTGTCCCACAAGACAGGGTAGCAAGCACAGATGGCTCAAGATAAGGACTCCTTCACCTTGTAGGCATCCTCCATGAGAGACGTGTCCTGCAGAAAACAGCTACATGTGTGAGGAGATGGGGAATGGAGAGGGTGGGTAACTTCCAGTCATCCCTTTGGAATGAAGCATCTGTAACTGAGAGGGAAGGCAGCTCTGAAGTATCACCAGGCTCTTGCCTATTTGATCCCAGAGGGACAGCAAAGCTTTAAACTGAAAGAAATGCCAACCAAGCGAAAGCCTCTGCACCTCTCCCTGAGCTGTGACACTGCTGAGCGTCACTCGTGTCTCTGTGCCCATGCAGGCAGCCGGAGCCTCAGCTTGGCCCTGTGAAAGAATCCTCAGTGAAACCATCGGTATCTGCAAAGGCAGATCCCTTCCAAGAGGCAAGACCCCCAGGTGTGTGTCATGTGATTGTACAGTTTGGGCAGCCAGAGGCAGAGAGGGTCCCTCTGCACTGCAAAAAGAACGCAGCAAAAGGCAGGAGCCACAGCATCACCCTTGGCCATGGGAATGCTGTCCAGGCTGTGATCAGCCATCCTTGCAGCAGGATGCCTAGCTGCAGGATCCCACCAATCCCATTTCATGATGTGGTGGAGATATGGTGCTGGGGGGCCCTGAGCTCAGGAGGAGCCCCATCATGATTAAGGGAGGTCACCCTTTGGAGAGACTAAGTCAGGAAAATGCCCACACCCAGCATCCTAATCACTTCTTCTCTGGTTTCCAGATGATCATGTTAAACCTACCAGAGCTTTCCGGCCAGCTGCAGGCAGCACTTTGAGAGCCCAGTGTACCTGCTCGAAGGCCAGCAAGAAGTGAGTGTCTTTCAGACATGGCATCTCACTTTTGGGGATCTCTCTGTGCTCTCCGAGTTCTTCTGATCTGTCTCTCCTTGTCTTCTCCTCCTCACTCCCTGCCCCAACAGCTGTTGTCTGGGAAGGCAGGTAACCCGTGATGCCTTTGAGAAATGGGATCCCAGAGCCTGAAGCTTTCCAGTGAGAGCTGGGTGTCCCCACGCTCTGTACATCTTCTGTGAATATCCCTTGTAACAATAAGTGCTTGCTACACAGAGCAATCCCAGCACTGCTATCTTTTATCCCAGGGCTGTTTTCTCTTCCTTTTTCTGTGTTGTATGATGAGGCTTCTGTGCTGTGCCTGTCTGGCCCCCTCCACCTCCCCCTGCCTGGCCTGGCTGTCCCCAAGGTATCCTTGCTGAGATGCTAACCCCTGGGCTTGTGTCACAGGTCCATCCTAGAGGATGACTTCTTCAGCAGACTCCTTGACGAGGGCATTGATTTTGTAGAGGTGAGGCCAAGTTTCAGGAGAGAGCCTGAGTGTTGCAACAGCTGAGGGCGAGGTAGACTAAGGTTTCTCCTGGTCTCACCTCATTCAACTCAGCATTACAGACCAGGGATGAGCTGTGAAGTTGTTTCTAGACAACTGAAGGGGAATTAGAGCTTTAACGGCAGTGGCAGTTCTTGCTTGCTCTTGGAAGCCTCCACTTCTCGTCCAGATGGGTCTCCTTACCCTGCCATGGTGGCAGGATACGCTGTCTCCCAGAGCACTCAGAGTCTTCCCCTGAGCCTGGCCCTCGAGAAGACAGCTCAGCGTGCTTATTCCTGGGACAGGGATTGCTCTTGGAGAGAAGGGACCTAGACCAGCAGTGGGGTTGGGCGAGAGAAGGGTAGAGAAGGGGCTGCAGTAGGCTGGGTGTTTCAGGGTGAGGAGGAAATATGCTTTACCTCCCTGGCAGTATCCCTGCATCCCCACAGTTTACCGCAGATGAGGCACAATTCCAGGATCCAAAAGGCTGTTTGGCAGTGCTGCTCCACGTCCAGACCCTTGTGTCACAGCTGGAGAGACAGGTGAGTCCATTTCCTGCTGGCTGGGGAACCATGCATGACCCATGAAGAAGAGAAGTGACCATTTCTGCTCCAAATAGTGTTAGGAGGACTGGGCAGATAGATGCCTATGCCCCGCAAGTGCTGCTGTAGGAACTCTGTCCTGGGTGGCACAAGGACGTTCTCTGTGTGTTTCTGGCAGGTCCGGACACTGGAAATGCAGCGGACACAGCAGGAGCAGTTACTGGATTTTCTCCATCAGCGGCACCAGGAGGACCTGGATCTCATCACACCTGGCTACAGGTAGCAGCCTGTGCTCCCCTCCTCTGCCAAGTCTTTGCCTACAGCCCTGTCCATCTCCCCTGGCGTGGGAATGCTGGGGCACCTCCCCGGTCCATCCCTGAATGGGGGCACAGAGCCACATCAGTGTGGACCTGGTGGTCACAGAGAGCAGCCCCACGGGTGAGCCGATGTGGCGGCTCACCTCACCAACACTGCCATGGATGACAAGGAGGAGGGGCTAATCCACTGCCAGCATGTCCCCAGTGTGCTGGGTATGGCCAAGAAAGCAACAATTTTTCCTTGGTGTGACCTCTTGGGCAGGAGCCAGGAGAAGGTGGTGAAGAACAAAGACAGGCAGCAGGAGGAGAGGCTGCAGCCGGAGAAAGAACAATCTGCAGCTCAGTTCCTGTTGAAGAGCCAGGACATGACCCCAACACAGCAGCATCCCAAGTCCCAGGAGCAGGACAAGCTGCTCAAGGGTATGTCTCATCAAAGTGGGATTCATCCTAAAGGTACCACCTCCAGAGCATTAGACAAGCACAGCATAGACCCTCACCTCTGCTAATGGGTTAATTGGAGAAAGTCAGTCCAGGTGTTGCCAAAATTGGTAGAATAAACTCCTTAACACCAATATGGCTTTAAGAAGCAGGCATTCTTTATCCAGCTCTGGATGCACATGGGATATTTCTACCTATCATGCATATCAAGTAAGAAAAGCTCCTGTTTATATACTATACTTTACATACATATTCATTGGTTTCCCCAGAAGAAACATACATTTGATAATAACTTCCCTAAGTCCAATAATAGATTTTTCCCTCCGACTGGTGCATGTGTCCTCCTATCTCAGGGGTCCCTTGGGTGGTCTTTTGTGGTCACCAACCCCAAAGTTGACTGCTCAATGAACTTGGTGTTACTTTGCAAACGCAGAGATGAGTTGGTACAACTAGTCTGGCTCTTTGTTTTTGAGACACTTGGTCAGCAGAGTGTACTTTGTTGTTCCTCTTCTTGGTTATGTTCAACATGATTTTTGAGAATAAGCACTGTACTTCCAAAAGTTAAGCAAATAGTTCTTCATCTGGTGACACAGTTGAGTGTGGCAAAGCCTTGCTTGCCTTGGTCACTCAACATCTCGGGGTCTACCTTTGACAAAATACAGTCCTGGGTATGTACAGAGCACAAAAAGATACAGTTTTTCCATGAATATCATGTGGATGCAGTGAGGTTATCCCAACTCCTGCTGCTTATGGCAATGCTGCTGCCTCTTCTCAGAGCTCCAGAACAGGCTGTCACAGCAGCAGAGGGACATGGAGGAGGAGCGGAGGCAATTCCAGATGATTGGTAAACTGGAGGCCAGGCTGAGGGAGCAGACTCAGCTGCTGGAGCAGGTGAGTTCAGCCTGTGTCCTCTGCCACGTTCAGCCCTCCTGTGTGGATATGGGGCATGACTTGCCCACTGGAGGTCCCTGGCCTGGCACCTGGGAGTGGCACATGCCTTTCCTCTGTGTCCAAACCCAGGAGCGCTGGAAGGCAATGGTAGAAAAAGCCCAAGCAGAATCGCTGCAGCGCTCACTGGAAGAGCAGCAAAAATTCATGATGCAGCAGCTCTCCATGGTGCAAGAAGAAAGGGAGAAGGAGAAGGTGAGGCTAGATAAATACCTCCAGGTGCTTTTCCCATGTGCCGTCAGTCTGTGCAGTGCTGCACTGTGGCATGGCATGGAGGACAGAGCTGGAGTCTGGGCTGCAGCCTCCTTCACCTGCCCTTGGCCTTCTTCATCCCACACCTGGCTGCATGGGGAATAGCACTCTGATCAACCCTCTAGCACGCAAATGTTGTGTGCATTATGCATGCTGGTTTTCGAAGAGCACAGAGCCAGAGCTCTCCTTGCAAAATTCTGGCCAAGCACCATGGCCTGGAATCAGCTTTTAAATGTTGTGTGTGGTTTAGTGGCAGCAATGGGTTAAAGGGAATGTGGTAGATGGGACTTAGATCTTCATCTCTCCCTCTCATGCCATGATCTCCAGAGAACTTGGCTGGAGGAAAAGAATTTGATGCTGCAGAAGTGCTTTGAGGAGCGAGGGAAGCTGGCAGCTGAGTGGGCTGAATTCCATAAGCAACAGCATCTGATGGAGGAGTGTCTGGAGCACAAGATGGAGCAATCCCAGAAAATGGACCTCACCATGATGAGACTGGCCAAGGTACCACAGCAGAGTTCCTTCCTGTAGCCTCCAGCACCACCTGGGAGGCTCCAAGGATGGGTCCTGCCCACAGGGGAGACATTCAGTGTTGCCTCCCGGTATAAAGTCAGAGATGTCACTCAAGGTGGTGAGAACCAGGCTCTTCCAGGCACAGCCTCTACCAGCATGTCTGGACATCAACAGAAGCATCAGTCACCTCTGTCTCTCACCTGTGCCTGTGAGGAGTTTGGGCAGTCAGAGCAGAAGCAGCTGTCTCCATTTTAAGTCAGCTGAGAGGAAATGCCCTGGGAATGTGTCTGCAGTCAGTTCTGCTTCTGCCTTGGGCTATCCAGAGAGAATATGTGGTACAGCCAGTGCAGCAGAACTCATTTTTTAAGGGCTGCTGAGGTGAAAAATAACAATTCAGGCCGAGTCTTTCCACTTTTGACAATTTGCTGAGCCTTGAGCACACCTTAGGCTGCCCAACACGGGGAGGGGCTCCACCCTTTCTGAGGAAAAAGTGTGGGTGTGTCTGTACAATCACAGCTCTGCTAGCCCTGGCCCCCAAGGGTGGATGAATGAGGGCACTGCTAAAGTACTCAGTGGTGTTGCTCTGCACCCCAAACTGGCCTGCAGAAGAAGTTTACCAAGGACACATCTCCCTCATCTACTTAGGAAGACATGAGACTGTCCAGAACAGGGCAGGTAGTGCTTTGGTTTCCCCTGTGCCCCTCCTAGGAGCAGGCAGATCTGAAGTTACGGGGCCAGAAGCTGAGAGCCAAGGAGGAACAGCTGGAGAGGGACAAGGAGCAGCTGGATGAGTCCTGGCAGGAGCTTCGCCTGAAGAAAGAGAAGTTGAAGAGGGCCAAACAGCGCATCCAGCAGAAGGAGAAGGAGCTTAAAAGCATGACTGAGGTAAGCATAGCATCTGTGCTGGAATTCACAGCTGTACAGGGGCTGGGAGCAAGGCTGGGACTTCACGCTCCTCACGAAGTCATGAATCCTAATCCTGAGCTGGGAATAATGATATGTGCAAAGGGGTCTTGCCCCTGGGTAGTGATGGTCTCTATTCCCAGTCTCCCCAGCTGCTCTGCCTTGCAGCGCTCATGCCAGAAGTATGAGGAAGGGGAGCGAGCCTTGCAGGAGGCACACTGGATAGAGTCTGAACACCAGGAGGGGCTCAGGGCCATCCAGAGACAGATGGAGCAGCTGAGGCACCATCAAGAGCTTCTGCACCAGGCAAATGCCCCCTCACCTTCCATTCTCAGCCTGTGGCCAGTATGCCAAGGGCCTGAACCTTTGTCAACAGCTTCTCTTTCTCCGTGGGATGGGGCAGGATCGGGTAAGCATGGCTCAGCAGAGGAGGCAGCTTGAACAGTTTTGCAATGAGCTCTCACACAAGAACCAGAAGATGCTGCTGACTGAAGACCAGGGCTTCTGTGCCCCTACGGATGGCGTCTCTGGCACACAGTGTAAGACTTCTTGTGTGCTGCTGATGGGAAGGGATGTATGGGAGGCAGATGTGCTTGTATTCTACTCAGGAGTGATGTTCCTGGGGGCTGTTTTAGGTCGCCTGTGTATAAAGCTCAACTGTGAGTTTGCCTCCTCATCTTGTGCAGGAGCTCATCTAAGCTCTCTTAGCCAGGGCAGGGCTCTGAGGGAGAAGGAAGAGAGGTTGGTGGGTTAAAGCCCATTTGCACTGGAAGTTTGGGGAGGGCTCTGCTGCCCATACACATGGGGAGCAAAAAAAGGGCATTGCTCTGTTGTCTCCATCTGTGATCTCTCCAACAGCAACGGCATCACCCAGTCAGGTGTCTTTTGCAGGTAGGATGCACCCTCAGCACAATCTGTGGGAAAGCAGGGACAACACAGCCAGCTCCATTGCATTCTATGCTATGCTACAGCTGCTGAAACACAAAGCCCAGATGGTGAGGCTGAGGGATGAGGGGCTGGAATACACTTGGAAACAGCTGGTGGGCACAGGGCTGGGTAAAGTGTGACTTGAGTAATAAATACCGTCCCTGCCTGGCTCCATGGGTGCACAGGCAGGTTCAGTATTATAGTCAGTAGCAAAGAGGTGGGAGGGAGATTTGCTTTTCTTTCATTCCGAGAGTTTATTACATCTTTACCCTCAAAGGGCAGGCTGGCAAATCCGAGGAACAGTGGCTCACCGAGGGTTTTTCCTGGGGCCAGGGGAAAGGTGGGATCAGGGAAAGGGGACCAATGGGAAAGTTCTGGGGGAGTGACGAGGCTGAAAGCCAACCGGGCAGTTCAAACCAGGACAGATCATACCAAAGAGCAATGAATCCCGAGGGGAGCCCACTCTGATCACCCCAACACAAAGGCATGTTCACTGGCTCCCACATTGAGACTGATATACATAGGGTGGGGTGTTTCCTGAAGTCATTACTGAGCTGCTGGGATGGGCAGGCTTGCAGAAGCTGTGAACAGTTAAAGAAGTGATAACGGAAGCAAAGACAGATGGCTCCTCACAGCTTGTCTTACATTCATGAATAACCTTAGCTGACTGGGGTTGTCCCTCTCCCACCCCATTCCTGGGTGGGAGAAGCTGGCTCTGCCCAATTCTGTCTTCATGATGTCCCCATCCTCTTCTCTCAGCCCCTGCTTCCCTGTTGTGCCCTTGCTTAGGCAGAGATGCTTTTGGAGCCTTTGTCTGTAGGTCCCACTCAGAGTATGAGGTTTTGGGCTTCAGAGGGGCTCCTGTGCACCTCAAAGGGAACCGTGGATGAGTGCCAGCCCACTGCTTCCTGCATGAGGGATGGTTTGGGACACTTCCCTCAGACATGAGCATCATCCTGGACAGTGCCCCTGTTTCTCTCATACCCATCCCTTCCATCCCTCTCTTCTCAGGACCATGATTTCTTGGAAGGTGAGCGCATCTTCCTGGATTCCCTGAAGAAAGCGCCCCACTGTCCATGACACCATCCCACTCACTGCTGGAGGACGTGCTATCCCCATGCGGTACCAAGGGATGATGTGCCCTCCAATATAGGGAAGAAAGAAAAATAAATACTCCCAGTTGTCGGCTTCTTCTCTTTCCAAACACTGTCAGAGTGTTCCACAATTCACTCAGTATTGTACAGATGGACCTGGACAAGCTCGAGAAGTGGCCCACAGGAACATCATGAGGTTTAGCAAGGCCAAGTGCTGATGCTGCACCTGGGTCAGGGCAGCCCCTGGTGCCAACCCGGGCTGGGGATGAACAGATCGAGAGCAGCCCTGCCCAGAAGGAGCTGGGAGTGCTGGGGGTGAGAGCTGGACATGAGCCAGCCATGGGCACTCCCAGCCCAGAAAGCCAAGGGTGTCCTGGGCTGCATCCAAAGCCCCGTGGGCAGCAGGGCAGGGAGGGGATTCTGCCCCTCTGCCCCGCTCTGCTGAGACCCCACCTGCAGAGCTGCCTCCAGCTCTGGGCTCCCAGCACAGGAAGGACATGGAGCTGTTGGAGAGTCCAGAGGAGGCACCAAGGTGATCAGAAGGGATGGAGCACTTCTTCTAGGAGGAAGGGCTGAGAGAATTGGGATTGTTCAGCCTGGAGAAGAGGATTAGGGGCGACCTAATTGTGGCCTTCCAGTATCTGAAGGGAGCTAACAAGAAAGATGAAGAAAGACTTTATACAGGAGCATGTAGTGACAGGACAAAGGGGAATGGCTTCAAACTGACAGAGTTTAGAGGTTTAGATGAGATATTAGGAAGAAAGACTTTACTGTGAGGGTGGTGAGGCTCTGGTACAGGTTGTGAATACCCCATCCCTGGAAGTGTTCAAGGCCAGGCTTGGATGAACATCTGAGCAAGCTGGTCTAGTGGACGGTTTCCCTGCCCATGACAAGTGTTTTGGAACTAGATGATCTTTCTCCAATCCAAGCCTTTCTATGACTCTATAATCAGTATTATATCACTTACTTTCAAAAAAATGCTCTTAGCATTTAAAGTCTGAAAGAAAAGTAGAATGCAGGCTTAAAGGGATGAGAGCAATTATACATTGCATTTGTTAATTTGCTTATTTGACTTTTTTGAGTGGTGCATTTTATATCCTGTAGGCTAATGTTTTTATGCTGCTCTGTCTAGTCTAGTTATTACATATTGGAGACTAATTGATCAGGATTCTATGCATTTTAGTACCTTTTTTATAGACTGGTACAATCAAATACATTAAATAATGACTATTATCAATGAAGAAATTCTAACATTCAGTTGCAGTTTTATTGATACTGTTTACTTAGGCATAAGGATCTGATCAAGTGTAGTGTTTCATTTGGCTTACCTAATGGGAACAAGATTAATTTTCAGATACTTTTAAAAACGTGATGCAATATATGAAATAATGGACACAAAATCGAAGATTCATACCAGTCTTGTCATTTAGTCATACTACTCATAAAGTTTTCTTGACTTTTCCAACACACATTTAAAGGCATTTTTAAAATTTGAAACTAAATATGTACCTTACAGCATTTTTACCTTTCTCTTCTTAATGACTATACTTTTTATTCTCGGATTGACTCAGCAGAACAAGGAAAAGCTTCTAAAGTGACATTTTAATGCATTTTGTTATGACTCAGGCAACCTATTACAGCCAGCTTCTTTCTTCCCATCCTCTATAAGTGTATTTCAGGTACATTGACCTCCAAAGAGGAGAGTCTTTGTTTCCCAAATGTCAATCACATTCAGAAATTTGTTCACCTGATAGTAAATTATTCACTGCTAGAACTTTCTCTATCCTCTGAAGACATTAATCATATAAATGCATGTCTGTGATTCATATAAAGTTCAAAACTTTGTCACTCTAATAAATTAAATGGATTACCTGCTTCAGATATGTTTCTTTCTCTGTAAATGTATGTATGTTTTATCCATTTCTTTAATATTTTAGTGTGCTTTCTACTATTGTTCACATAGGTGTTTAGAAAAATACACTATTTCAAACACCTTAGATTTTATGCTTTTTCCATCACGGATATCAATTGCCATAATAACTAAGGCACAGACTCAGACCAGCAGGGCATCTGAGACGTTTATTCAAAGAAACGAGCTTGCTTTATACACTTCTTCAAGACACAGTATTTCCTTATATGGTGTTTTTCACTAAGCGACCTATCACACATTGCCGTGTCAGTAACACACTTTCTCAGTGTCCTTATATGGGGGTGATCATGTGCTGCCCACCTGTCCAGCAGCTTCCAGCAGGCTCTTCTCCGCAGGGCTCTGCCCTGTGGCATCTCCTCCCCGCCAGGTCAGGCGGAGACAAGCTTCTCTGTGGTGCCATGGCGTTCTGCAGATGTATCTCACAGCCTGCAGCTCATTTCCATCCTATCTCTCCCCACAATTCCCCCTTTTTTGTTTTATACAAACAAGAATCACAAAACAAAACACTCCCAACATTAGAACGTTTGACCCACAGCCCGAACCAAACAAGCTCCATTCATTCAAGTTTCATCAGCTTCCCCACAAGCTGACAACAAAGCTGGAGTAACCAAGGCTGGTCAGACCACTCTTGCAGGTACCCGTCGTGGACTGGAATCTGTGGAAACACAAGCATATCCTTGCCCCCAGGTTATCAACAGAAATGGTCCCTCCCATTTCCCAAGCACTTGAGCTTTTTCTAAGTGAGTCTGTGATCATTCTGAATGCGATTGAAAACTTAAGACTATATAAGGCTTTTTGCAGTCTTTCGTGGGGCGTATATCCCATCTTTGCAATCAATAGCGTTTACTAGCAATGCAGCATTTCTCAGGAGTTTTTCTGTGTTATGTGTGTCTGTTTTTCAGCACCTTTATACATACTCACATTTTTCATAATAATTCCAAAGATTATGGATAATAATCCATAAATATTCCAGGGAATGGTTGGCCAACAAGCATAGCTTTGGGACGTTAAAAGCAAGTGACTAATCAGAAAATCTATATAAGACATTGAAAAACAGCAAAAAAGAACTTATGAAGGAAGAGAGAGTAAGAAATCAGAGCTGAGCTTAGCTTAGCTCAGTTTAGTTTAGCTTCACTTCTCTTACCTTCTCTTAGCTTTCTTTTTTCTTCATTTAAAATAGGATATACTGCTGAAGCCAGTGATGTGCAGCATTAGCAGTGTGATGTCTTAAGCCGTGTAGGGACAATTTTCATAAGTTTTGGAAACTCTGACAGGGAATAGGAAAGATTGGTACAAAACTCTCTGATAGGAAAGATTGGTACAAAATGAAGGATACCTTGAGAGCAGAGGAGTAGACGGAGCTGATGAGAAAAGTAAGGCAAACTTCCATACATGAATTTGTGCTAAATACACAGAAACGGATGATTTCTCTATCTAGAATATTTAGCAATCTATCTTTCAAATACAAGTGATTCCTTAAACCAATTTTTCTAACATTTCTCTAAGGCTTTCCTATGACCTTGCTCTATAAGATTTCTTTTCATGGGCTTAGCTTTTGCTGTATGACTGGTCTTATTTCAAATGTTTAAAGTGATGTGTATGCTAAATTATATTATAGGTGGTTGGGGTTAATTACTAAAAGAAGTTGTTCTGTATATGTATTCTGAGCAACTGATTTCTCCTGGAAGTCTACTTACTTGCTACTATGGACAGTAGTAGCAATATCAATGGATCTGGTTTTACATATGTTTCATCTTTGATCTAATGCTTTTGCAAAACAGATAACTTAATGACTAATTTATTTTAAATTATTTTCATTACTTCCTTAAAAATGAAAGTCAGGAAAGAAAAAAGATACCAAAAAACCCCACATGGACATATTTCTACCTTCCCGCATTTTGTTTCTCAAAAGTTAATATTTTTTTTTTTACTTCAGAATAGAAGTACTTTATATATTTATAAATATATATACATATACAATGTTTGGAAGCACATATACAGGAAAGAAGTAGCTGGGCAAGGAAGGGACTTCAATAAATGAGCAGTGTGTGAGAGTTTCAAAATGCAGGGAAAATGTTGAATTAATCCAAATTTATGGTGATTCTTTTTTCTGTGTTTTTATATATTGCAGTCCATTGAAGAAAGTAGGAAAATGCAAAATCTTAAGTGGAAATTCTAACAGGTCATATCATATATTAGCAGCTTTAATCCTGATTGTCTACACTTTCCATTTCAATTTGCAACTGCTAGGAGTATCCAATAACTGTGTATTATATGGACATTTCTGTCAAAATTTATTCAAAAGCTACTTGAACAAATACAAATTATCAGCACTTTGCACAAGAACTTTGGAGACTATAAATAGAAGATGTGTGAAAATAATTAGTAAGGGAAGAGATAAGTTTGTGGCTGGATAACAACCAGTGGCCCAGAAAAATCCACTTGTTTGAGAATGCCACGGTCAGGAAAGGTATGTTTGAAAAATCTTCAGTGCTTCCCTCCGACTCCTGCTTCTCTTAGGAAGAAATTATTAAAGTGAAAGTCTACTTTCCTTTGCATAGTTTAAAACAATTGAAAATATCTTCTGGCTAATAATTTGGAGAAAACTAGAAACAAAGTTATTGAAATTGGTACTTTGAGGTATTTTAGGGAAATAGAAAATAAAATTAAGTCTTTCCTTTACAGCAATTTGAAGGGGAACTGTCAATAAAATAACTACCAGGGACAGAGATGATGCAGAACCAAACAAATTCATGAGTTTCCAAATTTCTTGGCAAACTGGTAACCCATACACTGTTGCAATGTGTCATTTTGTAGACCTATAATTTACAAAAGTAACTGTATTATCAAGTTAGGCGATGAACATTTAAACTTGGGTGAAATCACTCTTTTCTTAACTAATTCATGAAAAAGAAGAAAAGCTCTTGAACCAAGGGGAAAAAAAATACTTCTGTAACACAGTTGAAGCTTGGATATCTACAGGAACATGAAATGAATTATAAAGAGCCTGATATTGAAAGGTCATATGGAAGACTGAACTTCCTTGCATCTTGGCACAATGACAATTTACAATACATTAAATGGAATATTTGAAACTTGTGAAACAACATCTTTAAACCGGGAAGTCTTCACTCAAAGAAATGAAAAAAAACAAAGAAAGATACTGCCTAGATACACTGCTGCATTGATATTTTCAAGCACAATAGTTGGTGTAAAAAAAAAAGTAAAAAAAAAAGGCAAATGGGTTAAATATCTCTGTCGCATTTTCTTGTCAAAATGGTTGATTGATGAACTTCAATATGCTTGTTGTCTTCAAGTGGTATCTGGAATTATATTTTGAAATGTGGAAATATACACAAGTATGTCTAAACTGAAATCTATTTGTAGCTAAGAAACAAGACAAAACCTCAGAACTGTGTGAAAGAGACCTTCCCTGACTTTTCTCAAATTAAATTAACAGTGTAGACGTTTCAATTATCATCACCGAAACTATGTATGAATTCTTTTAGCTGAAACAAATAGAAAATTTCACACATTCTGTAGATGCTTTTCATAACTACTTTTCATGTCTTCTTACAAGTTTAAGCAGATGCCTCATCAGAGATGTGCTGATGTTTCGTTCACAATCATAAATGTTAGACACATTTTTAAAATGGAAGGTCAGAATCTGAATGGAAGAACAGAATTGGATTTTTCTCTCTCTTAGCAGCCAGTGAATAGCTTCAGAAAGCCATAAACACATAGTTATACCATTTGCACTGTTTTCAAAAGCATCAGAGCCACATATTTAAAGCATCTGGCATATTACCTATTCTTTCGTGCTTGAAGGGATTGTATGATTTAAAGTTATATTTTTGACCCAGTAAGAAAATGAGATTTCCAAAAACTTGTTATTTGCCTTTCTACTGAAGTCACTGTTCTGCAAAATTACCTTAAAAATAATATTTTATGTTATCCTTTCAGGAACATTAGCATGTAGTTTTTACAAATCAAAATTCAGCTTCTCAAATTCTACAAGCTTATGTCCTAAAAGGAGTGATTTCCATGTGTTTTGTTCCTACAAATTTCTGAGTAGGAGTAGTCCCCAGACCGAGCTTATAGGTACTGAGTTTTGCAAAAGGGAAGTACAGAGTTTGGGGCCGCTTTGGTGCATCTGGTGGATCCACCCTTCTTTGGTGGGCTGTTTGCCATACTTAGGCAGACTGCTACTGTCAAGCATGGTTCAGAAGTAAAATGAGCTTGAATTTCTCAAAAAATGTGTGGAAAGAAGATGGTTCCATGAAATCATTCTGGTAGTTCATCAGAACTGGTAGTTCATCGGCATTTTTTAAAAAAAATAAGCTCCTTGTTTCCATGTCTCACTTCAGGCCTTAAACCTGGCAGTTGTGTGTTCCACTGCTATTCCACTATTTCAGCCCCCACTTATGAGACTGCACTGGCAAGGAAGCAAGTATTAGTTCCATTTGAGCTGATGCTCCCTAGCTGGATCAGTGCGTTTTACACAACCTACAGGTCACATGCAGAGGAGAGCCTGGGTCTGGTGTACCTGTGAGAGACAACCCTTATAACAGAGCTGAGTGCTGCTGGCAGGAATCAACTTCACATGGGATATGGATTTCTAAATAGATTGACCTGTCAGACACTTTGGTACTTTTTCATAAATGAAACTGTCTGTTACTGGGCAATAATAAAAGGCTCCTAAATTGGTTTCAGGAAAAGAAATATTAACTGAAAATTGAAATATTCCAGCTGAGAATAATAGAGTTAATATTTAAAGCAATGTAGGTTTGTTACCAAACAACTCCAGATAGCCAGGCATTTGATAAGCAAATAATTATATTACTTTATTATAATGGATAGGGTTTATGATTTATAATGTTTAGATTTGGAATTTTATTTCACAGATCAATATAACAGTGCCAGAAAAAGAAAGAAAAGGTAAAGGACTATGAAAAGAACCCATGTTTTCATATCTGTGCATATCTGCAGTTCTAAAACTGGATTACTTGGAAAGCAAGAAGTGTTAAAACTACTAAAGCATAAAGAGATTCAAGATATTCCCTTGCCTGTGCCTTTTAGGAAGATAACAGCACTGAAACAAAAGCATTCTTTTTTTCAGTGAGGAAGCAAATTTCTTGTTTCTTGCTAAGTAAAGCACATTCTGCTAGTAAAAATAAACACAAGAATTGCAGTGGGACTGCAATCACCAGGGGACTGCAAAACATCTTTCAAGAGCTGTTCCATGTATATAAGAATTGAAACGCAAATTCTCCATGGATTCTATACAGTGAGTTGGAATAAGACATTTCATATTTAAAGTAAGTGGGGGAAATGCTCCAATTTCTGTTTATTTGGGGGTTTGTTTGGTTGGTTTGGTCTTTCATTTTTATTTCTCATTTATCTGTCTCCTCTGTTGTGTTATTGGTTTAGAACAAAATTTCCTTCCAAAATTATAGCCAATGTTAAACTGGCAAGTCTGCTCACAGAGAGAGAGGAAAATATGTTACTGCTGATTTCTTAAGTTTAGTGGACTGATACTTCTCAGTTTTGGATGACTGGTCAAGTTTATGGTGTGTTATTACTTTCTTTCATGCTTTCTGACCCTCTATCAAAATTGTACTTTCCCCTACATCCTGACATTACAGCTCCTTAATAGGTGAGGTATATTTCTGTGGCATTGTAGAAGGATAAATGAGAAAATTGTAATTTATTTTCTGGCCTCATGAAGAGAGTATTCTAAGTTATGACAAATCTACCAGTTGCAGAAGAATTTGTGCAGGTGCAAGAAAAATGAGTTCTATGGTCAGTAAACATTTATAAATATATTCCTATTTATTTAGGAAACATATATCAGTATTCTATGTACTAACTAAGAATCATTTGCCTGTATTTCTGGAGTCCTTTTCCTTTGGTTTAATATTACTTATTGTAGGTGTCAGTCCTGCTGAAGACAATGTGCAAACTTTTTAGGATAGTGTCTTACCGAAGACAGAGTGAAAATGGAAGTAGATTCAGACTCATAGCTGGATGAATGGGACAGTAGGAAACTTTTTAGCTTCCCTCTGATCTGACCACTCTGCCAATATCCTAATCCCTTGATCTATAAAGCCATAACAATTCATCTAACTGTAATAGTGTATTTTTATAATTTACACATGCAAGGTTACGTGTTAATCACTGCAGCTCAACACTTAGAGCTATGAACCATAGCAACATAGTATATTTTTCCATTGGCATGTGCATCTTCTTATAAGTAAAGTAGAATATAAGTAAGAAGTAAATGTTTGCACATGTAACAAACCTGTACGTATAATGCTACTGAAATTCCACATAGGCTGATAAAGAAGTATTGGTGGCTGCATTTACAGTGCTCTCAGGCATGAACAAAGTTCTTGTTTCTGGGAGTTGCCAAACCCAGCAGCCCAACAGAGGTAAGGCAGATGAAGCTCTAGGTTGCTAAGTCCAGCTATGAGCACTGCTGAGACTGTAGGCCCAGTAGGCACACGTGTGCGCATATGCATAAGACGTATAAACATATGTACGTGGCCAATCACACAGATAAGCACAAAAAAAGAAACCATTCCACTCATGCAAGTACGGGTGATATCCACAGCCTCATCCTATTCTCCTCTCTGAGGAGGGTGAAAACATAAATGTACTGTAAATATACATTGGTATACATGTCTTCAGTACAGGTCTCTTCAGTAGCTGATCAAGACAGGCTATACAGCAAACTTCAATTGAATCCCCATTCAGCTGCTGGTCCTTTCACATGGGAAGCACCCACACGTGGATGTGCACCTACACACGCGATGGATCCCGCTAGTAACTGGGTTTGTACACTCAGTCTGACCAATAGCCCTTGGATCTGATCTTCCAGTGGCTCCATGAACTAAGATATAAATGCAGGAGGAGTCTCTCTGCCAGCTGATCCAGCTTAATGGCCAGCAGTCTACCACAAGACCCTGTGCTTGCTCCAGCTGGTTTGGATTCCTGATACCTCGAACAGCCAAATCTCAGCACCCCGGTACCTTCAGTATCCAGCCCGAGCTTATGGCCACCTCGGCACTGGCTTCTCAGCCTCTCATCCAACTTTTCATCTCACGTTTACTAGCAAAATCCCACTGACATGCATACCCATACAAAACACATACACCTCAAGCTGCTGCCACCACAGACACAGTCTGTGACACCACTCTGTGTGGTCTCTGTTTGCTGGCACCCGCCCTTTCACTGCCTCATGGCTCTGGAATCTCCACGCACATGCAGATTAACCTCTCACTGCAGAACCTAACACCTTCTTTCTCCATGAACTTCCACCAGCGAAGATCTGAGCTGTGATAAACAATATATAAAAATGATGCAATGTTCTCAACAAGATATTTTCATTATGGAATTGAATGAAAGGCAAAAAAGTCAAGTGAATTACTCCATGGCATGTGAATAATACTCACACTTTCAATTCAAATAAAATTTAAACTGTTCCTGAGAGGATTTGCTGACATTTATGAAATGGTAGAAAATATTGGAAAAAATTCTGTTATGGCATTCCAGAAATGCTAAAGGTCACATTCCTTACTGTCACCAAAAGTACTGAAAACCTGGTCTGCTTTTTTAAACAGCAACTTAAAAACAAAATTTCTAGAATATGTATTAATTATATTTTAAGTCAAACTATTACCAAGAGCTTTTCTTTCAGTGTCAAATGTTAGCTGATATCCTTTGTCTACCTCTTTACAGCACTTGCAAATAATGTTATTTTTGGCTTATTGTCTATAAAACTGTTAGTCTGAGGTTTTTCTTCTTTCTGGTATACAAGTATATTTAAAGAAAAAATTGTTTTTCAAATGTGTTTGCTTAATTACAGGTATTACATACACGATAATTTTCCTCTTAAAATTTGGACTTTTAAAAAATGTGGTTAAACAATTTTTATGTCTGTGCAATATTTTTCATTTTAATTATCCTTAATTACAAAGCATAGTTCCCTAGCCACAGGAGTAAGAGCATGCCTCAGTGGATTTAAGACACCTTTGAATTATTTTGTTGCTCTGTCCTATGATAGTACCACTCTGCCTAGCTTATGTCCAGGTATTAGTGGCCATAGTGGAAGCAGAGAGCTGTGTACTCCTATGAGTTGGACATAAATTGCCTTCCGTATATATGGTATCGAATATGAAATGCACAAACTGTAGTATAATATAGTTATATAACTGTAGTATTTTTATAATTCTGTTTTTAAGGAAGAAAGAAACAAGAAAACCCAAAGATGTTAAAGAATGTTAGAATTTGCCCCATCAAATATTTTCCATGGTTAGAAGGTAACATAAAATTTCAATGAAACATATTGATAATTCTCAGAGATGCTGAAAAGCTGAAAATCTATTGCACTGAAGGAATATATCAGAAAAAAAAATAAACCTGTATTTGCAAAGCAAAAGGGTATTTTTTCATTCAAGAAATATTGGGATTATTACGTAGAATAACATTTTTCTTTTAAACATTGCAGAGCTAATATGACTTATTTTTGAACAACTTTAGTAATATTTCCAAACTATTGCTATTTATATGCATTTTGATACAAATTGAAAACTACTGTGTTTCTGTTACATTAATTCAGCAGCTAAAATAGACTGAATTCTGTCTCTGTTTTGACATTACACTATAAATAGCTCTTAAATTGTAGAGGAACAAGTCTAGTCTATTTTAGATCTGTTTTCAGGATTTTATAGACTTCAGAAAACACTTCGCATCATGTCCTAGTCTTTGGAAATCTACCTGTCATCATGGAAGATATATGCCTTTATCCCTTGATCCTCAAAGATATATCAAATATCCACCCCTGTACTGTACCTCCCAAAAAGCAACCTTAAGAACGTACAACAGTGAAGTTGTTAAGGTCAAGGGAATGATGAAAACATGCTGAGGGCATCACCATAAGATTATAGAATAAAAGAAACCTAGGTTCATATAGGTTTGAAAAAGTCCTTAAGATCATTGAGCCTAACTGTAAATCCAGAACTGTAAACCATGTCCCTGAGTGCCACTCCTACGTGTCCCTTAAATACCTTCAGAGAAGGTGACTTAGCCACTTCCCTGGGCAGCCTATTCCAGTGCCTGACCAGCCTTCCAGTGAAGAAAGACAGGCTCCGACCATCACATCTTCCACAAGGTCTTCTCTGTTCATAATCAGCAAGTCAGGTGCTTTCCTTGGTTATCTCCCTCACCAGCTATGTCAGGAGGTTACTTGTCACTCACTCCAGGAGCCTCACATACTGTTTCCTCACCAGCAGACACCTGGTAAGTGGAAATCCCCATAAGAACAAAGACTAGTGATCATGAGACTTCTTGCAGCAGCTTATAAAATATTTCATCTGTCTCTTCATCCTGGTTAAGTGGTCTGTAACAGACTGCCACCATCATATGTGACTTGTTGGCCTTTACCCTGACTCTTATCCATAAACACTCAATATTGTCATTGTCACTAAGCTCTAGAGACTGAAAAATCTCCCTAACATACAGGGTTACTCCCACCACCCTACTCTTTGCCAATCCCTTCTGAAGAGTTTATAGTCATCCATTGCGGCACTCCAGTTCTGTGTTATTCCCCTATGTTTTCATGATTGTAATTACATCATTGTTTTCCAGCTGCACAATGGCTTCCAGCTCCTCCTGTTTGTTGTCCATACTGTTGTGCATTGTTGCGAATGCACTTCAGCTGGGTTATTGATCCTGAGACTTTTCTGTGGGGGAGAAGCCCTAATTCCTTTGTGACTGTTCTCAGATGCTTTTTTGGTTTCTAATACACCAACAATACTTGAGTCTTTGATGCCGTGTGTATCTTCATCCCTTACCTTCATTGAGACTTCCCGGCTGCTGTGTGCATTAGTCAGGGGACATTTCAAATGTGTACTCCGCACATTATGGAGCAGACCAAAGGGCCATAATAGCAGACCTCAAACATTGATGTGCCACTTCCAGGCTTATCTCTAATGAGATTGATTTTATCCCTTTCCCCTTCAAATCTAGGTTAAAGCTCTTTCCATGAGCCCTGATAGCTCCTGCACAAAGATCCTTTGTCCCTTTGAGACAGTTGTACCCTATCTGTCACCAGCAAGTCTGACCCATCAGGATCAAAAAACTCCAAATTTTGCCTGTGATACCAGTCATGGAGCCAGGTACTGATCTGCTTGGTCTCTGTGTTTCTTTTAACATCCTTCCCTGCAACTAACAGTTGAGAACACTATTGTGCTCCTGACGTGAATTGTCCAGAGATCGCAACCTCTGCCTGCCATCTTGCATTCTATCTGCAGAAGACTGCGAATTTTGGGTGTGGGAATCAATAGTATTGTAGAATTCTTTGTTAGTCTTTATAGTTGTTCCAAGGCCCTGAAGCTTCTCTTGGTTGTCCTATGACTCTTTAATGCAACTTCATCTCCGCCTACATGAGAAATCAATAATGGATAGTAATTGAGAAATCAATTCAGGATAATAATACAAAGCCCTATAAGATTACGAAGATTTTTTGTCATGTCTTTCAACTGGGCCACAGGGAAGTAGCACACTTTCCTAAAAAGTGGGTCCAGTTATGTTTAGTTATTTCAAAGGATCTTTTTATAGTTTCCAGGCTTCCTAAGTGAATGGAATAGGATTTTTCCACTCCTTATAATGACTTCTGCCACTTTAATAGCACTTTACTTCTCATATTCATTGCTTTAACTTTCCTCCTCTCTGCTTTGGAATAATTTCCCTTTGATTGATTTACTCCATCTGCTTGTTTCTTCTATCACATTATCTTCTGATAAAAAAATGAACCTGTAGTCTGCTTCTTTTCAACTGAAAATGACTACTTCAATTGATTTTATAATGTGCTTTATACAAACTGAAACAAATAGAGCAGATAAGTAAAAACTTAGACCTCTACTTTAAGTACACTGTAGATATTTTAAGATCTTTCAAACACTCTGTTGCTGTGCAGTTCACTCTGAATTGTGACCAAAAGAAAAAAAAATATGGAGAAAGAGCATCTACTTTTATGAAAGCTATTTCTATTCACGAAGAAAGTCTATGGTAGTTTCTTCTTCAGTGCCAGGATAATCCTGACAGTGTTAAGAAATTGTACACTGTTCTCCACTTATTTCCATGACCTTAATTGATCATTTTAAGAGAGAAATGGCCTTTTATGGTAAGAGCAAAATAAAAGCCAGTAACTGACTGAAAAGCATGGGTCCCGCTATCTAAAACCACTTTCAACTAATGGAAACATGCATAGATGGTATGAAAGTTACAGACAGTAACAAAAATGGTCACATCACTTTTAAAATTTTTTTAAGGAGGATTGAAGACAAAATGTCTTCATGTCAATTATGGACACTGCAACTTAGAAAAGACAGAAAAAAAGAAATGGCAACACTAAGAAATAATCGTAGAATTGCAGAATCATTTAGGTTGGAAAAGACATCAGAGGCCATCTTGAATGGATCATCACAGGAACTTAGTAGTATGTATTGTACTCTTTTTTTGGCATTCTTTCTTCACTCTTTTAATAGCCACTTAATTTCATCTCTGCAGATATAAAGCTACAAACATTGCAATAATATCTAATATAATCTGTGTTCAGCAAAGAAACAGAGCTCTCACAATGTGATTCTTTCTCTCATAAAACCGAAACTTAGTCTAGATTTGTACACTTCTTTTTGAATGAAAATTTCACTAACATGCAACAGATGTAGTCCAAAATAAGGTAGTTCCATACAGCAACACTGCGTATTATAAAGACAATGACATTCATTTCTGTGAAAGTGACACTTGACCTTCAACTCAAACTCTTCACACATCTAGGTTTCTTCCTAGCTTCCTAGTTGAGCTGTGATATTATGGGCACATGGAGTGAAAAGTGGATAAGGATCCTATTCATATTAAACTACAACAGCTAAAAACAAATGCAGGGCTCAAAAAGCATATCAATGAAAGCATTTAAAGTAATTACATATATGATGGTGACAAATCAGCATTTTTAATTTTTGAGAAATCAAAGTGTGGAATAAGATGCAGAAGCTGAAGAGAACATAACTTCAGTAACACATTTTCTTCAGGATTGTGACTAATGATACTGTGTTTCAGCTATTTGCCTTCAGGTGTCTACTGCTTTTGGCAGCTATAATAGAGGGAGTAAAAGAAACAGGCTGACAAATGCGTTCTGATCTATAATCAGCTATATACTGATATACTGTATACTATACTAATCAGCTGATGTTCAAATAAGATTTTATGCTTCTCTAAAATGCTTGAAATCACTCTTATCTCACAGAATTAAAATAGTTTATGAAGATAATTCTTAAATGCAATCAAGCACAATATGGTTTAAATTAATCTGGGGTATAATTTTGTCCATGTAATCATCTCTATAAAAGGAGAAAAAAAGAAGCCTTTAAGTATTCTAAATAGGAATTTCTTTAGAATTCAGCTTGTATTTGGTAAGAGCAAGCCCGAATCTACTTTGTATGAATCTAATTCTTCATTATATTTATTAACCACACTATAGTAATTTTAGAGAAAATATTAATGTCATAAAAGATATTTTTTCTCAATATATAGGCTGGCAAAGCCATATATATAGTCTGACTATTACAATAAACCACACCAGAAGCACCTTTTCCCTTTGTTTTGAAGACACAGATGGCACTTTTATTTTTTTTCAATATTTGGATTGTGGGTCCTCATTTGGTCATCAATACTTCAGCCAGCTTTTAAAACATGTAGTGAAGGTGCTCCTTTTCATGATGTAATTCGTATTGTGTTCATTGAGAAACACAAATTAAGTCTTCTAAAATTGACTCTATAAAGACTGAACTATTTGAAACGAATTCATCTTAATATCAATGTTCAATTTCCATGTGGGTTATGGAATATTAAATTTTGCACACACATACATGTACAGTGGCTGGTATTTCTTTGGCAGTCTTTATTTTCCACTCTTTCATTTAATTTATAAATTGAAAATGTAAGTGAGGTGAAGGAAGGGGTTTATTTTTGGTTAGTATTTTACCTGATGCCATGGAAATCAGTATTTTATTCTCACTAACTCCATTCACATATGTCTAGTAATAGACAAGTTCACTATCCATGGGCCTAGCCTGAGGTCAAAAATTACTCAAGAATGTCCAAACGAATCTGGTCAGTTATGTATTACTGTACAAAAATACAGGTCTAAAAATGAGCTCAATTACATTGATATACCTAGAATTTTTAATGGGAAAAAACTGTACCAGGCTAAGATACTCTAAAGTTGCTGGTGCAATGTAAAATTAGTGGGTCTTCACATTTAGTATTATGCAATCTCATCTCAAAGTAAAGGTCTCAATGCTTAAGAGATGTATTGTTCTAGATGCATATGTGAATTGGCTTCACATGCTTTCATGCTCAGATCAGGCTCTCCAGATCTACAAAAAATTTAAATATCTTCTGACACTCACAGGGGATTAGAAGACTGCTTTTTTATGTATTTTTAGTAGATATCACAGCAGCTTCCTAACAGTCTCTAACAGTTTAGATCTAATCATAAACATATTTTGATAATTTAATTTCAAAATATGGTGGATTTTTGAGTGTGTATCTGCCTTACTCAAGAAACAAGGGACCATGCTCTTCTCTTAAAAGCTTTCTTTACAGCTTCATTGCACAAATTGTGGATGGGGATCTCTGTTCTCTCTAACTTGCATGTGAAGAATGCAACAGAGCTGAACCAGGAAATAGATATGTTGGTAATAAATAGATATTTTTACCATTAATGATGTTACAAAAAACCACATATATATGCTGCTTCGCACAATAAGGACAAACTTAAACCTGGAAAACCATTACATACAAAACCATCTGTGTGTTTTTTCTTCTTTCTTTTTTATTTGTACTGTCTTCCCACATATATCAGCAACATCTGCACAGGATTTCCAGAAAATCTACTTTTTTTTGTTGTTGTTGTTGTCATGACCTCAGAAACTTTATCAATCTGTTAAAAGGAGTAACAATCTATTCTGTGACAGTCTTAAAGCAGTCAAACTAGGAATAATAATTACTCCTGGAAATAAATTATGACATTAAATTTTTCTATCCTCCTCCTTCTAAGCAAGAAAGATAAAGTAGCCTGGTTAGGACAACATGGATGCAGGAAAAAAAAACATTGTGTCAATTTCTTCTTGGGGTTCTAAGCAATTTTTGTATTTTCCAATACAAATATGGAGACATCTATGACAGCATTATCAAAATATTTTAAATTGCCGACACTACTGCTTTTTTACTTCTAATATAATCTTATGACTTTCTTAGGCCCACATATCAATCTTTCAGTTCAGAGAGGGGATTGTTATTTAGTTAGACTTTTTTTCAAATTATGATAAGCAGAATAGAAATAAACAATATAGTGCAAGTTTTACACAAAGTAGCATTTTCTGTTGAGATCATATACCGTAAAAGAGTCACCATAAATCTTGTAGAATCATTTCACTCTGATATAAATCAGTGGATTTCTGTGTAAGGGCTGTAATTGCACCTACTGTAACTGGAGCTGCACAGCCTGAAGTGTAAGGTAATGCTATTGCAAATAGTGTAGATTTGCATATAACATATACATAACGAATGACAAGAGAAAAATACTGGGATGATTTGAGATTCAGATCAGTACATTAACTTGTTCATCAAATAAAATCTGTTGCAAACACAAAGAAATCTCCAGTACTTTGTATGACATTGTAATTTCATGCTTTTATAATAATGCCTTGTTAAAAAGAACCTGTTTAAACCTGAGTTATTAATAAAGAGCAATAGCAATCACCCTGGGTTTTGGCATATGTTTTGTAATACTTTTGCCTGAGGAATTTGTTATGCTTGAATGTTCTATATTAATACAAACCATAAATAAAACTGGAAAATATTTCAGAGCTAGAAGAAATAAAATGTTCAAAGAGACAAAATTTTGTTTGTCACTACTTGTTTCTCCATATATTGGATGTAGTTTCATAAAACCTAAATGCTAGGGAATATTCTCTCTCTCACTGTTACAGATAGGTTGTTTTAAATTAATTTACATATTTTATTTTAAAAAATAGACTAGCTATGTAAAGTATGCCAAAACCAAATAAATCATTTGGCATAATTTTCCTGATTCTGTGCAACGTTCAGAGGTACTTGAAAAATAGGTATATATTACAGTGGAATCTTTGTTTAAAAATGGGTGCAAAGCTTGCTCTTATTTTTTGAAAAGGGAAGAAGAGAGGATCCTGTAAATTACTGACCTGTCAGCCTTGCCTCTATGCCTGGGAAGTTCATGGAACAGATCTTCCTAGAACCTGTACTATGGTACATGGAAGGCAGGGAGATGATTTAAGATACCAGCATGACTTCACCAAGGGCAGCTCCTGCCTCACCAATCTAGTGGCCTTCTATAATGGACTGACTACATCAGTGGACAAGGAAAGGGATGTGCATGTCATCCATCTGGCCATCCGTAAGGCCTTCAACATGGCTCCTCATGATATCCTTATCTCCAAATTGAAGAGACATGGATTTGATGGGTAGGCTGTTGGATGGTCACATCCAGAAGGTAGTGATCAATAGCTCAGTGTCCGGATGAAGACCACTGATAAGTGGTGTTTCTCATGGGCCTGATTGGGACTTCATTAATGCCATAGACAGTAGGATCAACTGCAACCTCAGCAAATTTGCAGAGGACATCAAGCTGAGCAGTGAGGTTCACATGCGTGAAGGGACACACATCCAAAGGGACCTGTACAAGACCAAGAACTGGATCCATGTTAATCTGATGAGGTTCAAAAAGGCCAAGTGAAAGAGATAAAGGCAACTGGTGGCTTTAGTACAGGCTATGTGGTAAAGGGATTGAGAGCAAACCTGTGGAGAAGAACCTGGTGGTAAGGATGGATGACAAGCTCAATAGGAGCTGGAAATATGCACTTCCACCCCAAAAAAACAACTGCATTCTGGGCTGCATCAAAAGCAGCGTGTCCAGCAGGTTGAGGGAGGGGAACAATTATGTTCCTGTATTCTGTTTTCATGAATCCCTATCTGAAGTACTGTGTTGTGCTCTAGAGCCCTCAGCACAGAAAAGAAGATATGGACCTGTTGGAAGCAGGTCTAGAGGAAGGCCATAAAAATGATCAGAGGTGTGAAACACTTATCCTGTCAAGAACGGCTGAGAGAGTTAGGGTTGCTCAGTCTGGAGAACAGAATTATTGAGACAACTTCATTGAAGCTTTTCAATATTCAAAGGGGAATTATAAGATCACAGAATCACAGAATCACTTAGTTTGGAAAAGACCTCTAAGATCATCAGGTCCAGTCTTTGACTGATCACTACCTTGTCAACTAGACCATGGCACTAAGTGCCACATCCAGTCATTTCTTGGACACCTCCAGGGATGGTGACTCCACCACCCCCTGGGCAGTCAATTATATTGTTCAAAACTTGTCCATGAGGAAATTCCTCATGTTGTCTAACCTGAACCTCCTCTGGAGCAGCTCAGGGCTATGTCCTCTTGTCCTGTTGTTAGTTGCCTGGGAGAAGAGCCCAACTCCACCTGGCCACAACCTCCTCTCAGGAAGTTATAGAGAGCAATAAGGTGGCCCCTGAGTCTTTCTGGAAATAACATGGAAAATTGACTATTAAGAGCATTGAATTAAAGACTTTATATCCAACAGTAAAAGACCATTAGATTGAACATTCCCTTATTCAGCTCTTGGCCAATGCTGGGGACATACTGGGAATTAATTCACCATAAACACGTCCAACAAAACAAAGACTTCCAGGTCTTTATACGCATTGCAACTTTCAGGATTTCCATAACCCTCTCCCCAGTTCATCATGTCATAAATGCTTTCTCTCATCTTGTCTTGCTGTTTTTTCATGGAGTAAGACTGCCATTTAGGATCCTACTATTGACATAATCTCGGGGGTGGCAGTCAGTGCTTCCTGTCCTCTGGATGAACTTTTAAGCTGGCAACTTCTAGCGCATGCTTGGTCCAGTTCTGCTGAGTCTCAGTTTTTCTATCTTATGGCTTTAATTACTATTATGACATTCTATCTATCTTTGATTAAAGGATAACTCAAAGCTTATCTAGCTAAACAACACTTTATTGAATTTGCTGTTCTAGCTAAACAATCACCATTGATTGAGTTTTCTAGGGTGTATAGGTCTATGGAGTAACTCCATACAGGTGCAATGAGGGTACTCCTTAATTTTCTCAGAGTACTTTATCTTGTTCTTCTGAAGCTAAACTAAACACAGATTTAAACCAAAACCAGCTAAAATAACAAAATATAAATTTTCTAGCTAACTACAGCACAGCTCTTTGCAAAATTCAGAGGACCACCAGATTTCTGGCTTAATAAAACTCCTTTTCAGCATACTAATAGTACATGTGTCTCTTTCATGGAAACATGTTGGAAAGCTGAAGGCAGAGGTCAGGGCAGCAGGGAAACTGGAAGACGAATTTAAATTTTTTTAGTTATACTTGTAGCAAAACTTGCAGTGAACCCAAATGTGTCCTGATTTACTCAGGTGGAACGTAAAAGTAGTGTCTGAGAAATTATGGAAATTACTGAACTTTAAAACATTGCAATTGTAGGTGAAGAGAAGTGGTGTGTGTTCATCATCGTGATGAACACAGGTGGTAACAGGTTTTGAGGAGTTCATTGGATTGCCAGTGCTTCACAACTTTCAATTACATTATTCTTAACATATCGATTCACATTATGAATTTAACTGAACAGAACATCCTTCATTCTGTTCCTAAAGCAGTGTGTGTGTGTGTATTTGTGAACGGTTCTTCTGGAATAATTAATGAAAATAGCACATCATAGTATTGCCAACATGATAGATCAGGTTTCTTTTGCTTCACATCACAAGAATGGGGAAGAACAAAAATGTCTGTATTCTCATGTGACACAAGTTGGATTGTGCACCTGAAATACTGAGGTATAATATAGGTGATTATTTCTTACTTTTTTCCAAAATATTAATTTTCACAGTACTTTGAAAAAAATGCAAAACATTGTCAGATGTGCGCAAATTTAACTGCATAAATTAGTCTTAATTTTAACAAATGCTTTGAATGGAAATTGTTGAAGTATTGACTTTATGACTGGTAGATTTTTCCTTTCATATTTCTAGAAAATTCCTATTTCAGTCCAAATTTAAGTAAATTAAATGCACATATATAAAAATAAATGAAAATATTACAAAAAGTCAGTCCTTTTTGGTCAATAGGCAGAAAAAAATTCACTTCAACCTAAAATATCTATTTTAGTGTTATTCCTTCTCTTTATTATTAAGAATTCAACTTCTTAATGTGGGAAGTTAGGGAACTGAAACATTGGAAGTTTTTACATTATTATCTTTTCAAAAATTAAAATTACAGAACCAGACGAATTTTAATAGTCTATTGCCCAGAATTACAGCTTTTCTCCTTTTCTATGCACAGCCTTAATAAATGGCACCCAGATACATGTTCCTTACCTTTACTAAGATTTCCCTTAGCTGAAGTACTTGCTATCATTTAGCCATCTCTTATTAACGTGTAGATTAGAATTCCAGCAGCCAAAGCAAGCCTGAAGTACATTTGTGCAAATTTTCTTGTTCAAATTACTTCTCACCTCAGCCACTTCATGTTGGTGGTAACCAATGTTTCTATCACAAACAGCAGTAGATAGAGAGATATACTACAGATGATGGATGAAATATGCTAATACTGAACTTTTTAATTGTTAGATGTCGTTAATTAGTAGATAGATGACAATTAAAAATGTAGCCCAATGACTTAGTGGTATTTTATCAGATTTTTGCATATAAATATTACTAATGGAAATTTTGTAAAGCAAATTTAAATGGTCCCATTAAAAGGTGACAAATCAAATACACAATGCATGCTATACTTAAAGGGTTAAGAATGATTAACAAAATTCAAGCAAATGCCTAATGCCTTGTTAGATTCTTTATTATTTAGCCATCTGTCTGTTGTAGATACCCCCTCAAGGACTGACACCTCCTTAAAGCAAAACATCTTTTCAATGTTCTATACATCCTAGCTATAAATGTTTGCAAATGTTTGTACATTGAAATAAAGTAAAAGGCAACATGGTGGTTGTTATTCTTCTATTAATAAGCAGTGATGCTAGAGGAGATGAAAGTTAAACAAAATAATATCACCTAAGCATGCTACTTTTTTAAAATAAATTGAATTCTCAATCAATTGAATTTTTAATAAAATGATTTTTTTGCTAGTTTTAAAATAAAATTTGAAAAATGCTGCAATGTCTTTGAACTTCTTCTTAGTAGTGCTCAAAAATTTTTAATTAATAAGCAGTATTTTTAATTACAGAAGGAGGAAAACTAGCAGTTAATTGATTCACCACATTTTTTTCCTACTTCATTGTATCCTGTTCAAACACTGATTGTGGAGTTGTAGAGTGATATCTACATAGTTAGACAATCTAGACATATGAAGAGCTCGCATGTCTCTGTTGTTATTTTGAGGAATTCTGCTTCTTCCCAGATTTCTAGTTCTTATTGCATTAGGTTTTAGTGCTCAACTGCATTCAGTACTGCAACTAACTAATTTACTCCTTTAAAATTTGTGCATAGCCTAGAATATGTTATATCTTCCTCTAAGAGCTGTGACTGTGGGCATTTTGTGCTGAACAATTTCATCCATTATTGAGGCTAAAGAACCGTCTTTTCACAGAAGCAACAAGACAACATTGTAATATTTCTTTTGATCTGCTCAAATTACAGCTTTGTTCTTACATTGAAGAAAAAGAATGCATGAGTCACAAACCCTATTCTGAATTCCTTATCTTGTCAATTGCACAGTACTTGGCAAAAAAAGCTCTTTGATAATATCAAATAGTTTTGATCCTTCATTATAAAGTTCTTACACTATACTTCTTTATTTAAAGAACAAAAAACCCCCTATCAAACTTAATCCAACCTTAGCATGATATTTATTTTTAGTTTTCTAAAATTAATTAGTTTTGAAAATTCTTAATTTCACCTCCAAAGTTAAACAAAAAAATAGTCATTTTATCTCAGTATACTACTCCAGAATAAGAGGATGAGGTAATCTTAAACAAACGTGTATGATCTCTTAATCGACTGTCTTTACACATGGCATCATCACTTACAAACCAGGACAACTGAATTGCAAGTTAGGCTAATATAATGTCATCTATGCAGAAAATACAAGATTCATTTGCAGTATTTAAGTACAACATTTTCTTATCAGTGATTGCAGAGATGAAGTCGTAGTCTTCATGAAATAAGGATACTTTGCCAATGGTGTCAATAATTATACAAGCTGATTATTAGTATTGCTACAAGATGTCAAAACTAAAACTTTCCAGAAAAACATACTAATTTCAACAGCACTGAAATTTCTGGGAAAGGCTTACACTCAATTTAGTACTTTCTGACAGATTCAGAACATTTTTTAGGAATGGTTAAAATCCAATCTTGCATTCTTTAAATAAAGAATCTTAATTTTTAACTTTATATCAACTTCAGATAATTCATTGTCTTCTTCTTGCAACTCCAGTTTATATCAACATAAATGTTTTCACCTGAGTGTATTTAGGGTTTCCACATCCCAAGTTCACATTTTTTCATTGAGCTTATAGGTTTCTGCTTGGTTGCTATTTTAGTATTATTTATTTCCCTGTTTTTACATAAAGACTTTTCAAGGGACTGTAGGTAATCCTGACTCATAAAAGGAAGTCAAAACAAACAAAACTAAAAGCCTTCCTAGTTCAATAAAACCGTTTTCATACTTAGTTCTGTTAGAGATTTGCTGCCCAATAACATTTTTAGGGGAAACTTTAATTAGAACTTAACAGTAGAATGCATAGATTTGAAATCAGTCTAAAGATCCATCAAATCAAAATACTCATGTCGTTGCTAGCAGGCGCCAGTCATTTTCTTTCAAAAAGTTCAGCATAGATACAGTGCAGAATAACCTATGCTGTTTTGGGGTGGGATAGAGTTAATTTTCTTCACAGTGGCTATGTTTTGGATTTGTGCTGGAAACAGTGTTGATAACACAGGAATGTTTTTGTTACTGGTGAGCAGGGCTTGCACTGAGTCAAGGACTTTTCTGCTTCTCATCCTACCCGTAAGCAGGCTGGAGGTACACAAGGAGTTAGGAGGGGACACAGCCAGGACGGCTGACCCCAAGTGACCAAAGGGATATTCCAGACCATATGACATGCTCTGCATATAAAGCTGGGGGGGAGAAGAAGGAAGAAAGAGGATGTTTGGAGAGACAGCATTTGTCTTCCCAAGTCACACATGAGAGAGCCCTTCTCTTCTGAGAATACCTGAACACCTATCCCTCCATGGGAAGCAGTCAATTAATTCCTTGCTTTGCTTTGCTTGTGTATGTTGCTTTTGCCTTACCTATTAAACTGTCTGTATCTCAACCCATGGGTTCTGTCAGTTTTACTGTTTTGATTCTCTCTCCCATTCCACTGGGATAAAGTCAGTGGCTCTGCAGGGCTTAGCTGGGGTTAAACCATGTCAATTGCACATATATGTAAAGGCTGCTTTAACTAAACAAGTAAACTACATACATATGGATCATTTTACTACTAGGGGTATTAACAATTAAATGAAGGCAATTCATTCACATCCTCTACCAAAATTTAGTCCTTTTCCTTTACTCTGCAGTTCCTACTAGTCCCCTGATGCTGTTGTTAGTTGTTTGATATGCAGAAAACACTGGTGCATAATTGACCAGCTATAGAAACTTTGATAGTGTTATCAGTTACAACCTGTGACACTTTCTTCACCACCAAACATGTATAAGAGCCTCTGAATGAGAGATACCCCAACTATAAACCAAAAAAAAAGGAAAAAAAGGATCTGATACTCACTATGCCCAAAGAAGCTTCTCTTTCTACTAAATATGTGACTCTCTAACCCGGCTTGCATATTTTTTCTCCACAAAGGAGGACAATGGCAGCATTTATTATTATTTTATATTATATTATATTTATATTTTTTATTATTATTATGATAACTATCAACAACCTATAATCATCCAAGAATAGTTGATTCTTCACAAACCCTTAGGTATTAAGTCTGAACTAGAGGGATAGATAGAAAACTTATTTTCAGTTTTCTTTCTGTAGATAGACAAAGGATGATTACAGCTGCAACATGAGTTTGAAACGAATCTGTGGCATTCCTAAAGGATCTTGTGGCTGGAAAATGCCAAAGGCTGTTCAAGGACTTGACAATTGCTGAAACATAGAAAGTTCAGGACAGACCCCCCAAGAACTGTGGAGACATGGACATACTGGAGAAATTCCAATGAAGGGACACAGGCATGTTTATTAATCTCTCCTGTTAGGAAAAACAGAGAGAGAGGGAACAATTCAGCCCAGAGAAGAGAAGGGACAGAGGGATTTTTATCAATATGTAAATACATGAAGGGAGGGTGAAAAGAGAAGGGGAAGCCAGGCTGTTTTCAATGGTGCCCAGAGGCAATGGGCACAACCTGAAGGACTGGGTGTTCCCACTGAATGTCAGGAAATATTTTTCACTGTGACCATGACTTGAGAACTGACACAGGGTGCCCAGAGTGGTATTGGAGCCTTCCTCCTGCGAGATATAAAAAATCCATATGGATAAAAATGCCCATTCTGAGCAACGCCCTGGACGTGGCTGTGCATTAGTATGGCTGTGTGCCATATGACCTCCAGTCCCTTCCAACCTCAACCATTCTGTTATTCTGTGAATCCTGCTTAGTATATTTTTCTAACAATGACCTTTTAAAAAATTTTAATAAGAAAATTGTTGCATACAATTTTGTATTTCTTTAACCGTGGTTTCACTTGCCACCTGTTTTGTAAAAGAGTGATGTGACAGGATGTACTCTTAATGAATCTCTTTTATCACTGACTGTTTCCATCTTTCTGTGACTGACAGGCAGTACTCCTAAGCTTTTTTGGATACTTCATAAAGTATAAATAGCTTTACCAGTTTTCTCCCACTGTACAGAATTATCACTCAGAATTCTACAGCAGTAAGAAATCTGCTTGTATTAGAAGAATCTAAAAACGCAGGTCCCTCTTTCTTGCTTCTGATGCACAGAATCAAATAGTAATGATCATGATTTCCAGTTAAAAGGATTTTTCTTCCCCCGTTCCAACTGATGTCTCTGTATTCTTTGTTTTCCAATTTAGCTGTTTATTTTCCTCGTTCCCTACTATTACCATCAACTCTTTGTGATGCTAATCACTTAATGCTTTCACTCCCTTATGAGACATTTGACAGTTTTTTGATGGCATAACTTAAACAACAATGCAAAACAAATTTTAAAGTTGGCTTTCCATTTTTGTAAGTTCAGAACCTAAAGGAAAAAATCAAAAATATCCCGGCTGTTGTTCCAGCCTATTAACTATGTAAGTCACTACAATATGGAAAGGAATGTAGGTCCTTCAATATCCACAGCCAATATCAAGAATATGAGTTGGGGGCCCTTGCAGAGATTCTGCCTATATTGTTTATCTTCCTCCACCAAAATCTGGTATCAGTACATCATCTTGAAAACCTTCTTGAAGCTTAGTGTATAAGTAAATTGTTTTTCTTAACTAAATGCAGAAAGGACATTGAAACAGATGCGTTTAGAGGTGCTTGGTATTGTAGTTTCTACCAGTGTCCACATCAATAATTGGATGCAATAATTTTTGCCATCCTAAGATATTCTACAAAAGCAAATTCACCTATCTAAGATACAGAGGAAGAATAAATATTCACATTATGATGGTTGTTGGACTCTGACACAGATATTCTGGCAAGATAAAACACTGTGTACCAATGAACAAGGCAGTATGCAATATACAGGGTACAGAGTTCTGTGAATAAACTGGTGTACGCTATTTTACATAAAAACAAATTAAATCTATATGCTTAGCAACATTAAAGAGTAGCAAAGGTAAAATATGTAGTCTAATCTCAAGTGACAGACTTATAGAAAAAAGCCAATGACTGCACTTTCCAAAATCAAGTAAGTCAGCTCATGAACTGCCTTTAAAATGGTTTGAGATAACACAATATCCCTGATACAGATAATTTTCAAGTGCCTCAGTATTGAAAGATTTTGGGTTTATTCTGTATTTTTTTGAGGTCACAACTCAGAGATAAGGAATAAGAAAATGCAAGTCTGATCTGATCCTCTGGAATATTTTCTTTTACAAAGAAAGCACTTCTAAATACTTTGGGAAGGATCATTGGATCTGTCTTCGCATGCTGTCAGAATGAATTTTTTTTTTTTTCCCTGAAGGTTGTCTAAGTAATAGAGAATCCTGGACAGAAAGGTACTATGTACATTCAAAATAATTAAAAAACATACCCAGTTAAAAATATCTTAGTGATCTATAAAATGTTCCTAGACGTTCTTCTGTGCCTTTTCTCAGAGCAGAAGCACCACCTTGTAAGACTTGAGGCTGACAGAACTGTTCAGCTATGCTTTGTGATTCTCCCAAGCTTAAAGGCCACATACATGATCTGCAAGAAAAAATAAGCCAGTCTATATTGATATATAGTATTTTCCTTCTGCGATAAATTCTTTGGATGAAAACAGGCCTTGGATACAGGAGAATCAATACAGGGAGGAGAAAAAAGGGTGTTTTTTCAAAACTCACAGTGAGACAAAGGTGATATTTTATGCTTAATAAAAGGACCAACAATTTGTGCGTGTAATCCTTTCCTAAGAGAAAATGAGCAATAATATAATAATGAGATCCTGGTGAGGAACACACATGGCAAAATGTCTATTTAACAAGAAAATGTCTATTTTTAAAAAGAGATTTTCAAGCGAGTAAGTCTTATTTTAAAAATTGCCTATATAAATATTTTTTCTAATTTTATTTCATTAAACAAATTGATCACAAGAAAAAAAGACAAAATCCCAGCTCCTTCTCTTTTGTCAAACCACTAGAGCAGAAAATTTTAATTTCTGGAAGTTAGTTGTTTTCTGCCACTTCATTACTAAAATAATTAATACTTTCTGAGACTTAATGGCCCTTGCTTTGGATATGGATCTCTGACTGCAGGATATTATTAGCAGGTAAGAGGAAACTAGACAAATTTTTATCACACCAAATCACTTAATTTACTAAAAGCCTATTGTTATGATTTTTATTATTTCTTGCCAGAACAACTACTGAGTATGTTCTGGTATGTCATGTAAATATATTGTTGTAGAAGAACACAGGATTCTCAAACAAAACTAAGGCTTACTGCTGTTGCCTTAACACAGATGTGTCTTAGTGGGGGTCTGATGCTGGTCGAGCACCAGTATGCCACGGCCTTCCTAGAGAGAGTGTCCTGCAGAGAACAACTCTTCTAGGGGTGAGGGCAAGCCCCCCTGGACAGTGGGTGATCCCAGCAAGTGTAGCGATTCTCAGCTACTTAGTGATTTCAGCTCTTGGGATTTCAGCTCTTTGCGAGATCAGCCGAGGCAAACTCGGGGACAGAGAGACGGGAGGCCTGTATGGCAGTTCCACAGAGGCAGCTCTAATTGTCCAGCAGTCCCTGCGAAGGGGAGGCCAGGGACAGACACTCCCTGACTTCAGGGCAGACTCAGGGCCTTTTTATGGGAAAGGGAGGGGGTGGGGTAGAAACCAATTAGCCAACTGGATACAAGCTATTACCATAGGGGAACAAAGCATGCTGGGGTTGGTCGCTGTAACCTAGAAGTGAGTTGCTGGAGAGAGTCCCTTTGCCCTCAGGCCTCTCTCCTCCAAGGGAGCACAGACAGATCCTGTGCCAAGAGTTCACAGTGCTCCACACAGATGCCATAAAAACATATTGGTACATCTAAGATATCGACATGAATCTAGCAGAATTCACCCAAATCTTGTCATAAACCTGTCCTTTTGCAAGCCAAGAGAAGTACTCTAGGGAGTCTCAAATGACTTCTACTTAGGCAGCTGAAGCTTGCCCAAGTGACAAGAGATACTGAAGGGAAGAGAAGGAAAGTGACTTTCAAATTGCAAAGCAGGTGAGCAGCAGCATTGAATCACTTCAAATATAGATTTCTTGATCCTTCTGTGATCTAATTCCTAACAAAGCTTCCTATCCTTATGTGCATCAACAGTAAGATTGGTGATTCAAGTGCATTACATATGAATTTATCTGTTACTTTCCAGCTATTTCTCTCATATCTCTCATCAAGGAGTAAAAAAATCAGAACTCCATTGATGAAATTATATTACCTTTTTCTAAGGAATTTGCTTGCTATACTAATCATCTGTTTAACCATTACTTAAAAAAAATGAACAAATGTCACACACACTTTAAAGATCATTATTGTAAGTGCATCATTTAACTTAATTAAGGAGTTGAGAATATATTGGCTGAACAAATGTGCCATTATTAGAAAATTACTGGTGTGCCCAACTGTCTTATTACCAACGGAACATTGACCAATATTGAAATGACTGCTTGCATTTGCCACTGCCATGTTTCATTTTATTACCATGTCACTATGATGTTTTTACATAGAAAACACACCAGCTGTCATAGAATAAACCATTTTACTGGAGCTCAAGAATACACATATCTATATTTTCTAATGCATATGAGACGAGAGTTGGAATACTGCCTTTATCTCAGAATGATTTGGGTTGACAGAAAGTATTTTAGAAGAATGCAATTAAACAAGAAAAATATTATGCCAGTGATAAACAGCAAAGATGTACCTGTGGCATGAGTTTCTGACTCTATAATGAAATAAAAGAATGCTATACAAGTTAGTTACTCAGTTGAAACAAGCACTGAGGTATGATTGTCATTCTAGTAGTAAGGTATATCCCTACTTGATTAAAAATTACATTGTTCTTTTAGTGTTTCAAGAACTGAGTAAACCACAGAATAGATAAATGCCTATTAAGGTACAGATTACCTTATATGTGATACCTTAATGCAGTAGTTTAATTTATAGCCTAAATACCATGGTTTCAGTCAATATGGAGGAATTCTTGTGCTAAAGATGTCTAAATAAGGGCAGCTTTATTATTTTTGTTAGTTAGAGGTCTCAATTTCTTTATTAATCTGTCTATATTTTATAAATATATGGTATGTATTTATACCTACATACAAGTAGGTGATACAAGTTTAGGATTAACTGAGACTTCAGAGTCTACTTCAACTTTTCAAAATTACTTCATTTACTTATAAACTTGAAATCCATTCAGCACCATGCTTTCAGAGACACTCTTTTAAAACTGTATTCCATGCTGTGGTAAATATTTGTTGTTCTTTTCTCACAAAATCCCCTACTTCATTTCTAGTATTTTGGGTTTTGTTGTAGTTGTTCCCTTTTTTCCTATCATTATCATACTCCACTTATCCCTGTTCTTCGAGCTGTTGGACATTAGAAAAATGTGCCGGAACTCACAGTCTTCTGAGTCTTGGATTATGATTTCTCAGAGCAGAGCTCCAGCAACACGCAGCAACCAGCAATCACCTTTGAACAGAAACCACCACCTTTGGCTCCTCCCAGGGTTTGATTTATAGGGCTTGTGCCCGCCCTGCAGCCACAGCTGTTTGTAGGAGGTTGATGAGCACCTTAGGTTGAGGTAGTCTCAATTAATAATTGGATCCTGGTGTGRATCCTGGTCTTGAGTGAGAGTTTGGCTAGTGCATACCATCAGGGTTTAAATGCATATTACTACAGAAAAATTTCTATTAAAGGAATTACAGCAGCAGCAGTTTACATTTTCTACGACTTTCCCCTCTATAGGTCTTGTCTAGACAGGTAGAAGTACAACTTTTCACGATCTGCCACTTTCCTCTTATTTGTTCTTCTATGGTGTTCAAAGATTTATTCCTTTCTCTCTTTAGACCACACTCTCTTTCTACCCTTTAGATCAAACAACAATTGTAAAGTCTTTTTGTGTAAAACCTGTGTTATAAAGCGAGCTACGATTGCTGCTGAATTATGTAAGTTCCTCATCTGAAAGAAAGAGATTAGAATGACACAATAGAAACAAATGAATATCACTATGTCCAGAACATATTTTGCCCCCTTCCATTTAAAAATGCAACAGGGAAGAATTCCTTGACTGGAAAACACTGAATGGAAACAATTCTTCATGTATTTAATGTAAAGTAATTTTAGAAAGGATTCTGCCACACCATTAATTCTTCCACTGTTCCTATAATGTCATGGCATAACAAAGCATCATCTTTACATTATTTATATAATCTTTGCATATTTACAGTGTAATCTTTTACATAGTCTTATTTTCAGCTTTCCGAAATGAGTATATATTTACCACTTTCTGATACGACTTACTCATATTATCTTTGGGGTATTGAGATATGCTTCCCTTGGGTCAGAACAACCCCATACACTATTACAGGCTGGGGGCAGAGTGGCTGGAAAGCTGCCTGGTGGAAAAGGACCTGGAGGTGATGGTCAATGCCAGCTGACCACGAGCCAGCTGTGCCCAGGTGGCCAAGAAGGACAAGAGCACAGCTGGCTTGGATCAGCAATAGGGTGGCCAGGAGGACTGCGGCAGTGACTGTCTCCTTGTGCTGGCACTGATGAGGTCACTCCTCAGCTGCTGGGTTCAGTTTTCGGCCTCTCATGACAGGAAAGGCATTGAGGTGCTGGAATGAGTCCAAATAAGGACAAGAGAGCTGGGGAAGGGTCTGGAGCACAAGTCTGATGAGGAGCAGCTGAAGAAGCTGAGGGTGTTTATCCTGAAGAAAAGGAGGCTCAGGGGGGACCTTACTGCTCTCTTCAACTGCCTGAGAGGAGGTTGTTGGTCTCTTCTTCCAGGCAACCAGTTACAGGAAAAGAGGAATTGGCCTTAAATTGCACCAGGGGAGGTTTAGATTAGATATTAGGAAAAATATCTTGACTGAAAGGCTGGTCAGAGATTGGAACTGGCTGCTGAGTGAATTGGTGGAGCTGACATCCCTGACAGTGTTCAAAAAAGCCTGTCGATGTGGCACTTAGTGATCGCTTAATGGTGAAAGTGGTGTTGCTGAGTTAACAGTTTGTTGACCTGGATGCCAGGTGCCCACCAAAGCATTTCTCTCACTCCCCTTCTCACCTAGGCAGAATATACATCAGACACTTTACAAAGACACTGTCACAACCTAGAAAATTATACAGCAATCTATATTGCCATATGCTTTGCTGTATGACTGTAAGTTCCCTGAATACAGGGACAGAGAGCCACAATAATTTTTACTAAGTAATTTAGGACTGTAGATTCTGAATTTTACAATAATGAATGAGGAGCAGTACAGGGGATGGTAGTGGGATGGTACATCCTCTGAGGTAACTCACATTAAAGTCTGACAAACTCTTTCTTTTGAGCTTGAAGGGCTATTATACCTATTTTGGACAGGCTGAATTTTGCCAGACTGTGGCAAAGTAAAAAACCTGAATACACAGATGTCTAAAGCAGCCAGATGGCAAGACTGAACACATATCTTGGTAAGAAGCAAACAGAAAAAAAGTGAACAGAAAATAAGTTAAACATCTGTTTTACTTTTTTTCCTTAGAAGTTAATTGTTTACAAGGCTCTGTTTTTCTTCAAGACTTTTGATTGAGAGGTCTGGACCATCATAGTTATTTCTCTATAATTATTTTTATTCAAGAAATCTGAATTTTTCTGACTATAATTTTTAAGTTATTACATGGAACTTATAAAATCATGACAGTTGTGGCCTATTTAACATCTATAATGCAAGAGACAAGTACCAAGTTTTTCAAACATTTAAGTATCATACAACAGAGGGCAGTTTATTCTGAAAAGTTGTATTTTGTATTTTATATAGTTTTATTGATAACAGTATGGAGTTATCGGATGTACATATATATCTTCCATTCTCATAGAGATCCTGTGACCTTACAACTGTCAGTAGCTTTAGAAAATGTGTATGGTCCTCGTGACTTTTTCCCAATAAGTTCACAGCCTCTCTTTCAGTAGAGTACTCATCATCTAAACTCTCCTCCCTATATGCCTTTTCTTGCTTTTGTCCTTTTTGCTTAGGAGAGAGTTCATCCAAACCTTCTGAAGGTTCCTTTATGCCTACAAAGCAAAAGCAATATCCTTTATGCCTACCTATAGCCTCATTTAAAAAAAAAGAAAGTTGCTTCCCATGACATCCTGAGACCAGATGTTTCATTAAACACATTATTTCTTCCATGGCAATTAAGTCCCTTTCATAAACTAAATTTTCATACTAGACATTCTCTTCACTTTTCAACCTATTTTTCTGTATCTTTTAATGAGCAGGTAGTTCATGTATATGTATATTGCCATGCCTTGTTAATCTTTTGCTACATTCACTATTTTATCTTATTTACATTTGATTTTAAGCAACTTAGAATCAAAGCATTTTCGCCTAAGAGAATCCGCTAGGAGGGATATTCGGTCCCAGATGGTGGTTTTAACCATTAAAGTTCAGAAAAAACCTAATTAAAACAAAAATTTCTTTATTTTCATGCATCGGGATCATATATCGTTTGCAGCCAATTTCTACTCTCCAGAGGATGTGCTCTGCTGTCATATTCTGGTTAGTAACTTCCCTAATGTTAATTACAATCTCCTTGATCTTACTTAATTATCTCACAGTAATAAACAAATACTTTTCAGGACAATCCTCAAATGAATGTAGTTACATAAGCATTCATTTAATTATTATAGAATAGGTCTGTTAATTAATTAATTATCAGAAGCCTTGTAATGAAATTTTACATTGTTTCAATGACTATATACTAGAATATTGATGTAGAGTGAGCTTGCCCTTTAGAAGGGCAGATGAGAAAAAATGTTACCGAGAAATGGGGATGTATCAGCACACAAAGCTGGATGAGATGGACAGCACATGGTTCAGGAAATCTTTAATCAGAAGGTGTTCAAACTCATCTAAGTTGTGCCAAATGCTATTGCAGGGGGTGAAGTGGTCCTTAAAATGTGCAGAAATTTCTCACCATGCTAATTTAGTAGTTTTTTAAAGCTGAAATTTCTGGACTGAATATCCTTAAGCACTTTTTATATGTTATACTGGAAGCGTGATTTCTTGTACTAGTAACCATATCATATATTTATGCTTCCTCTTATCATATTATTTCTACTACAGCTGATTCTGGGTTTTGTGATATGTTACACAAAGAATGTAGTTGTTTATATTAAGTCTTCTTCCAATAAAATGGATGAAAAAATCCACAAAAGAGCTCTAAATATTTTTTAGTTTAAAAGCATCTCATGCCAAAAGGTAATTGAGTGATGGGCCTATGAATGCCTCTCTCAATTTCTTAATAGGCTACTTTTCCTACGAAGGCGTAATTCAGTTGGTAATTCAAATGACAAAACGTGTAAATATATTTAGCAAAAAAAAACCCCTAACAAACCACACCAAAAAACCCACAATAGAATGTGTGCTGTCATTACCATAATGAAAATTACAAGATCTTTTTTTTACATCTTCAGCAAAAGACACAGTCTATCTTTTCTGCTATTTTGTTTTATTTAAATATGGCTTTCCTACCTTCCTCATGGATATTTGAGAGAACAGATTCGTTCGTATGCTAATAATGTATAATTAAAATGTATCATTCTGTATAGTGCATCTGCCATTTCTAATGCTATAAGAAAGTGCAAACAAAGTCACCTAACTTTAATGTCAGGTGCCCTAATTTAGATTGACAGTGAAATAGTAGTGATGTGGTACAAGAGTGTTTCTGCATGCAGATGAGTTTATATATTCATCCACTTATCACTTTCTTTCAGCATAGAAGAAGAATTACATTAGGTTTACATTTGAAAAAGTAATTTTCAGTATGATACCCCAAAATCGAAGATGAAGGGCTGTGTCTGTGATGAGTGCTTCTCTTTTTGAAGTTTAAATTCACATCACAAAAGTCTGTGGAATCGTTTCCACAGATACAAATATTTCAGTGTAAAAGAATTTCCAGCTGGAATTGAGGTAAAACTCCATGAAGAAAGTTTTCTTAGGGTGATGCCACAGTGTGATCAACAGATAGGACTGGAAGGAGGAAAAGCAAATAAACATAAGAAAAAGGAAGAGGAGTGAAGCAGTGCACAAACTCTCAAGGAAATTCAATCATAACATCTACTGTGATGGAATACCTTAGCAAACATTAATGAAGTTTATGAAAACTTTATGAAGCCTCCAACACATACCATGAAACAATCCAGAAAAAATGTTGTTTTAGATATAGTGATATTTGTAAAGATTTAGTACAGCAGTTATGGTGTCAATCAGCAATGTGGTTAAGTCTTTATAATTGTTACGTGTTCTCCTAAAAAACAGAAAAGCCTAAACAAAATACTTTCCACCTTATATTCCCAGAGTCTGGATCCAGAACTTCTGGATATGATTTTGATTAATCATGGTTTTGAAGTGAGCTCTCTTTTTCTAAAGTGAAGAGAGCTTTTCATTTGGAGTCCAAATACCAGTGTCTTTCTTTGTGTAACTGCATGACACAGAAAAAGTGAACCTCTTTTAACTGAATTTCGAATTTCTACTGTCCATCACACAGCAATTCCTCATGGCTATCTTCTTCCATATAACTGTTCAAAGTTAAGGATAATTAGGATAATTAAGTTCTTTCTTAATTATAATTCTTTCTCTGTTATTCTTTTGGTTTTGTATTCATTTTTCCACTAGTGTTTTTCGAGGCACTCTAGTTTCTCCAAAGATGTCCATGTTTTAGAGTATTTTCACTTACACAGTTAGATCTAAAAAAGAGCAGGCACTTGCTCTCTGAAATTGTAGCCCACTGCATAAATTCATTGTACTAGCACTTTTACTCACATGAATCTCACTCCTTCAATATATTTCCACTCTAGGTGTACGGACAGGAGAACAAGAAGCTGGAGAGCAACCCCTGCACAAAGAAACTGAGTGTCCTGGTTGATGGCAAGTTGAACATGAGTCAGCAGTGCCTTGGCAGCCAGGAGGGCCAGCTGTGTCCTGGGGGACATTACACACAGCATCACCAGCTAGGCGATGGAAGGGATTGTCCCACTCTGCTCTGCACTGGGGCTGCTTCACCTCGAGCCCTGGAGGCAGTTTTGGGCACCACAATGTAAGAAAGACATTAAGCTATTCAAGAATTTTCAAAGGAGGACCATGAGGATGGTGAAGGGTCAGATGGGAAGTCATATGAGGAGCAGCTGAGGTCACTTGGTCTGCTCAGCCTGAAGAAGAGGAGACTGAGGGGAGACCTCATTGCAGTCTGCACCTTCCTCATGAGGGGAAGAGGATGGGCAGACAACAATCTCTTCTCTGTGGTGACCAGTGATAGGACCTGAGGGAATGGCCTGAATTGTGTCAGGGGAGGTTTAGGTTGGGTATTAGAAAAACTTCTTCACCTGGAGGGTGTTTGGGCACTGGAACAGGCTCCCCAGGGAAGTAGTCACAGCACCAGGCCTGACAGAGTTCAATAAGTGTTTGGACAATGTACTCAGGCACATGGTGTGATTCCTTGGGGTGTTCAGTGTAAGGCCAGGAGTTGAATTTTGATGATCCTTTTAGGTTCCTTGCAACTCAGGTTATTCTTTGATTCTAATATTGAATGAGTTGGGGTGTTGTTGCAGAGGAACTTATCACTGTGACTGATGTTTTGATCTGCAGACAGCTCCATGTGTACTTTAGTCGTGATCAGTAACTAATAAGGAATACACATTTCCCATAATATTTTTAGAGCTTCTCAGACTTAAACTAGAGAAGAGAGTGCTAGCTGATAAAAGCAGAGCTATTATCCCATCATCATTATTATTTTATTCGTGAGCTCCAGCTATTTTACCTGAAGGCTGATAAAGTTGTGAATGGTGCAAAGTTCATATGCAGCCAATCAACTGAATAATCTTCTTCACCTATCGCAAGAGATTATTTAACAGGTTTCAGGGAATCACAGAATCATCTAAGCTGCAAAATACCCTTATGGTTATCAAGTCCAACCACAAACCTAACATTGCCAAGTCTACAACTAAACCATGTCCTTAAGCACCATGTCTGCTCACCTTCTAAATAGCTCTGGGGATATTGATTCAACAACTTGCCCAGGCAGATTGTTCCAGTGCTTGACATTGGAGGCTTGTTTATTAAGAACAGACAACTCTAACAACAGTACAAATAAATTAACTACATTGCTTCACATTTTTAGAGTAGCATAAAAATATATATTTCAATATAGGTTTTGGAAGTGAATTTTTTAAATACCTCTATAAAATCATCAGTTTTCATGTATACAGTTTTGTACCACTTGTAGCATGATTAGATATTGTAGATTACATCTCTTTTGTAATACATTCACCAGTTTTCAAACTCTGCCCACAAAAATATCTGTTGCCTCTAGAACCATTGTCATTTTTATCAATTTGATCAGTAGGAACACAGCTGACATTGAACCTGATAGAGCTTAGTAGCTTCATAACCACATAAACCCTAAATTTCCTCTAAGTTCCCTTTCTCGGAGAATCTGTTTAATCAATCATAATTGTAAAACAATTACCAGAAGTTTTCTCAGAAATATTCCTGTGATTATGGATTCTTAACTTCCATTACCTAATTATGAATAATTTAACTTGTGAATATACTTTGTCTTAGAATGAGTGCTAAAGAGTCCTTAGATCATGTTCTGCTCTCAGACAAAGTGAATAATTTTTAAATGAACCATTTAATTTAGGGATTTTTACTATTACTAATGTTTTTCCATATAATAAATTAGTAGCCCAAATTCTCATCTGCTATGATAAATCCTGAAAATATGAATAAAATGTTTCCATAACCAGGATTAGCACAAATGCATCTGTCATCTCAGCTAGTCAAACAAAATGCCTCACCATCCCATGTGTGGGACAGACATGTGTGGTGTACAGATATCCTTGGGGTGTGAAGTCAGCCCTGTAGCTCAGTGTAGTTGGATACATTCCTAATGACCTACTGGACCTCTGGTATTCAGGAGGAGTTGCTGTTTTCCAATAATTCATAAGGAAGAGGAATAGTCTAGTGGCATCACCATTTATCTTCTGTTCAAATCTAACTGGATTGTGATTGAACCAGTGTTGCTAAATCTGGCAACTGGCTTACAGTGACTAGAAAAATTACTGAGATACTGAATTTTTCTGGGTTGCTCCACATTGCCATTGCCCTGGTGAGTGGTTTTACTAGTAGAATTTCCTGCTTTTCCATTTATTTGGTAAGTACTGAAAATATGATCTGTTAAAGGAAAACTAAGAAGTTCCTTGGAAAATAACAGCTTTCCTTAGTGACAACAGAAGTGCAGTGATGTGCAAGTCTGGAAGTTAGATCACATCCTTAGTCAAAGATGAACTTCAACTAAATGTTTGTAAATTAAAAAAAAAATCTGGCATCAGTTATGTATGATATTCTCAAAATATGGCTGTGGAAAACCAAGCTAAAATGTAAAAAACAGTGGCTTTGTCTTTCAAATATAAAATGTAGACTAACTTGCATTGTAAAATTACTTCAGAAATGCAGAAAACTTTAAATAGCTGTTGTTGCAGTCCAGTTTCAGATGACAGCAAAATCAGTTTGGTTATCAAAATCAAATTAATTTATTTACTTATTGAATCTAGTTTTCTTCTTCCTAGTCAGTCTTTGTTTTCAGTCATTTCAATTTTAACAAGCTGAAAATGGCAAATTTGTACATACAGCTTTAAACTTCACTCAGTATTCAGCACTTTTTTAGTAATAATGACATCCCATAATTAAACAAAGACATATTACTCTCTAAAAAAGTTACCTCCTAGGCTGTGCTCTTAGGAATTATTGATGATTTCAACCTATTTGGTCAGAAAACCTGAATGATGGTGATTGTTTATTTTAGATAAATGCTATAATAATGATATTAAAGTTTTAGTTATTATTTAACTTTAAACTCCATAACATAACTCCCAAAATGATACCTAATTTTAAAAAAAATATACCTATAATAAAATGCATGACTATCCCTAGTTCCTAAAGTTGTATCTACACCAGAAATGTACTGGCTTTAAAAAATCTGTTCCCCCAAAGGCAATCACAAAATCCAAAATCTGTTTCTGCATGCTATAATACATATTTTTGCCCATATCAAATAAAATATTTACAAATTGGCTTACTCTTTATTCAGTGAGCTATGTCATTATTAAAAGTTAACTTCAGAATTTAGACATAAATATGGCATTTGTCTATATGCAAACTTTATGAAGATTAGATATTATAATCCATGTTATTTTGGTAGAGAAAAATGTGACGTCACAAAATGTAACAATAAAAAAAACTGTGTGTGGAGCTATTCAAAGTTTAGATAGGTGAGATTTTGCCTTGCTTTGCCCTGTTTTGCTTTTTAAGATTAAAAGGTGTTTTTTTAGTTTGCAGTGTAGTCACTATCTGAAACACCAGTCTAACAGAAACAAAGGTGGCTGAAATGTATATTTTCTTATTTTGATATTTCATATGACCATATATGACCATGATTTGGTCATAAAGACAGGATACAATGTATCATTGATTAAAGGGACATTTTCTCTGGTTATTGTATATCATAACTTGTGAATATTCATTTGGCTTTTTTAATTCAGACAGTCTGGAAATTGTCCTAATACTGAGGAAAATAAACATAATGGGGAAAAATAAAAAGACAAACAGCTGAATATTGAATTGTTCTCCATGATATTCAAGGTAGAAAACAATACAGAAAATACCACAGATCTTTCTGGTAGGAACAATTTGATTTTGGGAAAGAATGGGTTGAAAAAAGTAGTGAAGTAGTTGTTCATTCATTAAGAGGAATTCTCTTGTAAGACCATTAACTTTAACAGGACCAGAAAGCCAAGAATGAACAAGAGAATTAGTGAATAGGCAGCATATTTCAGAAGCATTCCCAAATGTTTCATATGAGATTGGATGGGGTATTAGATTTTATCCTCCTGCAAAAGCAGATTTAGTCTTATTTTTCATTAATTTTAGATAGAATTTTTCTTCTATAGAATAAGAAAGATTTTTTTAGCCTGAAAGACCATTTTAAGTATGAATTTTCTCAAATCATCTATAAAACAAACCCATCAAGACATACAGCTCAACTTCTATCTCCTGCCACTAATCAGATGTATTTCTGTACAAAACACTAAAACACCGTTGAAGTTTCTAGAAACTATAAACATTTTCTTTCTAGCAGAAAACACAGAATAATTTTACATCAGAATTTGCAGAAAATGAAAGTTGGAGATCAGTGAACTCAAAGTGAAGGCTCACCTTGCACAGGAGAGTTGTCAATTAGTCATATGCAAGCAAAGAACCACTCTTGATCTGAACACGAAGAATTTTGGCCTAATTTTCTAGTTTTTAAGGCAAACATAAAAATACTAAGGAGTGAAACTTTAGTTGATAATAAAATAGTTTGCAGGATGGTTTATTACACATTTAAAGGAAACAATTCTGAAATAAAATTAATATAAATATTTAATATTCTGTTAAGATGGGAAGGATGTTTGACAAAAGCAAAATAAATAACCAATACATGTTAAAGAGATCACAAAATTTAAAAAAAATAGGAAGTACAATACTATCTTACCTGTGACAGAACAGAATAATTTTGGTATACAATTAAAAGTTTTAATTTATCCAACTGAAGATTCACAGCTATTAAAGTACAAAAATCTTGTAGCAGATGGCGTCTTAGTTTGCCAGAAAAAAATCATAACAGATCAAAGGAAGATAAGTTAGGCTAGAAGTAAGGAATATATTTTTATTCTGTGTGAAACAGAATAGACTGAAAACTTCTGATAATGGCCATGACATCTTTTTTCACACTTTCAGAAATAAAAATATAAATTCATGAGTTTGACACTTTTTTATTTTGCTAAAATGTCATATTTCAGTATCTATAAAGATACACAAAAAACCAAAAAGCTTTACTGGAAGCTATTAAAAATTTACATGAAATGAAATTTTATTTTCCTGGGAGAAAATGAAATAAAATAATAGTTTCTAACAACCTAAGAATATTTTTCAGAATTTCATTTCTCAGAGCATTTAAAATTTTCTGTTTGTACCTTACCTGACATGAAGCCAGATGTCGAAAACTCAAAATGATTTGCAAAATGGAAATTGTTTACTATACACAGCTTTCAGTAATTTACTTAGTACTATTGCCAAGAGTGGAAAATATTTCTTATTAAATATAAATATGCAGTATATTGCATACCTGAGCAAGCCTGAAATGAGAACTGAGGTGCAGAATGCTGTTGCCAAATAACAGAGGAACCAGAAAATCATTTACAAAATGTATGAACATAGTTGGCCTCTGTGACAGTGTCAGTTTTTATGTATGACTTTACGCATTAATCTACACAAAGGAAATACTAGTATAACAGAAAATAAATGAGAAAGAAGAGTAATTTTAACGTTGCAAATCACTGTCTGTTTCTTAAGATGGAGATGGAAAACATGGAAAGGAGACGGAAACACACTGGCTAGAGAATATTACCTAGTAAAATTACTCTTCCCTATCTTGAGTAAAACAGAGAAAGTAAAATATACAATAATGGATGTGAAGTGTTTTGGGGCAAGAAATAATTATTGGAATGACTATTACATTAAAATCAACACAGATTTCCACTTATTCCAAGATACTGGGATGTTAGAATAGCATATCAAAGCAAAAAAACCCCTGGTATTTATAATCAGTACTCAGTGACTACAAGTGAGGAATTATATTCTTTGCTTTAACTGAATCAAGTTCAGACTAAAAGTGTGTTTTGCCTAAACATTGTAGTATTGCTGGAACAATCTATTCTAATTGTATTCCAAATGCTAAACCAGTAGCATTTTCTGTTGATCAAGTACGTGCAAAGTACATTTATGTTACAAATGTCTGTTTACTGTAGCTATGACTGTAGGCTTCATTTGAAAATATGCAATGAATATGGTTTCTGTTTCATAAATATCATGTCTCCTTATTGGCAAATGAACATTCCACTTAAATCACCTTCATTTACCATAGATAAATGTTTTAAAAATTTGATCAAACCTAAATAGTAGTTTCAGAGTTCATCTCTTGGAATATTGCATGCCCTAAGTCAGAATGTGACTGAGGCTGGAATCAAATGGGACCTTTAATTGCTTAAATCAACCTAATCAAATAGTGTTTCACACAAGAAAAGAAAAAATAATATTAAATCAGAACATAATTTGACAATTCATCTAAACACAGTGGATTTGGATAAAATGAACAAAGTATGACCATAGTTGTTCAGAAGCTTAGGGCCTGACATGAATTTGCACACTCCATGTTCAGTGTGGCTAGGATGTAGGGTTCTGCAGGTTGCATACACTTTGAAGACAATGAGGCTATTTAGTGTCCATACGGGTATTGTTGCAATGATGGCCATGGTTCTCTCTGAGCCTGCCAGGTAGAATATAAATGGATTCTGCTGAGACCGTGTAATGGCGGGTATTAAAAGAGGGAGGATTTTCATTTAAAAGGGAGGCTTTCTGGAGCCTTGGGCTTAGAAACTAGACTAAATCTTTCTTATTCAAAGAGAAATTGTGCTAGTTTCAAGGTACCTAATTGTCAGTATGGCTCACAATGTCAACAATTAGTAACGAGAAATTCCAGAAAAAACTAGACCCCAGCCTGCCAATGTAAGTAGTAATCATAATTTTTCTGTTCTAGACATCATGTAACTATGATATATTGTGAAAATTATAAGCTGTAAGCTCTCTGTGTATTATTTTTTTCTTGTAGAAACAAGCATAATTAATTAAATGGTGCTGTGTAAATAAATGGAATTTTAAAAAAATTAGTAGCTTCACATAATATGAAAATGTCTCTATATACTTTTTTTAGTCAAAGGAAAATACCTGTCAAAAGAAGAATTTATATCACTATCAAATACAAATTTTAGTTCTACTACTACAAGGCTTCATAAAACCAAAAATCAGTTTCTTTGCAGTCTGTCCATATCAACTAATAGCAATTAGTGTAACTAGTTTTAGTAGGACAACTTGTGTTAATAACTGTCCACGAACAGGTCTACAAAAAGTTGAAGATGATAGCACTGACTCTTTAAAATAAAGACTAATTTTTTATATAGGTTTTCTGTATTTATATTTAATCTAACAGCAGAATGAATGTATCACAAATATAGCTTAATGGCTATATTTCAAGCTGAGTCCTGTCAATCAAAGTGAATTCTGCGTTCAAAGTTATGATATTTTAGTGGTGTCTTTTCCTGGGATTGAAGTGTCCACTTGGCAAGATTAAGAATGACTGATGTGACACGGTAGAACTTGCCCAACAGCACATTAAGGTTATTCCACCCTACTTTACTTTGAACAAGCATTTTTGCTCAATGTAAATGAATATTCAGCTTCAATTGTGTGCATTATGAAAGGCAAATTGTTTGAGCTGCCTAAACACAAACACTATTTCTGTTGTTTTCTGCCATGCATTTTGCTCCATGACAACTAAAGAGATTCATCCTGAAACAGAGAGAATATTTTCAAATCACATGTGTAGCTGAAGAAGACAGATAGAAGGTGTAATAGATTTACTCTAAAGGTAGGATTGTTCAGTAATGTGTGCTTTCTTTCATTGTTCAGTACAAAGTCCTGGTATCCTTCAGTACTTGAACGCAAAACTGAGAATTCATGTTTTATAATATGCCACATCATGATGTAAACTTGTCTTGCATGTGTTTCAGCTTGCTGGGATTGGAAGCTAGTAGCAGCTTGCTGCTCTTAGAACGGAACAGCAGAATCATGTTTTCTGTTATAATAAATACTTTTCTTTTTACCATTGAACATGTAGAAAACAGTCATTGTCTTCTGGTTTCTATCATCTCAGCTCATGCAGGTCAGGAAATATCCATTCTGTGAGATACATAAGCAAAAAAACTACACAAAAAATGAAAAAAATTATGCAGAATATTTTATGCTCTCTCTTTCTCTTATGTGCTGTTTTCTCTACAGAAAATGTGCTTAACTGCTATTCATTATATAAATCCAGTTGCATTCATTAATAGTAGGAATTATTGCTTTGCAATACTTTTAAAATAAAGAAATAGCTATGGTATTCTGAATGTCTTACTTTAGGTATAGTAGAAATATTATTCAGTCAATATGATGACAGCACAAAATTTGGCAACTCAGTTCAGCGTAGCCTTTCTCATGGACATGCAAGTTAAACTCAATCATAGATCCATTATCCTTCAATTTCTTTCTCTAAGATTAGGCTAACAGCACTACTATAGTTCACACTTCTCCAAAAGATAAATACTTTAGAAAGTGTTAGGTGCTTTGAGAACATAGCAAAGCATGATTTGAAAGCAAGACACAAATACAGATTTAATGGGGATGAAGTGATTTTTGGAAGTGTTTCATTTGTTTTGTGAGAAATGCATTCAATGAGTGTTAACAACTTTCCCTGCCATCATCTAGATGGTGAATGTTAAATACCTTCACTCTCATGCAGAACATTACTACACCAAATGCAAGAAAAGCTCTAATTCATTTAATTTCTCCTTATCTTCATGGGAGGTTTGTTTAAGACTAGAGATAAACAAGGTTTAGGGTTAGGGTTAAAGATATATTATGAAGAAATCCAAGCAGTGACTTGGGGGTTTGTCCCACTGTATTCATGATTGGTGTGAAACTTTTCAGTTTTCATCCAGTTGTAGGAAATAAAGTAACTAGATAGTTATCAAGATTTCATTTTTTTCCCTTCTGACAGAATGATTTTTTTCTGTATCACTCAGAGATTCAGCTGGACTTTGAAGGTTCTCTACAAATTCTCTATCTCCAAAATCAAATTAAATTCACATTTTGCTAGTTCCTACTTTGCTAGAGGGCTTTTTGATGTCTTCACAGAACTATACTCCTTCTTCCTCTCCTTTGACTTGCTTACAAAAATACGATTTTTCCACCATACAATTTATAAAAGTGGAGGAAAAAGCTGCCAACTTATCATGATTGTCCCATGACTTCAGAAAAAAGAGTGACAAAGAGAAAGAGGTGGGCACAAAAAACAGCCACTATTTTAAAATATGTTGCCCAAGCTGAAGGAGAGCTATTACGTTCCAGTGTAATAGAATACGGATGCCATCTAAAAAAGTAGTAAATACAGATGGCTACAACATATGCTCTGCTATCAAACCCAAATTATTAGAAAAAAAGTTCTAAGAATATGCTAGAAGCATTATTCATAAAATATTAAGAAGAGGTGAGCAATATACAAGGCTGCAGAAAATAGACTAGTTAAATGAAGTTTCCAAGCATTTCTTCTCATGTTTATAGAACAGCATGTCATAAAATTGCTTATCTGTAACATGGTCTCTTAAAACTAAGCCCCAGTATTCACTGGAAAACTGCGTTTACTTTAGCAGGGTTTGATATGCTTGTATCATTAATATATATAGTTTATGAACAAATAGTTCATCTCCTCCTCTTTATCTGTTGCAAAGTATCAGTGTCAAGAATTGTTTAGTGTTAAGCTAGTAGAAATTATGAGTCAGACAAAAAGAATGTCTGGTATCAGAAAAGAGAAGAGTAAGATAAACTTTTGCATACTAAAATATTCACAGCAATAACTGATATATTTATTTGACTGGCTGATGAAATCTTACTTCTCCAGGTCTGTGGTTTGTCAAGGGTTTCTTTCTTCAAAATAGAGTAAAACTTATTCTTACCCTGGACAAGGAGACATGCAACTGAATTAGCAATAATACCAATAGCAGTGAGAAGGTACAATAGTCCAAATCTGAAGACCAGTTTTTCAACTTTGTATATTTATCTCCCAGTTATTTTTCCAAGCCTATGAAATAAAGACAGCATTACACCTGACAATTCCTTCCAGTATTCCTGATTTCTTTTTCCATAGAAATACAGCAAAAACAATTTTCATGTGGTCGTAAAGAAATGGATATTGGCTAGATGTAGTAGCAAATTAAAAACCTCAAAGTGACAGCTAGTGATTCAGTTCTGCTTTTCTCTAAGACAAAAAAATAAGAAATTTCTAATAGCTTCCCTTTATGATGCTAAGTACAAGTCAAACTGCTCATATATCACTTTATTTCTTCAGTTGTAGCATTATGGTACATAGTGAATAATAATTCAAAGACTTTCAGTTTTAAAACAATGATAGGCAACAAATCAATGAAGGCTGACAGAGATTTGATTGTCCATTAATGATCCAAGGTCCTGCTCTCAGCTATGAACTACAGTTAATTTCTTGGGGCAGAGCTTTGGATTCTGTATCTATTTTCCTAAAAATTAGTAATAAATAAAGTAGAAAAGTGGTGGAACATTTCTGGAAGATGTAATAATACTGCATATACTATTTCATATGATAATCCATAACATATGCTTTTAACTTGATAGGATACAGAAGGCGAAATTTATTATATTTTAATTATTTTAATTTCATTTGATGTGTCTCTAACTAGAATGAAAAAGTCTAAGGACTAAAATCAAGTAAAACTCTTGATCTTTAAAGTGTGACTTAGCAGACTAGAGCTGCCAAGTGTAAATTTATTTGTTGTAGTATATTTTGTTCCTTTGATCAGAAATAATTCTTGTTCATCTTGACAGCAGCTCCAGTGCAAGAGCAAAGACTCGATACAGACTACTTCAGGTGTCATATGATGTCTGCTTATACGTGTATAGAAGCATTTCAGTCTAACTAGCATGAATAGTTCAATGTCAAGCTTTTGAGACTTGTTCTTTTCTTCTGTTTACCCAAGGTACTCCAACAGACATTTTACAGCACAACTTGCTCATAATGTTAGAACTAGTGCCATGCAAATAGTGTTAGCATGTGGATTGGCATGGTGCCTTTTCAAAAACCGCAAAAAGCCAGCCTGTGGGAAACAGAGGAGTAGAAACTTTCACAGGCACTAATGAGTTTAATTTACAGCCCTGGAAAGAGCTGGGGTTGATGTAATGATAAAGGTATACAGACCTTAAGCAGAAGAATTATAAACCTATGTTTCTATAGTTATAAGTAAGAATATGTGTTGGGTGATATGGTGAAGGGTTTTTAAGTATAGTAATGCGGTTTTATAGTTTAAGTTAAGAATTTAGATGTTATAATAGAAGTGTATGTGTGTACGTGAGCTAGCAAGTCATTGGTTGAGAGACAGATGCAATGCAGTAAAAAATACCAAAGGTGACAGGTTATAAAGTCAAAACAAAGCTTCCTGTTAATTGCTTATTGGACCAAAAAGTTATAAATTGCCATGTAACTTTGAAACTTGTGACTGTCTTCAGTTATGTTACTGTCTTCAGTTCAGTTGTTACTAAACACACGGCCTCTGAGACTGATGCCTCATTTGATTTTTCAAGTAATAAATTGTGATAACTGTGATGGTCCCATCTCTTTAATAAGGTGCCAACAGCAGCCAACCTTGCTGATTACAACAGGAAGGTAAGAAGTGGATCAGCTGTAGAGAAATCAAATATCCAAAAGATCAGATGCTAAACACCAACTATGAACCTTTTGGGAGAAAATAGAGAGTCTGGAAAGAGAAAATGTATTTAAGTTCTGTTGCCTAATTAAAATATTAATGAAGAATATTATGTTGAAAATTACTATATACAGCTTGTAATGTGATCATTTTAAAACCTCAAATGCAATACATTATTTTTAATTTTCCCACGCAGTTTTGTATGTGTATATACTTCATGGTATTTCAATAGAAATTTCTAACTGCGTCCAATTGGCACATGTCAGACCTTACTCTCTTTCTACTCACTTGTAACTCAGTTCAAAGGGACAATACTTAATGGTGACTGATGGGTTGGAGTAATTTTAAATGTCTCTTCAGCTAAAAAAAAAAAAGAAAAATATTAAATTCTAAGTTGGTTGAACAGCCCTATAGAAGTTCAAAAACATAGTTCTGTATGAAGTTCGACAGGAACTCAAATCTCAACAGGATCTCATATTTGTATACGAAGTGCAGAAAAACTTGTTCGCTCAAGAAATTTTTTGGTAGGATTTTTTGGTTTGTTTGTTTGTGATTTTTTGTTTGGTTGGTTTGGTTTGTTTTGGGTTTTTTTGGCACTTACCTGTCTAAATAAATAACTGACCTTTTCTCTTGCTAAGGAGTTTTATTTACTAACGAAGGTGTGAGCTTCTAAGTTTCATATGAAAAGCTTACTAAAACTAACTTGCATAAGTAGAATAATTGAAACAATCAAAACTTTTTCTGTGTTCGTTCCTGAGTGTTATCCAAATATGTTTGTTAGTTAAGGCAACAAAAAGAACTAAATTTCTAATGGTTCCTCAAGTAGAACTTCTTGATAAATTTGTATCTGGCCTTACGGAATAAAGTGAAAATCATATGCAGCCTTTTTATATAACGGGAAAAAAAAAACTAGTAGAAGAATAGAAGACACTTCTGTTGTTCAGAGATGATGTTTCAGGAAGGAGAGAGATATTATTTTATTTCAGTATGAAATAAATAGTTCCAGCTACCACAATGACACAGGGAAGTGCATGTTATTCTGTTCTCAGACCACAGTTTTAGCAAAATTTGAAGTAAGTTTTTTAGCTTGAGCAAAAGTATTAACAACTCTTTTCTCTCTCATGAGGAATTCTATAAATTACGATGACGAAATTCTTAAATTATTCAACAAAATATTACAGCAAATTCAATATGTATTCTTCTTTTATATCATTTTCAGTAGTTCTGGTTTATTGCAGTTCATCTGCACTTAACTTTATTTTCTAGATGGCATTCACAATTTCTAGGTATCCCAAGCATCCACACTGGAATAGATAACTGCGTATCACTGAGAAATAATATCCCTTTTAAAAAAACACATAACTTTAAAATTCATTTTCTGGAAGACACCATGCAAAGCGCAATAAAACTCCCACATAGTCCTTTATTTTTGAAAACCATTTACTAAGGTTTAGATAATAGTGGAATAAATTTTACTTAATTATTAAATTTGAACTAATTGAGAACTGTTGGTTTGGGAGTCATGGGAAAAGAAAGCATCACAAAAACGAATTGGTTATGAAGCAGAAGATTGCAGTTCCCAGCTTGTAGAGTCATACACCATCTCTTTCTACAATTCCAGGAGCCCTACTTTCCATTCTTTAGTGCGTTGAGATTTCATAAGAAGCCTTGAAGTATCTCAGAAAAAGTTAAGTACACCTATTTTAAACCGCTGAGAAGAAATAGACTTAAAATATATTCACATTGCCACCAGTAAGGGAGGAAAGACTTGGCACTTAAAGGTGTATCAGTGATTCATCAGCAAGTCTTAGTGTTTCATTAAAATTAAGAAACTTTGTGATTGTGTCATATATTGTTAATACGAGTTGCATAAAATGCAAGCCTATTCTCATACAAAAAAACCTCATGCTATAAGTTGAAGAGTTTGAGCTTGACTTAAGAATAGTCCCACAAAACTTTAAATTACATACTCCAGAGAGTTGATTCTGTATATAGTCTATTTCATAGGTTAGCTATGAAATATACAGAGTGCATCTGAAAGTGAGCAATTACTTTGGGAGTCTAATTACTTTATGTATTAAATTTAAGTGCATTAGATTTTTATTTAGACTTAGATTTAGATTTAGATTTTTGATTATATCCTTAATATGGAGTCTGACTTCCCTCTTTCTTACCAGCACTCTTTGGTCAGAGGTAGTATTATTAAATAGGCAGAATGACAGAAAAAGAATCAACAGAAATTTAATGTCTGGGGATCAGTAAAAGCACCAAAGGTCTACTAATGGAACTCATCAGATATGTAATGCTAATTGTGAAGTTGTATGTTTTTTATTCTCCAAGGTCAACTAGAGGTGTAAAATTGAACAGACTAAGGAGGCAGTAGTGAAGGGTTTTAAGAAAAAAAGTGCCCAGGACCATCCTGTCCTTATCCAATGCAAATTTCAGCACCTGATATGGTAATGGAGTTTTTCTGAACTTGTCTCCCTGTCTCAATGCAGAAACTCAACACTGACAATGCTTAAATATAAAGACCCTAACCCAGGATCATGTGCGTTCTTAAAGTAAATACCAAACAAATCAAAAAACCTAATAGATTTAGCTAGACTTTGTTCCCAACAATTTTTATTAGTAGTTATGAAAAAGTAACAGCAGTATTATACAGGAATTGATTTGCTCTATATAAATGTGAAAATTAAGAAGTTTGGTATTACCTTCTTACTGAGAAATAATAAAAGAAAATGTATCATATCTGAGATTCTAAATTAATTAAGTGATCACTATAATGAGATGTAGATTTAAAGTTCAAAATCTCTTTTTATAACTATATTCTCATCCATTGAGGGTATTTATGTAGTACATAATAATGCTTTTGTATTTATGGAGCCAATCAATGCCTATTTATATTGAGAGACTTGAGACGGACAGCTTAATGCGACTTATTAGTCAGACTTTCATTGAATCAACTGTCAAGGAAGTTGTCTCTAATTTTCTTCTTTCTGAGCACATTGGTGTAAAATAATTGGTTTAAACAGAAATTGAGGGAAAGACAAAGATGTAGGTGCAGCACAAGTACTTGATTTTGTTAAACCTCATGAGATTCCCATGGATCTACTTCTCAAAGTTGTCCAGATCCCTCTGGATGGCATCCTGTCCTTCAACTGTGTTTTTAATTTTATCTGTTAATGAAATATTAAGACAAAAAAAGCCTACTTATCTAGAAAACCATAAGAGAAAGAAGACAAATTCATCAAAAAAGAAAGCGCAAAAATGAGAAAATGTGGTTTTATTTATTCTCTCTACTGAAACTTCTATCAGAAAGTCGGTAGGTAGTTCTTGTATGAGGAAGTTGTCGTAGGTAATAATGGGAGATCTAGTTGCCAAATCTATTTCTAGCAACACTAAGAATGAAAACCAGAAGTACTGCCTCTGTCTAGCATGTCAGAAGTCCTTATATTATGCAGAATTCAACTATTTTTGCAGACCCTCAACAACATCATGAGTTTCTAATGATCCAGCAAACAAAGAATGCAGATGTAAATGAAATATAAGTGGAACAAAGCTACAAAAATTTATTTTTCACCTGCATAGCAATAGGATAATGTGACAAACTAATGATGTGAATTGAATGTTCAATTACACCTCATTTAGTAACAAAAAGAGCATAATCTTTAAGGTGTATTGGTCTACACAAATATTTTAAGTCTCAGCTGACAGTTATTCTTACAGGTCAGTCTCTGTTGCTTTGTCTTAAAGGGAAAGCTGACTGGCAAATAAATTTTGGTAATTTGTCATTTTTTCTGGATTTAACATGAATAAATAATCTGACTCCCAATTCTGGTTCAGCATCAAAGCTGGAAAATTAAAGAGGAAATTAAAGATTTTTCTGGTGTCCAGAGTGCTAGTTTTGCCATTCTGGATAATAAAACTTCCTAGTATCTATAAAAGCTGAATTTGGTTATAGGATGAAAGATTCCACACAGAAAATTGACAACTTCAGGGGGAAAAAATCAGCCTTTTGGAAGGAAATTCCTAGAAATAGCTTTCTAAATCTTCCTCATAGAAGTTTCAGAATAGATAACAAGAAAATCCCCACTTTCTTGTTTCTGTGCTTTCATATTTTGATGAATTTGTCTTCTTTGTCTTATGGCTTTCTAGATAACTGTGGCTTTTTGTCTTAATATTAACTAACAGTCAAAATTAAAATCACTGCAATTATGACATGAACTTGCTATACCCAAGGATTTCATTGTTCTCACTTTCTCAGTTTTCAAGGGCAGTGCTTTTATATGCATTCTACCCTTTTGTGTATGAGGTCTGATAGTTTAAAACAGTTGAAAACACCAATGGCAATGAAAACACTAGATCAACTAATGAACAGGTTAGAAACTTTTTACCTGAAAACTGAAATTGATAAGAAAACCAGAATTATTTAAAATCATAAATTATTTTTCTTAATGACCATTCCACTATCCACTACTTTTTTCTCTTTTGCTGTCCTGTTTTCAGTTAGGGAGAGAAGTAAAATACACCAAATATTTTAATACAGTGTTTCTCTTATATTATCTAGACTTCAGAGATGATAAATTGAAAACTTCAGGCCAAATTCTATATTTAAAAGATTCAGTTTCAGGAACAGCCAAAAACACTTGATGATAATAGTCTGGTATTTCTGAAGTTATGTCCTTGAACTTTAAATTTATCTTTTAAAATCTTAACCTGAAATGAATATTATAATTTCCTCAGCTTTGAGAATATTTAGCTATTCCCATTATAGGTTGGTAAATCAACTAGCTTCAAAATCTTATTTAGAATGACAGCTTATTTATTCCATATAAGCAACAGGTAAATATAGATTGATAACTCTACCTGATTTCATGCTTTGATGCATAAAAAAATGATTTTAGTTCAACCATCAACTTAGATCATCAATTTACTAAGCTGTGTTGCCTGCCAGACTGTATGTGCTTTAGTGGCTGATGACTGAAGGGGTTCCTGGTACACTCTGAATAACTCATTCATTTCTAATATTTGTTTTCTCTGCTATCTTGGTGAAAATCAGCAACTCAGGAAAAAATTTGTTGGCCATAAGATCTCATATTTCCATATATATGTGTACAAAGCTGAGGTATGCAAATGTATATATACATGTCTATAAAACTGAGATGTTATGTAATTTTAACAGAATTACACAATTAAAATATTATTATAAAGAGAGTATCTAAAATGAAACTAAAATGTTAAGAGAATCAACAATAATTTTATACTGACTTGATACAAAACCAAGAAAAAGTGTTGATTAAAACTGGGGATTTTTTAGAAATTCCTTTTAGAGTTTCAAACAATCTTTTGTTAAAGTCCTTTTCTTTAATAATGGAACTCATTATAAATACATATTTAATCAGAGAGTGAGAGAAAAGATGTGCTCTGGTTCATTTGTTGGAATGCATTTCTGCTGCACAGAATTAGCAGCGTGAATAAACAAAAAGGTGACTTCCAGTCCACTTCAGAGTTGTAGACTGCATGACTTCCAGAAGTTTCCTTCCTTCCTTCCTTCCTTCCTTCCTTCCTTCCTTCCTTCCTTCCTTCCTTCCTTCCTTCCTTCCTTNTTCCTTCCTTCCTTCCTTCCTTCCTTCCTTCCTCCCTCCCTTCCTCCCTCCCTTCCTCCCTCCCTTCCTCCCTCCCTTCCTCCCTTCCTCCCTTCCTCCCTTCCTCCCTTCCTCCCTTCCTCCCTTCCTCTTTCAATATAATTGACTTCATATATGAATCAAACTGTTTTTTATATGATTCACAACTTCATCTAGCATAAAGAAAATCCTTTCTACAGGCAGTATGCTGTATTACTAAATCTATTGCAGACTAATGAAAATATTATGCTCCAAAGATTCTTCTTGTGCTTGCCCATTTTCTTATACAAGAAAAAAATAAGGAAGAAAGAAACAAGATAAAAACAGTATCACAACTAGTTTATTGCTCCCTCTGAAACATTATTTGACCCTTAAATAAGGCTCATAAGTACAGTATAGACTCTATACAGAAATATTAATAAAAAACATATTTGTGTATAAATAAACAGTTAGCAAGTTTTCTGTATAGTTAAAAAAACCAAGCTAGCAGTAAAGAACAGGTCATAAAACTAGGTTATTATAACACAGACACACAGAATTCTATCAATTCACTAACAAAGCATTCACATATCTTCACAATTTCCTTCTCCTAACACAATTCAGTAAAAAATTCTGAGTATCTTTTAGATATTGAGGTGTCAAGCTACATCCGTAAGAACTCATTTGTAAAATACAAGTAAGCAGTGCAACTTGTTAATAAAGAAAAAAAATGAGGTTAAGACTAATATCAATCTTTCCTATTGGCATTTGCTGCGTAGTTTGCAAAGTCAGTGAACAGATGCAAGTACATAACCCTTCTGCTCCAAGGGAAAATGCGAGGTAAATCTTAGTAAATCTTATTCCATTGAGACTTTAGCTAATTAATGTACAATATTTTCATCCCTTATTCGCTTTTGGAAGGCTAAGACCTTAGTCAGAGAATTCCAGAGGCAAAGAGGGTAAATAAAGTAGCATTGGGTCACAGCTGGAGATCAGATTTCTTAGTAAAAGGGTAGTCTCCTCCTTCCAGTCCTAAAAATTTTTAAAGTTGTTTGAATATATTTCTTTCTTTTCTCTTACTAAACAAAACAAAACAAAAAAATCTCAACAAGAAAACATAAAAAAAAACCCAACCAAAAAAAAACCCCCAATCAATCAACAAAAAAATCCAAACATTATTCTACACCTTTGGAACTATAGGACTAAAGAAGTACTGAACTTTTTTTTGTTTTTTATTTTTTTGAGTTATTGTTTCAGGGATGCTGCAGAGAAGATTCTTCATTTCTAGAACAGATCTCCTTATGGCTTTCCTCCCTTATCATTTCATGTAAAAGTACCAATATTCCTTTTCTCTTCTTCATTGCCTTTCTAAACCAAAATCTCTTTAAATATTTCCAGGAAATTAAAAAAACCCAAACAACCAAAAACACACACACAAAAAGGAGTTCAAATTTCATAGAAAGACCCAGCCACTTAGGCTTTCTCTGGGAAAGTAAAGGATTCAAATTAAACCTCACTGCCTTAGAATCCAAAGACCTGATCTCAATGCTGTGCTTGTAAGTATAATAAGTAATTTTAGCTACTTGTTGTCTCTACTTCAGTAGAAGGATGAGCTACACAAATTTTTTTCTTCCCACCACTACACCCCCCCCCAAAAGGCTTAGGCATGTAGCTACCAATTATTCAGAACTAAGAATGCACAGAAAAATCTTAATTTTTGATGTGTTTATTCTAAGATACATATTTTGCAATATTTTATATTGTTTATTTCAGGCTGAGCCTGCTCAATACACAAATAATATTTTTGTTCCATATTCAGAAACTTAACCATTCCTGTATATTTTCACAGAAAGCAAGGAACCTGACTTAGAGCCTGGGATTCCACTAGAGTGGCAAATACCTATTTACCTACTAGTTATTAGCCCCTGTATTATTTCCACTAGTTACTCTACTTGTTGTTGAAAGGAAGTCTGTCATTGTAGGCAATAAGTCAGCTTTTCTCCTAGAGGATGGATGGCACATGGTCATTGTAGTTGCTAGTTAGAGACTTTCTGTGGCTAATGTAAGCCATGGAGGTGTGACACACTTCCACTGAGAATCAGAAAAATGAAATAATTTATCTGCTTTAAAACTATTTCTTCAGAGGGTACAATATGACCTTGTCATGAATGCACTTACAAAATGTTTTGTAATCTCTAGTAGAAAGTGTGGGAATCGTTTACATTCTGAACTATATATACATTTTGCATTTACATATCGTAGATCATAGTCTTACTAGATAAATGTGCATATAGACAGTATTTGCCCATGAGCTGGTGTAATTACTCAGAAACTTAGAATTTCAGTCATAAGTACATCCAATCAGATATAAAAAACATGAAAACATGAGAAAGAATAATATGCTTTTGAAATTATGCTCTCTTATACGGATTTACTGCATGGGCATTCATAAATGGAACTTTCAACATGCCTCAGTTGCAGACCCATCAGGAAAAGACTTGGAAATAGGATAATATAAAGCCTCCTATTTTCTTATCTGTAATACTTTAATTATAAAATAGTTTGCTATATTCACTCTTTAAAAGTATTCTCTTTCAATTGTATTTGCCGAGACAGAAAAGCATTGTCAGAGTGCCACATCAGCCCCAGAAGTACAGTTGGAGCTTATTCTTTTTTTCTAGGGCTAAACTGCATACTGCAAAACAAAATGTTACAGTATGGAAATTACAGATTTGCTTTTCCTGCTCCTCCCTTGAGGACAAGAATTTTTGAAAAAGAGCCCTCATATGTGAGCTATTTAAATAATTTGAAGTGTACATTCCTAGTTTGAGAGGAAAAAAACCTATAAAGAAGTACAGAGCCAAAAGCATTGGCATTATGGAGCAGTTAGAAGCTGATGGAACTCATGTAAAATGGGATAAAACAGATCATTATAGCTGAATGAATGTAGTCACAATTAACACTGGATATGAATTCTATGGGAGAAATAAATATCATACTTCTGAACCAGCAGCATGGCTGTATTCCTTTCACTTCTTGGGCCATTTGCTGCATACTTTTGTTGCAGTATAGAATTTCCTGTTTATTCTGTTTAAAAATACAAATCACCTAATGAAATAAAAATTCTTATAATGAAAGAGCTCAGACATAATTTTATTGTCTCTGATCTGAGAATATAGTGCTCCTGTTGAAGAAGACTTTTCTCCTGCATTCTTTTTCTGATGCTGTCACGGTTGATCAGAGATAATGAAAAAAGTATTTACCGTATTATATGCTCTCCATTAAGATAGAACCTTCCTATTTGGGAAGTATTGAGCTTCATTGAATTCAACTGCAATTCAGGACTGCACTTTTAAAACCCATCTTTGTTACCTACTTGGGAAAGCTTGTTGTCTGCTTTTTATGTAACACTTGCACACAAGCTTTGGATTTTATTCTGAGAATTGATTTTTTTTTTTTTTAATACCAAAACCATTTATATCCCTGAAATAACACAAAAGTACTTCTACTGCTGTATTTTTTTCAGCAAAGCAAAGCTAATAAATGTGAAATCCTCTCTCCACACTCAAGATATCAAGGTAAGGTGGATACGTTTGAAAAATTGCTCTAATACGTCTGAAAATACAAAAATCAATAAGCTATAAAAGCTAAAAAGCTTCTTCAATTTCATCCCCTTATTGCTCAGCGTAGGTGGCCAGGGCATCGAGAACAGTCCAAGGTTGCAAAAAAGTTGTTATACATCCAGTGTGCATGGTGAGGAATATAAGAAAACCCTATGCAGGTCTGAATGCACACTTGAGATAGAGGAGGGAACCAGAAATGGCGTTCAGGTTCTTGCCCATTTGACCTGAGAGTGTGCTTGAGGGATTCTGCAGCCACAGCTGCAGTTCATGTCATCTTTGTATGAACAGAAGATAAATCCTTTAAGACTGATTTCTGGTTTTTGTCCTTGTGTCTTTTTGGGCAGAGGAACTTCCATTTTTTTAAAAAAAATTCAATATAATCAGAAATTAAGGGCATAAAGCTGCCTGAGCAAGTGATTTTTGGATTTTTTTAATGAATGTTTTTATTTCCAAAGTAAAGATACAAACAGTTTAGGTTGTCTTCATTTTGAAAAATAAAATCAGAAGAAGAAAAAGAAAATAAGAAAAAAAGCAAAATGCAAGTCTTGAACTTTCTTTGTTCTCTCTGAACATAGATGTAAACCCACTTCCAGCAGAAGGGTACAGCTGGTCCATACCCTGGTGGCCCTTTCACAAGAGGAATCTAGGACTGCTACTATACTAACTTCCCAGCCTGGGAGTTGTAAAATTAGATCAAGAAGCTTTTTTGAAGTATTTATTGGTGGGGGTGGGGTTGTTGTTGTTGTTGTTATCTACATATAAAATAGATAAGAAATCAGAAGGTTGCCAAACAGGATATTTTGACAGAGAACTACCACTGAACTTCAGCCAAAACCTCTTTTATGGCACATTAAACCTCATATGGCATGTTATAGGTCTGTACAGAGAAGAAGTAAAGGGACAAAGAGTCACTGATGTTTAGCCTGGTCTCTGGACCCTACTGCTTCAATTTCCCATGGTAGCCAGGCAACTCCGTCCATGTGTACCACCTATCATTATGCTTCCCAAGAAGTATTGCATCACACTGGGAATTGTCCAGTAAAAATTTTCCCCTGTATTTCCCCTGCATTCCCCTTCCTCTCTCCTTTGTGTCTCTAAATTGGAGTGAGGACAAGAAAGTGGGGACACTGCCTTGCATTTAAATATTTATTACCACTACATGCAAGTATTATTCCATAGATTCTTAGAAAAAATCCTCTAAAATTACCCAGTACTTACAGTTTGAGGGAATATTCATATGACAGAAAACAAATCAATCATTGACATTCTATTAAAGTAAACTCATCTTGGTCAGAGCACACAACTAATTTGAGCAGTTGCTGCTTTGAACCTGGAGGTGAGAACTTATTATCAGGTATGCTTTATGTTATTTATTATATCCTGCGAAAATACTGTCCTGCCATTCTTTCTCATACTTGTTCAGTCAAAATTCCCTCTCAGCTTTCAAATTGTAATTATGTTAATATGTTCTATTCAAAAACAGCATAGACAACCAGTTCAAGAAACTCCTAACACACAAAGGGAAATCAGATCATGAGATCTTTCTGGCATTATGGCAAGGTATACGTAAACAAGCACTTGACAATGTGTGGTCTGAATGACAACACTGATGAGATGTCAATTTCCTGAGTTAAGGAGCTAGAGAGATGGGATACAAGTCTGTGAAAGACTGCAAAAACATACCACCTTTTCATATACCGCCCTCAGGTTCAGAGGCACAGAACTTGAATAAAGCCTTCAGAATAAATCCCAAAAATGTATTGTATTTTATAACTGAATAATGCAATAAATTTAAGGAAGGGTTGTCAAGCATAGGAACTGGCTGCCAAGGGAAGTGACGGAGGTACCATCTCTGGAGGTATTTAAAAGACATGTCAGTATGGTACTTAGGGACATATTTTGGTGGTACACTGTTAGGTTAATAATGGCTGGGCTCAAAGATACTGAAGGCTTTTTTCAACCTAAATGATTCTGTGATTTAAGAACTGGAGAACACTGGAAACCTCAAATATTTAGGAATGATATTTTGAAGGAATATATAAGCAAAGACATGGAAGTAGAATGAAACATGAGATAAAGGGAGGAAAGAGAATAAAATACAACTTGGATATACCAGAGGAGCATATCTAATTATATACAATAGTACTAATGCCAGGTTTTTTAATTAAGGACAATGCTAGAAAAGGAAACTCAGAGTGATCTAAGCATTGATACAACTAGCCTGGAAATCATCAGCAGAGTGAGAATTGGAGATAATGGTATGAAAAATATCAGACGTCTGACGTGATCAGTTCTCCAAAAGTATTGAAGAATGTTTCTGTTTATCTGATCCACAAAGGCTTTATTTTTTTCTGGAAAAGGATGTATTCTTTACTTGCTTTGAAGGCAACAGGACATGATGGCCCCAGGAATCCTTCTCCAGTTCAGTAACTTGTGTTAAAATGCTGATTGAAATGGATTTAAACTGAGAAGAAAAGATTTAATTTATAATACTATCCAAAATCCTTCATATTTATATCACTGAGTATAGACTGTTGTTTGACATATTGAGAATTTGCCTAGTCTTTTAAATATGGGCAGACATTTTTGCTATGTTACCTTTTCCTACCAAAGCCAGAAGTTTAATTTTACTATAGATTATAGAAAAAGCCAGAAGAACTACATCTATTACAAAATATATTTTATGAAACAGGAAACCTGACATATTGCAAATGTCAATATTGAGCTATAAACAAAACTTACAAGAGTTAAAGTGGGATTTTTTTTAAATTTATGTTTTACAACAGTGTAACTTTGGGTTTGTTTTGGTTTGGTTTTTTTAACTCAGGGCATGATGTTTAAATTGCCATTTTATAATTTATTTTAAGATTTAAAATTTTTGGCAGAAAGCAGGACTACATGATCTATTAAGAGCAAAGTACATTTTAAAATTTGCAGTAAAGTATATATACATGTTTTAAACACTTGAAGTTTTCTGAATACTCTAGTATCTACAATGTCACTATGTGGTGTTGACATTACAGTTTTATTACTTTTTTTTCAATTTAGTGTTTCTCAGCCCTATTTACACTCAACTTTTTCTTACAGTCCTGAGAATAAAGGTCAAATAAAGGTCAAGCTTATAAGAAAGGCCAAGAAATAGGCAAAAATTTGATTAAACTACATGACTAACAGATAAGTAAGCGATACAATATTGACCCAGGTCTTTTAAATGGATGTGGGAATACATTCTGGCAAGATTTATAAAAGCAGATCACAGCTTCCATCTAAGCAATGATTCATTCCTAGATCTGTATTCAGAAGTACATGTATTGTCAGCCAATGGCTTTGAGAAACCTAAAATAAGGGAGCTATGCCTTATTATATAATGCCTACTCTATATCCTGCAAAATATACTGTAGGGTACAAAATTTCTCACTTATTACTATCCTGCTTTAAATTAATGAATGTCCTATTTTTATTATAGAAATCACATATGAAAATGCTTGTGTTTGTTTGTGTACTAAATTGTCCCTTGTAGCAGCTAAGCAAAGACAGCACGAATTTGGTACTACTCATTTAAAACAATTTTAAAGATTAACTGAAGAAAAAAAACCCACCTGTGCTTTTTACTGTTCCTTTATGCTTTACAAAGGTGATTATGTTCAGGTTTTGCTTGTTTGTTTGCTTTTTCTGCTGCATTTTTCCTTGGAATCCTGTTATTTACTTTCATTTATTTTCAGGGAAGTCTATGAAGAACAAAGTACTTGTATGGCAAAATGACATCACAGCAGCTAGAAACCTGAACTGCATTTCCAGCATCCTTTAATTATAGAATGTAAATACACAATCAGTAAAGGTTTCTGGAAACTACACTTCTAACTTCAGCCTGTGTCTTTAAAACTGTGTCTTCCTGTTACATCCGTATAATCTTCGTAGCAACTAACTGTAAAACGTAAAATCATTCACCCACTGGACAAGCTGAAAGAAAACTGCTTCCTAAATGCTCAGTCTCCTGGTATTCTAGAGATATGCCAAAATAATATATGTCCACTTGCACTGCTTCATTTTTTGGTGACAATAGGCTTCTCACAGGAAGACAGATTAATTCAAGCAGACAAAATTAGCAAACCACAGTGGGATTTTTTCCTGCACTGCAATCTGAATTAAATAGCTTTTGGCCCAGCAGAACTGGTAGCACTGATGCACACTACTTTGTGGAATGAACACCGTACTTTAGTTTATGCAGAAGCCTTCCCAAAAGCAACTGGGTGGTTTGCATGCATTTCTTTTACATAAGATTATTCAAAACTAGATAAAATAATCTAATGTGGGACAAATTATCCAGTGACACTTCTTAATATGAAGCTCTTCCATTCTTGAGCAGCATAAAGAGTTTGCTTGTACTGAAGTATTTCGTATAATGTTTCTAGTAAAAGCACATAATTTATCATCTTGATACAGTAACATAAAATACTTTTTCCAATTAAAAAGTTTTTTCTTTTTTTCTCTTTGATGGCTTGTGCTTAGTAAAAGGAATTAAAATCATAAATGTGTCTGAGTATGTTGAAATACTACATATGCTTATTAATTTTTTCTCTTAAAATCCTTCTTGCTGCAAGAAAATTATTAGAAAGCATTTGGTACATAAGTTAAGGGAAGAATTTGAAGAAATGAATTTGCAGTTAATTTCATGAAGAATAAGCATGATTTTTCATCACTTTTCATGATATTTCCACTATAAACTCAGGTTTTTAATCAAAAGTCCATACAATAAAGTTGATGAACGCTCTTAAAAATTTTCTAGTCCAGGAAAATACTGGTAATCTTCATTAAGAAAGTGAATTCTATTTTATATGTGCTATGTTATTGGTGATAGGTGGATAATTAAAAGATTTTTTTTTTATTCTAGGAGTCTGTCTCTATAAAGGAACTTCATACAACGCGGGTAAAAGCAAAATCAGAAAAAATGTTCCACATACTTCTTAACCATGTATTTGTTTGCATTTTCACGTATGAAAATATTTCAAGTACATATACAAATTTTTCTTTTTACATGACTTGGATAGTTTTTACACAGTTACCGTCTTTGAAAAGAAACCCATTCACGTGTAAATAAGTGCCTATACAAAATGTACAGTCTTGGAGGACACATTTAAGCATTAAGATGTTCTGGAATTTACTATAAAATCTGAGCTAGAATTCAGTATTCTTGACAGATTCCAGTTTCAATGTTAACACTCTTGCCTAAGTTCCTCTACAATTTCTCATGTGTAATATGTTTGGTTAAATTCAGCAATATTTTAAAACATTCTTTTTTGCATACAAGAAACAATTTATTGTGTATGCAGCCTCATTATTGGCAGTGTACGTACTTCAGTGGAAGGGGCTATACAGTGAAGGCTAAGGTATCAGCTATTAGACTGTTGCTCTCGACAGAGAAATTCTGGTCTTAGCAGGAGATTTTGGTATCCATGGAGATGGGAGACCTTGTATATATGTAAGATGAATGTCTTAACCCTGAATCTGGAAATGGTTCCTATTTCTATGCATTTTTTTCTGTCTTAATGTAAAAACAACACAGTAGTTTTGAAACACCTTTTAGCATTGGTTACAAAGAAAAATATGGTATTAAAAGAAAAAAACCTCTTTGGAAAGGAATAAAAACCAATGTGAAGTAATTAAATAAACCAGTATCATTCCTTTATTAATGGCATTCTTGTTTCTAGGACTTCTAACCAAAGACATGCTCATGTCCCTATGATGTATTTAAATCACTATGAAGCAAACCTTTGTTTCTTTCTTTGACCAAGACACAAGGCTTCTGATCACAGCCTGAAGAAATGAGAAAGATTAATCCTTTACACATCTTTGACTTTCATCCTTGTTTACAGTTACCGAGATTGCTAACTAGGTTGAATGCATACAAGCAAAATTGTCTAGCTTTCTTCAGTCAGAAAGAAGCCAAAAAATCCGAAGAACTTAAATACTTCCATAATCTTTTATTCCTTTAAACAATGCATATGGAGTTATCATTAGTATAATGTGACAAACAACAGATTTTCTAAATGAATTGGAAGGAAAGAAAAATATTTGATGCCTAAGGTGAAAATATGTTCACAGACCACAGACAACTGTGGTGACAATGGAAAACAAAAATTGGTTAGAAATAATAATTCCATGCATATAGACACCTGATATGCTAACAATTAATTAACAACAATGGAAAATTAAATTGTTAGGTGGCATTGACTATCTGGCAACACTTTATTAGGCAAAATAAATTTTGATTTGTCTTAGTACTTTAGAATTCAAAAAGAATGATCAGCCATATATATTGTTTAAAAGCTGACGATCACAGAAGCCAGAACTACATCAGCAACTTTTTCAATCAATACCTTTTCTTTGTTAAAATGAGCAAGTAAACAAAGTCACAGTAATGCATTCCATGGCTGCTGGGAACTGATTCCTCTTGGCCATTGCTCTGTTCTTCATTAAGCTGGACAATCTTATAAAGCTGCAACAAACAGTTTGTGAGTTTTAGCAAAGTCAGATATATAATTAAAACTTGTCAACCTTTCTTGTGCTTTCTGTGTCTGCCTCTGAGTCAGTATTCTCATTAGAACACCATACAAAGGAAGATTTGAAAGGAAAGAAACAGAAGGATAGTGCTGGAAACCAGATCTTTTATGAAGGAACAGAATGAATGAGCTCCAAGTAGGCCTGTGATGGAGAAAAAAGTAAAAATCGGATGATCACATGAAGTATTTAAATATATTGAAAATGACACTTCTATGGTGTATTTTAGGTATCTTTCAGAAGCCAAGATTGGAGTAATTCTGGGTCACGTGAATCTGCAGCCCAAATTCCAGAACAAAATAACCATCAGAAAGTAAGAAGGGGTCAGAGAGGAGGTGATGAAGATTGAACCTGACCTGTACAATTATGTTTGTAAATTATGAGTAAAATCATGAGCTAGATTAGGCAAGATAGCAAAATTTTAAGAACCGTTAAAGACAAGAACAAGCCAGGTGAATTTATAGGCATGTAGATAATGGTTTTGTTTTTTTTTTTTTAATTATTTTGTTCTTGTTGTGTTGTGAGATCTTTTGCTTTTTTGGTTGTTTGAGGTTTTTTTGTGGTTTTGTTTGTTTGTGTACTTGGTTTTGATTTTTAACAAGACTGAAGGATGCAACAGGAAAAGGATCTTAATGTACCCATGGATTCATGTGATTTTTTTACTAGATAACAATTGTCACAAATGAAATTATACAATACGGCAAAGAACTTATTTCAGTCAAGGGCAGGGATCTACAGTACAACTATTGTACAACTAAATAATAAAGGAGATTCATCTACTTTTTCAGCTACATAGCAGTGTGGTAGATGATCTTGAAGGAAACATAATCTCTTATCACAGAATCACAGAATTTCACTTCAGTATCTCACTTCTGTGATCTGAAAGAAGCAACTGAAATTCAGTTAATTAATATTGAAAAAAAAATGAATTAATAAATCATTCCACAGACTTACTACTACCACTTAATAGCTTGCTTGGGAAAAAAAAAACCCATGTATTTTTTAATCATAAGAATAAAAAGAATGTGATGAATAATTATACCAAATTCATTATATATTAATATAAAACGATAGAATTATTAATGTTGGAAAATACTCTAAGTTCATAGTGTCCAACTGTTAACCCAGCACCACCATGTTCACCACTACACCATTCCAACCACATGCCTTTAGAACACTTGTACACAAATGTAACTCAACTATAGAATTTAGAATGCTTTTTTTAAAATAGTCCTCAAATTCTTCCAGAGACTGATAATTAAATATAAATAAAAAAGTAAAAAAAATCATTTATTAGTTTTTTCATCTCCCAATCACAGAGAAGAAACCCTTCTGCATTACTTTCTACAAAAACCTTTGGTTCTATTTGCCTTTTTAAAACAGATCTTAAGAGGCAAAGGAACACAGTCACAAATGAAATGTAATATAGCTGTTGCTACAAGTATGAGCTGAAATATCGTTTATGAACATTTGATTTCCTTTTATTTTTCTTTTTATGGTCTTACAATGTGTAATATGCAATAAGCCTGAGGAACAAAAAACCAACCCCAGCCGTGGTAGCCCTTGGCTGCGTGTGCAGCATTAGGGCAGCACTCGGTGCCAGCACAGTTGGCGCAATTTACCAGGTTGTGTAAAAAAAAAGCAGTGCCATCTATATAACAATAGAATGAGTACAGCATAGTAATTTTGAAATTGTTAATTCTACCCTTGGGCACCATTATAAAGCAAACAATGCCTTTTTTTTTTTTTGTCATGCAAGAAAATAACCTGTATATATTCTTACTTCAAAATAGCAAGATTAGTCTAAATGTCTTGATTGATTACTTGGCTATGAAACTTCCTTAAGTATGATGTAGTTTTTGCAGTTTTTAAAAGAAAATCACATTCTTTCTTAAATCTGGAAGGCAGAAAATAACTTGCCAGCTTGACGAACCATTCCTATGACAGTAGTTGAACAGTAATAATCCTTTTCATGACTCATGCATCTTCATTTCCTTTGAAATGATACCTTTTCTTGAGTACAACCACAAGTAAACATGCTTATTCAATGCCTATCAGCCTGACAGTTGGCTCACACAGTGGAATATTGGTTTCCAAAGTTATTGAAATCTACGCATTTCCTTCTATCCGTTGATATACAAAACATATGGACCAAAACACAATTCTGAAGACCAATATATTTCATACCACACTCTGACAAGAGAATTACTGAGACATAGTGGATTTTTTTGTTCCAATGACTTTCAGAAACATAAAACGTAAGTCTTATGCAGGGTTATCTAGCATATAGTGGATTACAGAAACCCCTCAGTTTAGAAAAATAAACATTTTGAACCCTGGATGATATTCACATATACAGGTATGCATGTTCAGTTTTTATTTTCAGTGTCTCTGGACTGAAAAACACAAGAGATCATCTGTGGTAGCTGAAGTTAAAATGATCACAGGGCTTCTCCCGGGGTGTGTGGTTCTGTTGGGTTGGTGTGTTCCGGTTTGAATCTCCCAGTTGGCTGCTGGCCTTGGCCCCTCGCCACTCCCCCGGGGCTCTCCCATTGGTCCCTGATCCCGCTGTTCCCCCAGCCCCAGGAAAAACCCTCGGTGAGCCATTGTTCTCTGGATTTGCTGGCCTGCCCTTCGAGGGTGAAGATGTAATAAACTCTCGGAATGAAGGACAAGCAAATTCCCTTCCTGCCTCTTTGCTACTGACTTAATACCGAACCTGCCTGTGCACTCATGGAGCCAGGCAGGGATGGTATTAAATGGCACCCAGAATGTGGAGCAGCCTCGAACTGACCATGCAGAGCGTCTCCAGCATGGCTTCACTGCTGGAATTGAAAGTCAGCTTTCTGAGCAGCCATAACTCCAAAGAAACCTGAGTTTCATCAGGGATCTCCGCGGAGACGGCCAACAATCTTCTAGGGAAAGAGAAGACTGGTCTAAGTTAGTGGACCACCCTCGAGACTTTTATTTGACCCTCGAAGGTAAAATGGGTCACTTTTGTATCCTTTTTTGTTAATTTCCTTTTATCTCGAGGGTTGGGAAGAGAGGGACATGGGGGCAAAATTCTCTCGTCTCCTATGGGAAGTCTTTCTCCCAGTTCTAAAAGTCCTTGTTCGGGAAAATTTTTGTTATACTAGGGAAGGTTTAAAACACTTTGTTCAGTGGTTATTTAAGCAGTGGTTAGTTGAGTATTTAAAACGCTTTGTACGATGGTTGTTTATGTTGGGAAAAGGGTATTTACTTTATCAGCTATCAAAAGCTATTGATAGTTTCGTGAAACGGTTTAAAAATGTTAACCCCAGTTTAAAAAACTCTTTACCGCTCCCCTGTGTTCCTGTTCCCCCTCTCCTAAATCAAGGGAAACCGAGAGAAAGACCCTGCACTTGTGCACAGGCTTGCCACCGTCTGCCTGCTCTCTCTCTGTTGCCTTTGTCTTCTGCCCGGAGTAGCGATGGCCAGGCTACTCTGAGTTCTATCCCAAACCCCTTCCTATACCTAATTCCCTGGTTTTCCCCACTTTAAATTTGTCCCAAAGTAATAGCAGCATGGTCCGACCCACGATTCCAGCTGTTCCCTTTGTTTTCAATTCTCCCGCGTCAAATTCTCCCCGCTCCTCAAAATGGTGGCAGCCACATGGCAAGACCGGCACACTTTTCACCCACGCACGCTCTCCCTCCCCCATCCGCTTCCGCCCACGTTACCACACGCGCTCTCTCCGTCCCAGGCCCCGCCCACGCATCGATGGGGGTTGCGTCGGGTCCCTCTCCCCCCATCGGGACCTCTCCCTTTGGTACCCCTGTCTTCCCCGTCAGCAGCCCAGCCCGTGAGAAAGAACCCACCTCACATTCCCATGCGGCCGAGACCGAGAGTGGGGGGAGTGGTGGCGGCTGCAAAGACTCCGGGGTGGTCGGGGACAGCGGCACGTCCAAGTGTGCTGCCCTGCCATAGTAAGCCAGAGAGTGTACGAGCTAGAGTCGGAGGCGCTGCGACAGTTGTTAGAAGCCCGCAGCGCTCGCACCCGCTTTGTCGAAAAAAATCACAAAGCGTGCGCACCCGCCCGCTCGAAACCCCAGCCGAGCCGGCTTCAAGCGCCGGCAGCCCCAGCCCGAGCCTCGGGCGGGGGAGCAGTGAGCCGCCAGCAGAGCCACCCCAGCCTCATGACCCCAGCGAGTTCCAGCTGCGGTCGGAGGAGCCCCAAGCCGAAGTCCCAGAGTGGCGCAAGGGCCAAGCTCAAAAAAGCATGCCAGAGTCATTGCCCAAAAGCACCCCAGAGCTGAGTCCCCGTCACCGCTGCTGCTGAGCCCAGCCGCAACCTCTCGCCAGCCCGTGCCTGGCTGCCGTCCCCAGCCGAAGCAAAGAGATGTGCAAACGAGCCACGCAGCCAGCCCGAGACCGAAAGCTGCATGGTCGCTTGTTGCAGCCTGCCCCGGCCGGCCACGTGGCACGAGACTTAAAGAGACAGACCATCCTTGTTGTTAACCTAGTGAACCTGGCTTCCCCCGCTGTGGCAGTGAGCTGGAAGCAGCTCCTGCAAAAACGCTCTGCCTCTGCTTGCTCCAGCCCCTGTCTATCATGGCACGGCTGCGCTGCGCCCAGTCCCCGCCAAACCCCCTGCGGCTTCGTGAATGCCCTGAAGCTTCTTAGCTGCCGCTGCCCTGCGCACCCAGCTGTGAAAACTCCGCCCGGGTGCTGCCTGTTGCCACGACCCTGCCCGCATCTCCTGCCCCCGTGCTGCATGAAAAGCAGAAAAAAGGGGAAGACAGCAAGACTAAAGCTGCARAACCCCAAGAAAGCCGGGAGAACATGGTGAATGAAGCAGTCATTCATGTAGATGTAAGCAGCCCCCAGAAGCAGCCGGAAAGACAGAGCAGTGACTTCTCGAGTTGTCGTGCTGAGTGTGAGGACCGGGGGCAGCCAGAGCAAGCAGAAGAGAAACCAAGGGCCACAGATGACACCTGGAAGCTGCCAAAGAAAAACAGATCCTGCTCCARCYCGGCAATCATCGCTGCTRCAGACAYAACACCGACYAAGATGAACAGGGTGCAGTTAAAAGATGAAACCACCATGGCCTGGAAAAGAAGACGACGCAAACCAGCACAGATGTCCAGTATAGAAACAGACACAACATCCCTGGAACCAGAACTGCAGACAAAACTTCAAATGGATAAGTCAAAACACCTGTAGTGTCTCCCCAAATCCTACCCCATTCTGTTACTCCCCAAATCGTAATGTTCCCTATCACCACCCTTTGTTTTGTCTTTCCCACAACCACACTCCCCAGTATTCCTATTAAGATGTTTTCTGTTAACTTGCATCCTTCTCTTTATTTACTATCTGTTATTCATTTCCTAGCCACAAGTTCCCACACCCCTGTTACCTTTATACCATTCCCCTTTCCCCAGACTTGAAGTAAGAGAAGGGGGGAGAAGGGAAACCCCCTCCCGCCATTTAAAATTGCAAAATTTTAACTTTGTTTGAAACCCCAACAGAAGCAAATGCCAGAGCATGTGCCTGCACTCACCACGATGATGTCCAGCACTCAACATCTATCACCCTGCTGTCCTCTGGATGCTCCTGGTACCATCAGCAGTGAACACTTGAACTTCGCTGCAGTCCAAAGAAAACTGTGCTGCTTCAACTTCACCTCTGCCTGTGGCAGCATCCATTCCAGCATCCAGAGAGAAAATCCTCTGAAAGATCTGAGGAGTTGTTGGGACACTGGGTTGAGGGTGTTTCTGATTGCTACTGTTAGTTTCTGTATGTTTAGTTTGTTAGGACATTGAGCTTTGGGTGCTTCTGAGCATTTTTGCTGTTTTGTGTATGTTTAGTTGTTTGGGATATTGGGTGTTGGGATCCCTGGGAGAGGCCTCTTTGTTTAATACAGAAAGGAAGAATTGTGGTAGCTGAAGTTAAAATGATCAAAGAACTTCTCCCAGGGTCCATGGCTCTGTTGGGTTGGTGTGCTCCAGTTTGGCTGCTGGCCTTGGCCCCTCGCCACTCCCCCGGGGCTCTCCCATTGGTCCCTGCTCCCTGATCCCGCTGTTCCCCCGGCCCAGGAAAAACCCTCGGTGAGCCATTGTTCTCTAGATTTGCTGGCCTGCCCTTCAAGGGTGAAGATGTAATAAACTCTCGGAATGAAGGAAAAGCAAATTCCCTTCCTGCCTCTTTGCTACTGACTTAATACTGAACCTGCCTGTGCACTCATGGAGCCAGGCAGGGACAGTATTAATCATTTTCTTAAATTAAGATAGAAACCATATAGTATTTCTACAGATTGCATAGCCTGGTCTGTAAGACATTTTCATTTGTTCTTAATTTTAAATCTCTCTGCATTCACGCTGATTTTAGTAATTTCACTCATATTTGTTTTTCTGCACCAGGTACTTACCTCTTCCAAACATGAGAATATTGTACAACAAAAACTTCAGAGGCTGACCAAAAAAGAGTCAACCAGAGTAAGAAACTAAATTCTAAAAACTTATAGATGTATTTTAAGGACTTCACAATACCTTCTCACAATTTGAGAACAATGTATTTTGCAATTTACATGTGTACACACAGAAATGTTGATTTAAAAATTAATCTATTTTAATCACATATGTATTTTTCTTTCTTCACATACGAGTTTCATCTTATGTGAGTAAAAATAATAGTCAATACAGAAAGTAATCAAAAGGAAGAAGTAAAAAGTACAATTCAGTGGCAGGATATATCCATGCCAGTCACAGGATGTTTTCTCCTTTGGAACCAATTCATTTTTATATTGGGAAAAAAGTAAAAAATTACATTACTTTTATAGAAATTGTATTTCCCATGAAATCCATCAATATTGAAAGACAAACCAGATCAAAATCAGAGTTCACACTGAGTCATATGAAACCTGGAACATTACAGCATTGCTGTTAATCTAAAAATATGTTTAAACAACAGTACACATCTAAGTTCAGAGCAGAAATAAAACTGCGCACAATAATCAGAGCAACTGTTTAGGTAACATAACAATGTATTATCCCATCACTGATATTAATACTTTGTTGGTATATGGTTATGTGTATTAGACTTTAAAGAAACAACATGGATAAATTTAAAACCAGTAAAGTTTATTTAGGTGAGAAGATTTCAGGATAGAATGTGATAATCAGTCTACTGATTAGAGCTGGAAGTCAGCTACACATTTAGGCATCAGATGTGGAATTAATAAGAAATCTATGTAACACATTCAAGGACAATTAAAATTCTTTTAGTATGAGAGAGAGCATATTGCTTACAAAAAAAATGTGATTTGTTAAAGTAAACATCAGGTAGTCTTGGTTATAGAAGCTGACCTATTTATTTGTTGAGCATCCTCTTTTTTTACCTGAAATTAAACATTAATGGATAACTACCAGTTTCTTACATAAATAATTATTATTATGTTTTTTTATTCAGATACTCATGAATCTGGTAGTACAGAGCTTTAGTCCAATAAGGCCCTGAATAGATTTAATTTAAATTGAACAGCTACATCAACTGCAAACAAACAAATGAACTAGCAAACAAAATGAGCTGTAATTTAAGGGGTGTTTATTTCAAAAGTGTTTGTTTTCAGAAATTAAGAATTTAATTAAAGTTAATTTTAACTTAATTAATTTAGGTATTCAAACTAATGTATGTCTTAGCTGAACTGGAATATAGGGGAGCTCAAAACTCTGGCTGGAAAATGTAGTACAAACAGAAGGAAAAATGTGTATGGATTGATTCAGCTATTGAAGTGATCATCTTGGAGAAAATGTTAAGAACAAACAATGTCTCCTTACGTAGGAGGAGCAAAAAGACTAGTCACAAAGGACAGAAACACAAAATCAAGTTTTGGGTCAAAGAGAGAATTACTTAATGTACAACTAACCTTAGCAGTGGCAATATTTCAGTTGATCTTCAATTATTAGAAGAATGAGGAACAAGGGAAAAAAATTTAAAAAGCTTCTTTTTCTAGGGGTGGAGGAATTACTGGCAAATACGAAACTGACTACACAATTTATTGATTCAGGAAGAGGAAAGAGAATCAGACACTGCAGGCTCATTACTCTCTCTTAATAGTTCTTTCAAGACTATATAAAATAAAAGATAATGTTGGTAAAGGAACAAATGGATATGACATGAGTTTTAATAAAATTAGTCTGGGTATTAGATAAAAGTTTGTATTCATTAGAGTGGTGTAGTTGAAGAATGAACTTCCCACTGGAATAAGGAAGTAGAACCAGCATCTAATTTTTAGACAGAGCTTGATTCCTTTATAGATAATATTGCATACTGTGATTGCATGTGATGAGAAAGGAACATAATGTCATTCCAGTGTAATGCACTTAATCTCCAAATGTGATTGTGCGTGGTGAAAAAGTCCTTTCTTTTTAAAATATTATGATTTCTAGCCACAATACAAAATTATCAGCAGAAACAGTGTTAAGTTATTCCTTACGCTTAGCAGGAAAACAACTGACAAAGTGAAAAGTGGAAAAGACATTTGTTATGAACCAGTTTAATCACAGAAGAGCAAGACAAACTAAGCTTCTATGAAAAAAATTGATCAGAACCAGAAAGGTTTGAAGTATATCCAAACACCAGGATTAAAACCAAACAAGGTTAGATGTTGGTGCCAAAAAAGTGATATGTTTTATTTAATAGTAAAAGAGGCAAAGAGAAGGAAAGAGAAAAGAAAGAAAGAAAGAAAGAAATAGAAAAAGAGGTAGGGGGGGGGGCAGGGAGAGAGTGGCAGGGGTTAGGTAGAATCATATCACCCTTCCAAGGGTCCCAACGACGTCTCCTTGCTCCCCTCCATCTGGTCTTGGTGGTCAGGGTCCCCCGTTGAGACCACACCGTGCCACGCTGCACCACTCTGCACTGAAAAGTGAAGAATCCAGTGGATTAATTTACGTTTTGGGCAGGTGGGAACGCCCATGTGCCTCCCTTGCAGGGCACCAGTTTGACACTGTCCCTTGCAACACTGTGAATCTGTTTTATCATTTGCAGTGCTCTGGTGCAGGGTCTGGGGACCCCTTTGGGGGSGCCTTTGATGGGCCATGACACCCCCTCTGCTGTGGATAAGCTTTTCCCCATGGTGAAGGGGCCCCTGCAGTTTGGGCTCCTCTGCATAGCAGAGGATGGGCGTTCATTGCCTCTCACTATAGGCTTTTTCACCACACACCCAAAACCTCTCTTCCCCCCACCCTTTGGTGTGAGGGTCTGTGCGAGCCTGGTAGCTGATAGCTCCGGGGCTGTGGTCTCCACCCCAAAGGTGCTAAGCTTGATCCCCTTGTGAATGTATTCTTTTCTCCCCAGACTGGAACTTACTTAATCTTATCTCCATCAGTGAGCAGTTCAGAGTCTCAGTCAGAAAGCCTATTCAGGGTGTGGTGCTCTTCTCTGCAGCTTTTGTAATATAGTTTTGCTATAATAGGCAAAAGTCCTTCACAAAGATGTTTAAGTCATGAACTATGACATTTCCATCTCCAACAACACAATAGCCTTGTATAATCATATGTGAATGGAGACACCAGCATCCATAGAAAACGTGGTAAGGGATAGACAGTTATAGTAAACATGTTGCTGAATTCCCTGGTTCTGTCTCAGTCTTATCTGGCATCTGTTTTATTAGAAAATTAGATTATTTTTCCAAATATCTCCGGTTCTTCTCTGAATAAGACAGATGATGCTTAAAAGTATATTTAGAGTGGACAAAATACTCACTGAAACAATTTTTTTTAGTTGAAGGCTGCTTAAAAATATAATACAGCTCTAAGGTTTGTGGCCTTGAGTCCTTTGGTAATAAAAAGGTATGTTTGGCAAAAAAGATGTGAAAAAGTATGAGTTTTACATCATGGTTGTGGGCATCATTAGATCATTAACACTGCACATTGTTTTTCCTCTAAATGTAATATGCTCTAGGTAATTAAAAAAAAAAAAAAAAAAAAAAAAAAAGGAGAAAACCAAAACTCAGAAATACCTAGCTTTGGCTAAGCCAGGTTAACACATTTTTCTGTTTTTCTACCAAAATAATACCTAAGTAGGAACAATACCCAGAGAGCTTGGACTCTTCTGATTCTCTCTAATGCTCTTCCTGCTAAACTTCTTACTCTGAATTATCTTTTTTTTTAATCTCCTTCTTTCATTATTCATTTCACAATTGCCAAACTCAACTGTCTTCATAGCAAATGACATGGAATGTGCTGTAAATAAATACTGCAAATATGTACCTGAACATGGGCTTTTCCACTTTGTTGTCCACCCTTTCTATTCAGTCACATGAAGGACCCTTCATGTAAAATCACATCCCAGGTTTTAACAAATCCAGACTTCAGTTAATAAGGGAATTCAGTATTAAAATACTGATGATGTTTTGCCAGTTATCACTGAAAAGAATGAAGCTGCAGAATTCAGCATCTTTCCTTACTTCTGTCAGATTTTATTCCTTTAATTGTCTGGTAGCTTGTGCTGTTTTTTAGAATCTTACCTCAAGGCTCCTACATGATAAACAGTGTATTTCCAACTGCTAATTTCTACCTTCTCCACAAGAAAGAAATTGGACTCATGCACCTCAGCTTTATTCAGACCAAAGGCTATAAAACTTCTCCCAAGAGCTGCATGTGGCTCTAAGGCAGGCTACAGAGGAGGCTGTAGTGCTCTGCTGGCAACTGAGTGTAACGCTACGTGTGGGTCAGTAACAGCACAGGTGGGGCTGCATCAGCCTCTGTGAATGCAGGAGAAGTTACTGTGATCCAGCAGCAGATCCAGCAGCCATGACCTTCCACAAGGACCACAGTACCTTGGTACCACGGTACCCACTCCCAGATGAACTGATGATTTTCTATTCAGTAAAAAAAGGATCATGCAGAACTATCATGATGGAAGTAGTCTTAATCCTCCTACCACCAAGCTGTTCATGGTTTGCAAGCCACGCAGGAAATATCTATGTCAAAGTAAATCATTCCTCTTTTCCATTTAAACATTTAATGACATTCACACAGTTAATTGCTATCCATTCCATTCATGTATGACTATACTATTTGCCAAAAAGCTCTAGCATGAGTCTCATTAATTCTTAGAGTCCCCTTGGATTCTCAGATTTTTACCTTTTTGTTTCTTCAAGTCATTTTTGAAATTCCTTATCTCCACCATCACACTTAATTCTATCCTGAGTTTTGCAATTAATGTTCTTTTCTGGTTTTTTTTCTCCTGGTTCTCTGACATTTACAGAGATTCAATGAAGCTTCCTGTGTGCCAAGACATTTAGGTTTTTCTTAAATTATTTTTATAATTTTTCATTTTTTAGTCCTTTATAGCAAAGTAAATGACTGGTTTTCAAAATAGCCTTTTTTGTTTGCTTAGTGTGAGAAGCAGAAGTAATGCAACTTTTCTTCTTGATAGCAGTTGCAAGTACTCTATTTTATGTGAGATTGTTTTAATTTACTTCTACTGTAAATCTCACTTATTAAAGCACAGAAACACCTATAGGAAAATGGTGGATTTCATAAAATTAATATGAAACAAGTTACAAGAACGCTGGGGACAAAATTAATAAGAGGAATAAAATTATTTCAGCATGAAAATCATTTTTTTCTTCCTTTCTACTTTCCCAAAGTTACTTTTCATATATGTTGTTATCCAAATGTAAGCACTTAGCACTTAGAGGTCAATTTCCTTTTGGCACAAATGGGTAGGACTTCAGTTGCGGTACTTTGATAAAAGAGAAATCGAGAGGCACCGTAAAAAAAAAAAGGTAAAAATGCTGTTGACTTTAATAAGAAATTAAATACACCTTTAAAATTATCTCTTCTCAAGAAATTAATCAGACAAGATTTGATAAAACTAATTTTCTCAAGAAGGAACATGTCCAGAAATGTAGACATTTCAAGTGAAAACTTATTACAAACACATAAATAAAAATTATGTTTATATACAAGTATACTCATATATTTATATGCAAGTATACTCATGTTTATCATGACTTTTATTCAAAACTGAGAGGTTAATAATTGTTTGATGACTGTCTCTCTTTGTGCATTCCTGATGAACTCAGAAGTGCTACACTTAAGCTGTCATCTAGTTAGCCATAACTGTTGAGGAAGAACCTGCAGTGAGAGGAAAATTTAGGATAGTGAATTTTCAGTTGTTTATGGAACTAGTGGATGGGATCCCCAGGAACCTGTCTTTAGGGATTAAGAAGCTGAAATTTTTTGATGACAAAAAGTGGGCAATTTTTTGATGACAAAAAGCTGGCAATTTTTTGATGACGTTATTCTTACAGCAAAAGCTTTTTCAATTCCCACCTGTAAAAAATTAGGGACAGAAGGCAAAAGGCCTGCACTGCTGATTGAGTACCTTCTGGTCAAACTACTGTGCAAGAAGAAAAGTAATAGGTAGTGGAACCAGAGACTTGTATCCTGGGAAGAACAGAGGGTTGCTGCTCACATGTTCAGGGATGGGATTGGGAAAGCTCTGGGGAAACCTTGTTACAGATGTTTTATATGTAAAGTGGCCTGAAAAGAAAGCTGCAAAAAGATTTGTAATGACAGAATAAGGGACAGAATAAGGTACAGTGTCTTTAAACTAAAAGATTGAATGGATATAAGGAAGAAATTTTTTACTAAGAAGGTGATGAGATGCTGGAACAGGGTACCTGGAGCAGATGTGGATGCTCCGTCACTGGCAGTGTTCAAAGTTAGGTTGAACACAGCTTACCGATACCTGATCTAATGAAATATATCCCACTCCATGGCAGAGGAATTGGAATAGCTGATCTTTGAATGTCCTTCCCAACACAATCACAAATTTAATAAAAATTAAACATAGAGCTTGAAGGGTCTAGAGAAAAATCATAAGATCCTATGATAAATTTTCTACTGGATTCTGAACCAAACTAAAGTATTGGAATTTGTGCTGTCCTGTGGTGGCCAGTTAGCCTGTAGTACAGGGGACAGAGAGAGTTTGCGGCAAGACAGTCCCTAGTACCAGAGACTTCTGTCAGGTCACAGTGAGAAAAAAAGCCTCTCCCAGAATTGTTCTGTTATGTTAATCTACCCCAGTTCTGCTTCCCTGGTTGGCTGTTGGCCACTCCGCCCCCTTGCTACCTTATATGTTTCATATCCCAGAAAGTTCTCCACTCCAGTTTCCCCTCATTGGCCTCTGCCCCTCACCGCTCCCCCAGAGCTCCCCCATTGGTTCCCATTCCCTAGTCTCGCCTGTGTACCACCCCCATGTCCTCAGATCATTGGTTTCTGGCGCTTGCTCCGCTGCTATACTTCAACTCAGCTTTCCATCCTTCTGGTTTTTGCCTCTGGGATCCTTCACAGTGTAGAAGCAATAAATAGCTCCTGTGGAAATGTATGCAAAGACCCTTCCTGCCTCTTGCCGCCGACCCATATTACTGAAGCTATGTGTACGTTTGTGCGTGCACACATGTGAGTGTATATAGCTGATCCTGCTGAGTGGGTTTGCTTTGGAGATGCCTTTTAGAGATTGCTACACCTTGCGCTCCGGCACAGAAGCTGCGAAACTTGGGATAGCAATCGTGTCCCTTTTCAGTTGTTACAGCAAATAGTGGGTAGCTTACCCATGATTAACCTAATAATATGAATTCACTGAGTTAAAATTGAAACAACAGATTATTTCTCTGTCCCTATGGCAAATGTCTTCTCACTGCTATATTAAATAAAATAAGTAATACAATGCATTTGATCAGATGATCTTGCAATCATGAATACAGTGTATTAGCTATTATCTGTATTTCTGAAATCCTCACAGTTCTTGCCTAATTTGCTGTAGAAAAATGTCTTCAAATCAATTAAGTGCTGACATGAAAATTCATGAAGACAAAAATATTTTTGTAAATGAAGGCTTGTAGAAAATTTCAAATATTTGTTAATGATTGTCTTGTTTTATTTCAATTTACTTTACCTGACATTTATGAGAACATGTGCATAGAGGAAGGTACTGATGTGCACGGTGTTAAGGTGGAATAAAAGAGGCATTCACATCTCTGAGAGAGTAATAAGTCTCAGAAAATTTTCCTCAAGGCCTTTTGAACTTTATATTTAAATTTCAAGAAATTTGCATTCAAAATCTGAGGAAATGACATTGGAGTTTTCCACATCTTTCAAGTTTTTATTCTTTAAATATTTGAAGATGTTTGTCTTGTTTTTCTGTAATGCTACCTCATAAACCACAAGGAAAAGAGTCCTAATGTGGACAATTTGAACTTCCTTAAAAAAAGAAATCCTACTGTAAGGTTATTTCTTTTGCATCTTCTGCTCTGCAGTATATTGAAATAAAAGAACTGAAACTGTGTTTTAAAACATCACACAAAATTAAATACAGTATACAAAAAACATGCAAAGCTTTTGTCTTGGAAGTCTGACATGGAACTTTCACAAAATTCTCGGAAAATGAGGGTGTTCCTCTTTTCAGACATGCCTTGAAATGACAATGTCTTTATGAACAAAGACAATAATATAGCATCAGTCAAAACCAGGAAGCTGGCAAATATAAAGTTTTGCCATGTTCTAGAATACATTAGTGGAGAGCAATCATACATGTTTAAAATTATTTTAAAACCTTTCAAAGTATGGGTTTAGATGTGCTGGAGATGCAGTACAAGCAATTCCCAAGTATTTTACATCTTATTAAATAATTTACACAGGCAACCTTAATTAAAAAGTCATCTTTCTAAATAAAATAAAATATATTAATTATAGAATACTTTAACTTTCTATAATTTACACAGATCTGGTAAAAACTTTTCTTCATACAATTCCGGTTGACTAGCAGCTTTAATTCAGCAGCCTTAACAGAAAGCCTTGCATATTTTGGAAATTTAAAAAGAGAGTAAAAACATTTGTTCCTCCAGTTGTTGAAAATACTTAAAAAGAAACCTAAGGGAAAGGACAGCAACTAGTTGTCTCTCAACTTGAGTTCCAAAAGCACATTCCAATTTCTTAACACACAGAAGATGTAAACTGAGAGGGAAATTAATATTTCTGGCACTAGGGATGATAAAACCAATAAAACTGAAATTATTTCATAGAACCATAGAATATGCAGAGTTGGAAGGCACCCACAAAAATCATTGAGTCCAACTCCTGGCCTCCTCCTGGACACCCCAAGTGTCAGGGTGCACACCATGTGTCTGAGAGCATTATCCAAACACTTCCTGCTCTTTCAGGCTGGTGCTGTAACCTCTGCCCTGGGGAGCATATTCCAGTGCCCAAAGACCCTCTGGGAAAAAACTTTTTTTGTAATTTCAACCTAAACATCCCCTGACTCAGCTTCAGACCATTTCCTCAGGTCCTATCACTGGTCAACACAGAGAACAGATCAGTGTCTGCCCCTCCTCTTTCCTTCACCATGATATTGAAGACCCCAATGAGGGCTCCCCTCAGTCTCCTCCAGGCTGAAAAATCTAAGTGATCTCAGGCCACCCCATGTATGGCTTCCCCTTGAGACCCTTCACCATCCTCATGGCCTCCTTTGGACACTTTCTAACAGCTTTACATGTTATATATTGTGGTGCCCAAAGCTGCCCCCAGCACGTGAGGTGAGGCCGCCCCAGTGCAGAGCAGAGCAGTGCGGGACAATCCCCTCCGTGGCCTGGCTGGGGATGCTGTGCCTGATGCCCCCCAAGACATGGTTGACCCTCCTGGCTGCCAGGGCGCTGCTGACTCACATTCAACTTGCCATCAACCAGGACACTCAGCTCCCTTTCCACAGCACTGCTCTCCAGCCTCTCATTCCCTAGTCTGTCCGCACATCCAGGGTTGCCGCATCCTAGGTGCAGAATTCAATACTTGCCACAGTTGTACGCCATACAGTTGGTGATTGCCCAGCCCTTTAATTTGTCAAGGTTTCTTTACAGGGTTTCTCTGCCTTTGAGTGAGATGACAGCTTGTCCCAGGTAAGTATCATTGCCAAACTTAGTATACCTTCGAATCCTGTATCTGAGTAATTTATGAAGATGTTGAAGAGCACTGGGCTGAGAACGAAGCCCTGTGGAACCCCACTAGTGTCAACAGCCTGATGTCACCCCATTTGCTATAACCCTTTGTGCCTGGTCCCTTAGCCAGTTGCTCACCCATCATGTGATGTGTTGTCCAGCTATGTGCTGTACATTTTGTCAAGAAGAACCCTGGGAGAGACAGTGTTAAAATTGAAAAATATTTATTGAAATCCAAAAACATTACATCAATTGGCTTCTTTTAATCTGCTAGGTGGGTTACCTTGTCGTAAAAAGAAGACAAGTTTGATAAGCAGGACGTTCCTCTCATGAAGCCAAACGAGCTGTGACCAATGACTGGAGTGTCTTTCAGATGTTTTTCAATACCTCCCAGAATAACTTTCCCCTTAATTTTACCAGACACTGAAGTGAGACTGACAGGACTTTAGTTTCTGTGGTCCTCCTTATAGCTGTTTTTGAAAATTGTAGCAGTGTTAGCCAACTTCCAGTCAAATGGGACCTTTCAGATTCCCAAGCCCATTCAAAAATCGAGAGATGCTAGTGATGACATCAGCAGCTCTTTGAGCATTCTCAGATGAAACCCACCAGGCCCCACAGATTTGTAGGGATCCAGCTGGAGCAGCAGATCCCTTCAAAAGTTGAGGATCAACCGGGAGTTGATCATTTTCACAGTCATGGTCCTCCAGCTCAGAGCCCTGACATCCCCTTGGTCCCTCATCAGTGTTGAAGACAGAGGCAAAAAAAGCATTAAACATCTCTGCCTTGTCTCTGTTCCCATTTAGGGGGTGACTGTCCTCACCTCATGAGGTGCCTTCCTGTTCCATATCTGAAGATATAATTCAGAATCGTACTCCCTAATTGTCATACTTTATGATGAGACTTCAGATTTTTTTAAAAAATCAAGAAAAGAAATTTTAGGTTAGAAAAAACCTGTGGTAGAAAATTAAGAAGGGGAAGAGAAAAGCAAAGTTGTTGATTAAAATAGATCATGAAAAAAATACCATATGTTTTCACATTTTAAAATAGAAAATCCAAAATACTGCGTTTAGAATCCTCAGGTTTTGGGAAATATTAAGTGCAGTTCCAGTGTTCTCTCTCTGAAGAACTCGCAGCCTTTGAAGGACCTGGACACATATTTTGATTGCTGGGGTTCAGTGGAATGAGCATAATACCATATTTCCTGTAGTAATGATGACATACACAAGAATCAGGAGATTTGAATTTTCAGATAGTTCTGCAGTCCTGGAGAAAAGTTATACTCTCTTTCTACAGCTTTTCTTTTCATCATAGGGAAAATCTTAAGCAAATTATCTGTACTTTTAAAATTTAATCTGAAAGGAAAATTAATAAAAAGTCAGCTATGTGATAGAAAAAGACAAGATTTGACTATGTAAAACTTTCTTCCTCTTCAGATGTCTTCAGACTGGACAATATCCAAAATCCATTTAATTTTCTTTAATCTACTTTGCCCACCACTACAAATGTCACCAAAGTTTTCTCTTTTCTCCCCTAATAAAGGGAGCAGAGGGTTTTGATCTGTTATCTTTGACATGGCCTCTGGTTTCAACTGGTAACTCTGGATAATGAAAAGGACTGTTCTATGCTCGATTTTTCTTTGAACTTTGATGAAATTTTTCCAAGCTGCTGCAAGGGAATGTGACAGTGCGTCCTCTAAAGATATTAGTATTTTTTTATATCCATTTATGCCAAGCCAAAAGTATTAAAACAAGCATAAGAAAGTATTTGTCTTTAATTTTTAATTTTCCTTAAATATTTTTTTTATTTCTTCTAATACTATTTTTTTAAAATATTCAGTGGTATATGTCCTTCCAGACAGTGTGAATTCTGTGCTTCTATCGGAGCTTTCATCACACTTTTAAAACCCAGACAAGATACTAAAGGCATAAGAGACTTCTAATTCTACAGTCATTTGGTTTCACTTGTGTGTTTAAGTTTTCAGTGGAAATATAATTTATCGGGTGCCTGTGAAATATAAAGATCAATGAAAACATGTTAACTCTCTTAATGCCACAGGACTTGCCTAACATTTCTACCTAACTAATCCATAAACACGCAAAAATAAAAAATAAATAATTATGACTGAACATTTTAGAAATCCAAGTAATTCCAACAAGAACAGAGATTATTTTGAATGGAAGACTTTTTATAAATAAGAGGAAAACTAGGTTGCTTTATCTCGCGTAGACGTAGCCTAGTTAATCAGCAGTGATTACGCTGGCTTGGTCTCTCAGTTCTATGTTTGTTAATTAAAGCACTTTCTAATGAACATTAGCTCAATTTTCCCCATGTGGAAGGCAGGCTGGGAGATGATAGACATCTAAACCATGATTCTTTCTCATTTGAATACTCAGGGATTCTTTCTCACTTGAAAAATCACAACAGAATTAATAGAGAGAGAAAATAGCATTTTTGTCTGCATAGCCTTATCTGCAGGGCCCCCTGGCTATCAATGTGGGGTAATATCAATGGAGTGAACATCTCTTAGTAGGAGTAATCATCATCATCATGAAGTGCTCATCAGATAGGAAGACAAAATGCAATTAAGTTGGGTTTACAATCAGGCCAATAATTACTATTCAGATGTCTCAGCTGTATGGAAAATGCAGGATTCTGAACTGTGACTTTTTTGTTTGAATGTGAGGTTTTTTCCTCCCTTTCTTGATCTCTTTTTCCTTTGAATATTTGTAGAATGTCAGTCATGATGTGGCACAGCTGAATAATTGTCATAGAGTCAAATGCTTGCAGATGGTTAATGGAAACAGAGAATTAAATGAACAGCAGTAAAGAAACTCATGCAAAATTAAAAAACCCTATTGCAAATTTAAAGGGTCACTTGGTTTCATCAAAAATCAAATAATATGAATATGTTATTCTCTGCATGAAAGACACTGTGTTAAATTGTTTTGAGAGATAAAAAATGAGAAATCAATGATGTACTAATGAAATTTTTGAAAAATCGTGCACTATTGAAATATGCAGCACTTGCCAGTTAAAAACTATAGAACGAAGCCTGATTTTGGCTGCTGAATTTTGTTGTTTACCATTTATTTAAATTAGTGAAGTCTAGATGTAAAACACTAAAGGGTTCTACAAAAGAAACACAGAAGTGAAGGTTAAACTAAGTAATCTTTACCATATCCAAAATAAATTTAACAAATATTTTTATCAAATCCAAGTAGCTCAACATTTCAGTTGACTGTATATCACCAAAATGCAGAATCAATTTCTACATAGACCTGCAAGGTCGTAGAGCTGCATAAGAAGATGAAGCTCTCATTTGTCTGACATTCTTGAAAGACATGCTTGATAAATCCTTTGTAAGGAGCAAATTTATCTTTCTGGTACAAAAGTATTCGTGATACCACTTATTAAGTATTACTTGGAAGTGGATTTAAGTTGAAGATACTTTAAAATGGATTCTAAGTTTTCAAAACATTGCATTCTTTAGAAACTCTTCCTTATTTTTCAGCTCTCTTTCATGCTTTCCCACTAAAGTCTGAAGTTAATAGCTCTTTCCATCTAGTAAATTATTTTTAAAGTTTTTTTTTCCTCTTAATTAAAGGGAAAAAATAAGATACTTGAAAAATATAATGCATTAATCATACACCATTAAGTATACCTTGATAACTGAAAATAGTTTGAGACTGGCCCATGCCTGTGAAAGAGGATTTTCACAGGCATGTAGTAGACTAAAAAGGAAATATAAACGAATCATTTGACAAAACCAGAAACAGCAACTGCCACCAAAAACATCTGGTAAAGAAAAAAACAAAACTTAATAGCTACTTTCAGTAAGATTTTTTTTCGTATACATGTATCTGGAGAAATTATAGTGTATCTTATCTTAAGATAATCATAAAATCAAAATGAGTGCTAATCATAAAATAAAAGCAATTAAAAATTGTATGTTTTCTCCTTGACATATACACTAAAACTATACCTATGTTTTCTTGTCTGCTATAATTTCTGCAAAGTCAGTGAATTGCTTATTAAATGGAAGCAGAGATGAAAATACTGATCTTATTTCCCCATTCTAGTCAGTACAAAGCATCTTCTCTTAAATCTCCCTGAATAACTGCATTGCACTGCCTATCTAATAGAGTTTCAAGTGAAAGTTTCTTTCCCCTTCGTATAACACAAAGATTTTCACATAGTAAATAGATAGGGTGTGATGAATGTTCCATTGTAAATACATCTCAAATAAGCATTTTGCTCCTCTCGGTTTTACTTAAAGACTTAATGTCATTTCCTGAATGGTATTGGATCAAATATGGAAGCATCTGTATATTTTTTAGCAGAATTGTTAACATTATTCAATTTTAAAATGACAGATATACAGTGCTTGCCATGAGAAATCAATCTCTCACTGCAAATAAATGTGGCAGAATAATCCATACAATGCATGTCAAAAACTGTAGACTTTTGCTGACCTATTATTCTTTATGAAAATGTTTTTAAATGCTACTTATAACTATGAATGTCATTTTGAAAATGTAATTTGTGATATATTTTTTGATACTTTTAGGCAGCTAGGTTTTTTTTTTTAATAAACATTTCTTAAAATGTTATTTGTCCTCTATGAAGTTCTGCAGTTTCATTTATTTAAAAAATATTTATTCTGCTAAAAATGAACCTTTGTGTTTCATGGAAGAGAAATAAAAAATGGCTTTTTTTCAGCAAGTTTTACTTCAAAAAGTGTGGAATTTCATAAGGAATATATTCAGCAGTTTCATATGAATTTGCATCTCTTCTCCTGCAACTGATGGATGAAATGAAAACTTTTCTTCAACATTGAACTATTGAATGCTTTTTCAGGCAATGTAAGTTCTTCTATGTTCTTTTTTCTTCTGAGAGACAACAATATACCAAGGAGCTAGAAATGTTCAGAGTTAGCAGAATTGATTCAGGGGAGATGCTCCCCATTTCATAGCAGTTATAAATCAGTACCATCATTCACTGTGCCTGACAGTTTAAGTACGGTCTCACTGAGCAAGCAACTTGAGAGAATACAGAGATGTTGATGCTGTATTTGTCACGTCCTCTCTTCTTTCTACTAAATACCTCTTTCAATCCAAACCCACTTCTTTTTAGTTCTGTGGGAAAACAGGTGACTTGTTTCCCTTGGTGATGGTGGTGGACTGCGCTAACATGACCAGCTCTGCACTGGGTTGAGTGAGAAGCTCTTAACCCCACAGCTGAGAGACAGAGGGAAAAATCTGTATCTCGTGGGAAAATATGTTTTATGATAATAGCATTTTAAAGCACTCTACTGGGCATGACAGACAAGGTATGACTGTACCCAAAACCAGGTGGGAAGATGGTAACAGAAATGAAGGGAAGTACTTTCTCATCACAAACTTTTTTAGAATTTGCCATAATAATGCAGCAGGCAGCAGCCATGAACCTGCTGATGATAAAAAAAGGATCTTGTGGGTCAAAATAAGAATAGGGAGATTGCTCATTAACTACTCTCATGGGCAAAACAATCTTGACTTGGGAAAGAGTAATTAAATTAAATTAATTTAGATTAATAATATTAATTAGAATAATTAAAAATAGACTAGGATATTTAGAAACAAAACTAAAATCACCTTCCTACCACCCTTCTTACCAGGCTCAGCTTCACTCATGACTCATCAACCTGTTTCTCCTCATGTGGATTCAGTGGAATTGGGAACAGGGATTGTCATCAGCTCATGACACTTTATCTTTGCCACTCTTTTACTTCCTCATACTTGTTTCCCTGTTCTGTTGTGGGGTCCCTGCCACAGAAAAGAGTCCTTCAGTGTGGGTCCTTCCCGTAGGCTGCAGTGTTTCAACAACAGGTCCTTTCAAAGAGGAACAGACCATCAGGAAAAGACCACTCCAGGCATAAATACAGGAGTCCTCAACTGATCATTGATGTAAGTGCTTGGTGTCGCCATATTGCTGCTAGACAGAAGAGAGGTGCTACACAATAAGCATTTGAAGTTATATCACCAATGATTATTTTCAGCTGCAATAATGTTGTGATCATATCTTTGTGCATTTAAAATCCCTGACTTGAACTCCCAGTAGTATATTTTACTTTTCAATATCTGAAATGATCATTAAAATATACATTCATCACACAGTCTACAATCTTTGGAAATGACGCATCACAAAAAGAATTTCACAAGAAAAGTCAAAATAACATCATGACACCAGCAAATATGGACAATTTACTCAGGCTCCACACCTCGTCATTTCACCACAACTTTCCCATATCTGAAAAAATAAAAGTAAAATTTTAAATGTTTAGTGGAATTGAGTTGCAATTCTGCAAATTTGGTAAATCTAATACATACTATATAAGAAACATCCAATGTGAACTAATTAAAATTAGGAGGAGTTATTTTCCAAAGATTCTGCTTTCTAGGTGCATTTTGAATGGGGCTGAAACAGGCACTTAAAACACAGGAGTCTTTGGGGAATGCCAATGAACTCCCTTACAAAAACTCTAGGGGATATTATAGACAAAACTTTATTAAAATGTGACTAGTATAACTTAGGAATTACACCCATTTTATTATCATATTTATTAAAATAGAGTTTTTAATTTGCAACATTGGTTTACAATTTCTATTCCTCACAAAATAAACCCCAAACTAAGTAAATAAATAAATCTCAAAATGAATTAAAAATTATAAAGAAAAATTTGCTAGGAGATGTAAAATACTTAAATGAGCTCTGAAACTTGCTTGTCATTTTCATCATTTCTATACAAACCAGGAACAACACTTTTCGATACTGGAGATAATAGAAAAGAAAAGATGCTGAAAGTCTCTATTATGGTGAAAGTGCAACCAAATGCTTTTCAGACAGGTGCTATTGGACACAGAACATGGTAGAAGGAATTTTAGCTATATGTTTCTTTCTTGAAACCTCTCTTTAAATAATTGTAAATCAATGTAAGCAACTGATGGACTATCAGATTGTAAAAAAAAAGTTGCTATGGAATTCTTTTTTCTAAAAATTCACATAAAGAGTTACTACATGGAGAACTATTGTTGCATTCCACTGTAATATCCCCAAATTCTTATGGGTTTAGGATTACATAATAATGTTCACTGTAATTGAGAACATAACCAATAAGAGTTGGATTCAATAATCCTTATGGGTCCCTTCCAACTCAGAATATTATGTGATTTTATGAATATCTTCTGGTAACCAGGCACTGAAAGATTTCAAAATAGTCTAAAAATATTAACTAAAGCTTATAAAGCTCCTATGAGGAGAGTTACAGAGTCTCTAGTGCTCTTTTTCCTTTGCTATAATACAGCCATCTCACTCGAGAATACAAGTTTTGAAGGAATGTGTGACATTACGAAACAGTAATAGACAGTGAAGGGAAGGATAGTACTGCATTACTTTGAAACTCCCTAGCAAATTTAGATAAATAGACTGTAATTAATTAGAGCTGAAAACTCACTACAATTAATGTTAATATGTCGACATATCTAAAAAATGTCTGAGGCATTAGCAATCATGAGAAGTGTTGCACAAAAGCTTTCTCTATTTCTACAAGAAACAACAGTCATGAAATTCCTAATGTTTAAGGCAAAATTACACTGATTCTCCTCATGACAGCAGAGGGGTGATAATGCACTGGATATCTGTATTATAGAAAACAGCTACATCTTATTTCCAATAGCTGCTTGTGTCCATAGGATGACACCACCAGAGCAGATAGGAGTTACGTCATTTAAATATAACAGTCATTGTTTGTCTCTGTAAGACATCTGCCTTTCATAACCTACTATGCTGGTAAGTTATTGAATTGCATTTTTGAATTACTTCCTGTTCCTCCAAGTCAATTAACACTTCTGCAATTGCTGAGATTGTCTCCGAGGGGAATCTGGATTGCTTTTCAAATTAGCCCTCTAGCTTTACACAGGCTCTGTAAATACATAATTCTGCCTTTGAGTTGTCAGATCTCTTGCTATTTGCTGCAGACAGCTATGGCATTCTCTGGAACATCTTTTGACAGAATCACCATTCCAATCTTTTTGATAATAACAAATTGCATGATTGACTAGAACTGTAATAGCCTGAGACATTTCTAGCCAGGCCTGAAAATTAACTAAAATCTATCACTACACAGTGTGTCATTAAAACATAATTTCCTGTCATTGTCTACCCAATGGTAGGGCCACCAAGCTGTTTTTAAAACACTTCTAAGCTCTCCATCCTCCTACTGATATTCCAGGATTTTCTTAACATGCACGTGGTTAAACTTTCCAGAAAAATTTATTAGTACTTTCAACCAAGTTCCCAAATGATAGACTGATTAATTTGCTTAGTTTATTATGAAATCTGAAGGACAAGAGAGAAGAAAAACTGTTCAGAGTTTTCCTATCTCCAATTCTATGCCCAAAACATGCACATAAACAATTCCATAGCAGCTATGGAATTAACCCTATCTGACTCAAGAGACTTGCTTTACCTCATGATATTTATATGTATGTATAAGGATGAGGACCTGTGGGTGTTCATTTTCATTGCTGAGTTTTTATTTTGGTTCGTGGGGGGTTTTATTTGGTTGTTTTTTTCGTTGTTGTCCTTGTTATTTCTGGGTGGGGTTAAATTTTATAATTTCTTTAAATCTTAAAACTGGGGTTTGTGGCATCAGTCCTTTTTCTGAACTTCTCAACTTCCTGGTGCTTTACTGTTCTTCCTTTCATTTTAGAATCTCACCCTCTGCTTTCTCCATGATGTTGTCTGTGCATTTCATTTGATAGATCTGAGGTATTTTTCCCTGAAGGATAGTTTTTGTTAACACCTTGTACTGAGAGGCCAGCTTCTAAAAGCTGACCATTTTCTAGAAAGATGCCTTTCCTGTTTTGTGTCTATGATACAGTTCTAATACAAAGACTGTATCCATAGCATCATATTAACTTAATAGTGCCCTTTTCATTGCTGTATCTCATTTACTAGTTTCACTGCTTGCAATCTATAAAAAATAACTAACTTCTTCTAACATTTTGTTCTGTATATCATCATGCATAAGTCTGTTAGTACTGAGGCATGATACATTTCCCCTATATGTGTGTGTGTGTATATATATATATGTATATATATATGGATATGGATATGGATATGCATATTATTCTAAATTTCCCATTGTTTTATAGCACTTAACAGCTGCATTCAATTTTTTTACAGTCTCCAGAATTTGGACATAAATCTTCTAGTCCCTACTTTTCTTCAGTAAAATCAGGTTGGTTTGATTCTCACATTACTGAGTTTGTAGTGAACTGTACTGTAGATGTAACTTTATGACTTCCTGAGAAGTTACTAGAAACAAGGAGTTTACTGACTTTGTGGTGTTATTCATTTCATAACTATAATGTTTCATAACTATAATATGGGATCAACAATTTCCTTCACCTATTTACAAAACAGCATAAACCAAACCATCCTTAACCCTGATCTGCTTCTCTAACCATTTGTCTTGCCTTTTCATGCTGCTCGTGACTAAAGGCTGAAATAACCAGCTGTATCTAGACTACATATTTCAATATGGGGCTTTGAAAAATATTGAAATCCTGTGTTGTTTCTTTCAGCTACTTATTACCAACTTCCAAAGTAGATGGCTGTCTCCAAACTTTGGTCTTTTCCTCAATAATTCTTTTCAGGTTTATACTAATATCTCAGTAATCTCACATTTGCATTTCTAATTATTCTGTTCTGGCTCTTAAGTTGTACTTACTCTTCTCTGTTCTACGTTTGCTTTATTTAATGTACACAGTTTGTTCCTCAGCATCAGGATAATTCTATGTATAAACAAGCATAGGTGCTATTGATGCTTTTATATATATATATCTATTATTCCTCAGAGACACGTTTTTCTTTTTCCAGCAATCAAGCAAAGTCCTTTAGATTATCCAGTTTCCATGGTCTTTGTATTTACACAGTAATTTTCCACTCCTGTTTCTACTTCCTGTGCAGTACAGCCTCCTTCTTATTTAGTCAGAGTATCTAATCTTATTTATTTCACTGTTCTGCATTCTGCAATATATATATATACCCTGACTTTAGGTATCTGATCCACCTATCTTGTGAGGCATGCACTCAATGTGAAGATCCAGTGCTCTTAGGAATGATAGTTTGTGATATAGAGAAATTATCTACTACCACAAGAATTTTCCTGCCCTCAAAAAAAAAATAGGGTTAGCATAAATTAATTTTATTCAAATTTCAAATTATTCTCTACACTATTTTTTGAACATACGAGTAAGAAAATATTTCCTTTTTGTAAATATACAGAAATATGACACGTTACTAGTATTCTTGAGAAGATTTCAAAGGATATCCTCAGACTTCAAGCATTGTTCCAGTGTTGTGCTGAAAAACTCTTCAATCTAACTTGTTTTCTAAGTTATTATTTTTTCCTGCCAAATTAGGACCCTTACTGCCCTACTTCTCCGATCAGCTCAGTTAAACTCCCCTACCTTATAGCTGATTTACAACATTTGGGTTTTTTCTATTTCTGTGGCAGAGGAAGAGAAGGCAATACATTACCATTTATATTTTTCCTTTGCTATTGGTAATATGCACACCTCAAAACTACAACGAATCTTTAAATATATTTTAATATTATTTTATAACAATTCCTTTTTCATGGCTTTAAAGCCAGAGGTTGTCTTTTTAGTTTTAATTTAAATTTGTCAGTGAACTTCTGTGTAAACTTTGCTTTCTGCAGGACAAACAAATTATCAGAAAATACAGTATGTAGGACAGATAAGAGGAAACCCATAAAAAATGTTAAAAAAATGTTCTCCTTGGAAACAAGAGGCTCACAAAATTTCACACATAGCAAACAACCACCTCCCTTTTTAATTCATTAATAATGAAAGTTAAATAAATAACTCTTTTAGCAGAATTATTCTTACTGGATAAAAATTCAGATTTGCTATAGGATTGTATTTATATATGTTATATGAACATATTTTATAGATTGTATAAGCCACAAGCAATTTTTGCTCCTACAATATAGGAGTATATCCCAATTCAGATAGTTGCCAAAAACTCAATCAAAACAAGTAATTTTTTTCACTATATTGTTCCTGGGTTTGACTTCTACAGAAGTCTAGTGGTACCCCAGCATATCTGTAAAAGAGGAGATTGGAAAGACATTATATAATTTTACATTGTATAAAAATGTGAAATATTATTGGCTTTTTCTCCTGCAATATATGTGTGTTACTCTGTAGAGATACTTATCAATATACCTCATTTAATGATTTTTAAATTCTCTTTCTAACTGATGTTGTTTTTTTTTTTTGTTCGTAAAATAATCTGACGAGACAATAAATTGCTAAGTACATTTAATGATAAATAGAATTTCATAAACTGCATGGATTACTCATAGATATATTTATTAATAAACTGTATCAGACATGGCACAATTCTCACTTGATTTTGTCTGCCCAGATCAATCAAAGGAGTGAACACACTATGATAGTGACTTACAGTTCAATTTATCCAGGTCAGGACAGGGAACACTGGCAGAATAATTTAGACAAGTTCTGTTAGCACTTGACATGCTATACTTGGCCATTTCCAAAACTTAGTTCGCAGCAAATTCCTGTCAATTGGGACTTGGATTTTGATGATCCTTGTGGTGTCTTCTGATTCAGGATATTCTATGATTTTATTACTTACGCCTTTCAAAATTACTTCTTCAGAATTCCTTCCTTTACATATATGATTGTACAAAATCACTAGTGACATAGTACTCACAAGCTCTTTTCACATGTTGAAAAACAGGCACACAAAACCAGCCCATTTGGAAGTCAATTCGGTAAGTTCTGAGTATTACATCTTCCTAGTACAAACAGATGATAAATTTTCTTTTCGATCTCTGTATTCTATTGGTGACTCCAAATATTGGCATTTAAGTTTTATGAAGCAGGAATTAATAATTCCTAGAATAAAAGAATGTCTGTTTTTTTTTGTTTGTATGTTTTTTTACAACATAATCATTGGTTTAAGTTTGATACTACTTTATGACAGTCAGCTAAAACCTAAAAGAACTGGCTGGCTGGACTACACAACACCCTACAGAGTAATAACTTTCTCAAAATAAGCCATTTCCCTTTGCAGAGGCTTAAAATAAATTCTAGGCTTTCAAATTGGAAAAAAGCCTGCAGACCATTCCTTCATTTGTAGTCTCTTACTGCAACTTACAAATTCTTTGGAGCATTATTTTGTTTCTTTAGTAAATTCACTTTCTGAAAAGTGTATATCATTTACTGGGGTTTAGACTTACACAATCTTGAGCTACTTTTACGTTGTGCATACACATTTCTTCAGGTTAATTTCAGTAATGAAATTTGAGAATGGTTGTTCAGAAGCGTATCTAAACTAGAGCTCACATGATTTGTCTAGTGTCACAATTCGACAGTTGTGGAAACTGAAAATCCTGAATGTGTAATCCTTAAACTCCGTATTTCCTGTTTGTATCAAATATTAAGGTTAAAAGTATAGAGTGGTAAATTATATTGCATAGCTGACTTACTCTGAATTTAAAAAAAGGAATTTTACAGGCCTGTTCAACCTTGCAACTTTGTTTACCTCATTTCCTCTTTTGTGCTTCCTCTGACTATTCTTGCTCATTTAATCACGCTAATAAAGTATAGATAAATTTGTGAACCGAGTTTTCAATCATAGGCCCAATGATGATTCCAATGTAGACTTCTTCACACAATACTGTTGTAATAAGTTTACAAATGAGGCTTGAAAATACCCTAAGGCTACTTTTATTTATCCTGAATGGAGTGGGTAACAGAAATAAACTTACCTATTTGTATGGGAACACCAGTGTATTAACCACTAACTGTTTGGAAGTGAGTTCAGTTGTGGAATCATAGTCTCACCTTCCAAATTCCCTAATGCAGAGCCACTCATTGTATTTCTAGAAACATTATTTGTCAAAGCCCACATGAAAAGTAAATTCTAGTGAACTACAGTTTTCCAGATAAGACACTTCATAATAAATTATCATTCTTAATACTTTGAATTTAGCTCTGTTTGCAACAATCAACTTTATTAAATCTAAAGATTTCTGTAACAGCTTCTTATCTTAATTATCTGTCACTTAATGGGACGTTGCAGCGCAGAACTTTACCTAAATCTAAAAACACAGACTCACAGAATGATTGAGGCTGGAATGGGCCCCTGGAGATTTTCTAGTCTAATGTGCTGCTAAAGCAGGGCCACCTCAAGCCTGTTGCCCAGAGCAATATACAGATGTCTTTTGAGTATCTCCAAGAATAGATGCTCCATAGTCCCCCTGGGCAACCTGTGCCAGTGCTCAGCCACTCACAGTTGAAAAAGTGCTTCCAGGTGTTCAGGTGGAGTCTTCTGTGTTCTAGTTCATGCCCGTTGCATTTAGTCCCATCTACTAGGCACCACTGTAAAGAACCTGTGAAGCATCCTCTCCTCTGGTTGAACAGTCCTGAGCCTTTTCAGCTAAGAGAAGTGCTCCAGTCCCTTCATCATCTTGATGGTCCTTTGTTTGACTGTACCCAGTGTATCTGTGTCTCTTGTACTGGAGAGACCAGCACTGTATGCAATACTCCAGGTGTGGCCTTATCATACCGAGCAGAGTTCAGATCATTTCACTCAGCCTACTGCCACCACTACTAAAAGACATGTGGATATGTGCTTACAGACTCAAAAGCAGCCTGTGGGTAAGTGCAATCTTAAGGGACTTCCATCTGAGAAAATATAGACAATTGTCTTTATATCCACAGAGGTATGAGGAAGTTCTGTGTCTCAGTTTTGAGACAAATGTAAGAGAGGATACTGCAATGAGCAGTCTCCTCTAAAGGGTTTCAACAATCCCCCTCCACCAATAGAAAATGAATACTAATAGAGGAAAGTGAAAAAAACCCAAACCAAACCAATGGTTTATTAACAACAGAATACCCATAACTGCTAAACACCAAACTATCAGAACTCACCCTCCCCTCCCCCACCCCACATATACAAGAACAAAGACCCCAAAACGCCCAGAGAATGGTGGAAATGTTGGAGAAATACTGCTTCCAGACACATGGTGTGAGATGGCACCAGCTCTCACTCTGAGCTGCCATGGAGGAGCTCCAGCAGAAGGCAAAAAACCTGGTGGCTCTCTGGCATCAACCTCCGCTCCACAGCAGTCATGGCAGGCAAAAAACCTGGTCTGGAGCCTCTTTGTGTGCTTTCTCTCCCTTGGCTCCCTAAGGCTTGGGGCTGGAAGGGGGCAGCCCTGGTCCCACCAGTCCCACTCCTCTGGTCTCAGACCTGCAGCTGTTGAGTTCACCTCAAGGCAGCTGAAAGATTTCTACTGCAGCTTCTCCAAGCCAGGGAAAAGCTTTTGGCCTGGGCCAACAAAACCAAGCTAGCCAAGCAAAACCAAACCTCACAGACTCACCTGGGCCATGAGTCTTCAAAAATGCCTGCAGAAAACCCAAAGCTACCCGCTCCCCAACCCTGCACACACCCAGTCCCAGGCCTTAAAGATACAGCAACCATTTTTGGGCATAAAGCAGAGGATCATGGAATAGACTATCACCATAAATCACTCCAACACATTCTGATAATTCCATTTCCGGACAGTGATGAATAATTTTTGTTTGCGTCTCATATAAGGCACCTCCATTCTTCACAGGATCACAGAATCATTTAGGTTGGAAATGACCTCTGAGACCATGGAGTACAGCCTTTGATCGAACACCATCATATCAACTACACTATGGCCCTAAGTGCCACATACAGTCACTTGTTGAACATTTCCAGATATGGTGACTTAGCCACATCCCTGAGCAGTCCATTCCAAGGCTTAACAAACCTTTCTGTGAAGAAATTCTTCCCCATGTCCTGATACTTCACTCAGTCTGACTCTTTGCACTGACAATTGACAGAGAAACTGCCAGTTTCTGCTCACATCTAAATGGCATGCTGAGCTTTGGAACATGAATCCTGAAATGCACATTAGCCACGCAGAAACATATGCCCAAATTTAGTCAGAGGCTGTGGGAAAAAAAATGGGTAAAACCAGTCAGAACTAATAAATGTGTACAAGAACAGAACCATAAGTCTCCAAACCAGTCTGTGCAATCGGGATTAAAATAAATAATGACTTAACTTGCTAGGTGTTCTCCTTTTAAAAAGGCCAAGTGCTAGAGAAATACACGATCATTTGAAACAGTTACCCGAATGTAGCTGATTAATGACTCTTAGAGTACTTATTACAATAAGCTTAGCACTGACTATTGAACAAACACCTGATTTTTAGCAAATTTATATCCTGAAGAGTTTGTAATAAGTCACTACAATCATGAAGAAAGCAGTCATCATCTCAATTATACAGTGCAAGTAAAAGTGTATGAGTAGATTACCACTCACTTCTCACAAAAACAGGAATGTCAAAAGACCATGGCAGGTGGATCTTGGCTGGCTGACAGGTACCCACCAAGTCTCACTCTCACTCCTCTTCCTCAGAAGGACAGGGGGAGAAAATATGATGGAAAAGGTTGCAGCTCAAGATAAGAGTAAGGAGATCACAGAGTACCCTCATGGGCAAAACTCGACTTGGGAAAGATTAGTTTAATTTATTACCAATTCAAATTAGAGTAGGAAAGTGAGAAACAAAACCAAAATTAAAACCACGTTCCCACCACCGTTCTTTCCAGACTCCACTAATGACTCATGACTCTTCCCTCCCTATGCTACACCCTTGCTTCAGTGGGGTCCCTCCCACAGGAGACAGTCTTTCATGAACAGCTCCTTTCCGGAGGCTATGGTGTTCCAAGAACTGTTTCAGCATGGGTCCTTTCCAGGAGGTATAGTCCCTCAGGAAGAAACTGCTCCAGCCTGGGTTCCCCATGGGGCACAGTTCCTTCCAGAAAACATGTTCCTGCATGAATTTCTCTCCACGGGCCAGGAGTCTGCTCCAGTGCAGGCTCTTGAAGTGCTTCTGAGGACTCTCCACCTGCTGTCCTCAGGCTTCAGGGCTACAAGGGGACAACTTGCTTTTTCATGGTCTTCTCCTTGGGTCATGGGGAAATATCTGTTCCACTCTCCGGAGTACCTTCTTTCCCTCCTTCTTCACTGGCCTTGATGTCAGGATTTTTGGTACTAGAAAAAAGATACAAATAAATTATTAGTGTTTGAATAAAAGCTTATTTTCCTCTTCATTAAAGGAAATATTTTAATAGATAAGACCAAATATTTATTATGATTCAATCAATTAATAATTACTTTCCAGTTATCAATTAAAACAAATATTTTGTTTTGAAATTCAAGGTTTAGGTTTAACACAGATCATATTTTGACACCTGATTTTTTTTTTAACTATTTTTTAAAATGAACAACAAGCAAGTGCAACAAGCCTGACAAAATTTGTATATTTTCTCCCAATTAACTAAGAATTTATGATGATTGCCATGGGGGTTTTTTGGTTTGGTTTGTTTGTGGGTTTTTTGGGGGGTTTTTTTTGGTAGAACTTATTTATTTGTGCTGTATTTTATTTATGAAATAGGCTCTATGTTTTATTGACCAAAACAAAACAAAAATTTGGTAATGTACTTCAGCATTTTACCTTTGCTTTCAAAGTAACTTAAAACCTACTGTTTATTAATTATGAAATGAAAAATGGGATGAAAAATAAGATTGGACCTGCTATTTTCAAGGATGCTATAGTGAAAAACAAGGTGCTTCAAAACAGGTGACAGCTTTTACAGGCTTGAAGTTGCTTCTATGTATGGAAAGATGAAAATGGTCATGACTTTAATTTAAAGAAAAATTAAGGCAGATATAAGAAGGCTACACAAAGTAATGAATGGCATAAGGAGAATAAGTGCAGCATCCCCACTTACCCTTTCACTTGAGGCAAGACTGGAGATTTTTAGATAGCAATTACTTGAAATTGCTAATCAAGTGCTTTCCTAAATGTGATTGTTCTGTTGTCTCAGTAATACAGTATTCGAAATTGAATACATTACTTTTCCATGGAAGCCATTTTCAAGCACTTCATAACATTAATAACAGAACTGGAGATAAACAGTAAGAGAAGGCAAAAATAAAATAATGGGTGAGGAAGAACAGAGGTCTCTCCAGCTGGGACCTGTAATGAACTGATGAGGCAAAGTAACTAAGTTACACAACAAAACAGGTTCACATCACATTAATTATATAGTACTTTCACACAAAACCCCTATACTATACAAGATGTTCAAAGAAAGTACAATTTTTTGGCCTAAACACAGACGGGGAGAAATAGGAAAAGACAGGTTATTGGAAATGAGCTGAAAGAGAGTTTCAAACAAATAGGATTTCACCCCAGAATAAATATAAAATCTAAGCACGGAAAGCTCTGCTACAAAGGTTTGGAAGGGAGATAGCATTCACCAGTGAGGAATACTTAGATAAAACATTAAGGTACGCTGATGTTTTAAGTGCCTATGTATTCTTTTTACACCATAGTTTCTTTACAGATTCACCTGGCAGATGTTAGTTTTAATAGCCTGCTGTGGTGGGTTGACATTAGCTAGCCACAAGGTGTCCACCAGGCTGCTCTATCACTCCCCTTCTTCTGGACCGGGGAAAGGAAATATGACAAAATGCTCATGAGTCAATATAAAGACAGGACAGGGGGAGATCACTCATCCATTCCTGTCATGAGCAAAACAGAGTCGACCTGGGGAAATTGATTTAATTAATTGCCAATCAAAAGTCAGAGCAGGAAGATGGGAAGTAAAAACAAATCTCAAAGCATTTTCCTCCCACTCCTCCTTTCTTCTCATTCTTAACTTCACTCACAATTTTCCCATCAAGCAGCACACGGGGACAGAGAATGGGGTTCATGGCCAGTTTATTGCATTTTGTCTCTGCTGCTTCTTCCTCCTCATACTCTTCCCCTGCCCCAGCACGGAGTCTATCCCATGGGGGATAGTCCTTTGCAAATTGCTCCAAGATGAATCCTTGCTACTAACTGCAGTTCTCCATGAACTTCATGCCCACATCATCACCTGGTTCCTGCCAGAAACCTGCTCCATCATGGGCAACATGCCACATAAAACCAGTATACCTTCTGTTCTTAAAAATGCAAAGTGATGAGACAGGGGACAACAGCAAAATAACTGTTAAGGTATGTTGTACAGTTCCTATATTTCTGCAGTAATTGAAATAATGAATTAATATTATAAAGCTTATGGATATTAATTTTAAATTTTCACTCCTTTTTTCCTTTTCTCTCTTAAACTTTCTGAAGTATGTTCTGCTGAAACTATTAGTATTCATTCTGGCTTTTTCTTTTAACATACTCAAAGAAGAAGTGGTTGTGGTTTTTTTCCTGCTTGTTTCGCTATTTATATTCTTCTGTGTTCTTCACTTTTTGTATCATCAGCTTCAAGGTAGTAAATGAAGATACATCAGTGGGGTAGGTTGGGCTGAAAGCCAAGCACCCACAGTGACAGTCAATAATTTGCCTTCCCCGTTCAGGACGAGGAGAGGAGGAATTAGGAAGAGCAGGAGTGAGAAAGCCTGTGGATTTAGGTAGACAGAGAAATCGTTTACAAATTACTGTCACAGACAAAACTGTTCAGGGAATTTAACTTTCATTATTACCACTTAAACATGCATATTCGAGTATTGATTGGGAAACAAATCAAAAAGAGGGAAATATTTGCACATCTCTAGAAAACATCTTCGTCCCTCTCCTCCTCATCTCTTTCCCAGGCTTAGCTCCTCTTCTTCATTCCAGACTCCTCCCCTGCACTGTTAGAAGTGACCATCTGCTACACTGAGTGCCTTCAGAGTGGTGGAGAACACCTGGTGGCCTCACAATCATGACCTTGAGGTTCCTCTCCATTGCTCCCTCTCATGTTCTCCTCTGTCATGGGTCCTCCATGAGTTGCCATTCCTGACAGGAGTCTGTGCTTAACCTTGGATCACATCCTCCCTCTCCTTCTCTGACCTTGGTGTTCACAGGGCTATTTATTGTACTTTTTTCCCTCAATCCGCACTGCCAGACATATTTTTTACACTTTCTTATATAGCATTTTTCATTAAAGTGCCTCTCAGACAAGCTAAACCCTCACCTCCGCCTTAGCTCTGTCCTGCAGTGTGTCCATTGGAGACAGATGGAACTAGCTGAGTCTGGCATGAGAGAAGTCAAAGTTTGTAGAAAAGTGGCATAACTAAGCTCCTCTCTGTTTCAACATCAAGTCCAGCTTGTATTATGATGGTTGGCTGCACGCTTTACCTTCAACCATGGGATACCTTTGTGAATGGGTTCCACTGTAACTGTTACAGCTTTGTAAAAAAAAGAAAGGTATTTTGTGAAACAGTGTGAAGAAAGCTCTGAGCTGACTTTAGTCTTAATGACAATATTTGTTTTCGAAGGAAGAAAAGATTGTAGAAATATTTAGTATTCACAGTATATTGATTTTTTAGGCCAGCAAAAACTGAGATTCAAAGCCCTCTGATTTTTTTCACCATATAATAAGAAATTATCCATGCAGAATATTTCCATAGTATTATTTATTTAGTTATAAAATATATGGGTACCAGTTCTTCTGAGAGGCAGAAGAAACAAATCTGTATGTGGGTCATGATCTTTCTAGGAAAGCCTTAGGCCAAGTTACTTTACCCTCTCACAAAAAACAGCTTTCTTGTCATGCTCCTCTCTTGGGAGCCCTGCAGGATCACAGGCAAACTACAGATTTTCTGTTGATTATTCACACCACAGTTTTATCTTAGCTCTCAAGTTTGACTCACTTGTTTCCCTAGTCCCTCTGGGGCAGCATGATTTTGCCATGTGCTCTGAGCAGCTTCAACATCCTTTCTGTCCGCTGCTGTCTTTATTAAAGATGGGCACCTGTTCAATTTAGTACTATCTACCTTTCCTTCTCAAATTCCTAGTAGTAAAAATTAACACCTCAGTTTTTATTTTGCTTTACCTTAGGTTCAGGTGTTCTCTATTTTCAGTGTCTTTTTTCATGTCTTTCACATCTTTCTTCTCTTTCATGCTGTAGTCAGGGTTGTCCTGTGCTGAACTGCACATCTTGCAAATTTGCCTTGACTTACAGAGTTTGGTGGGACTTGCAGAAAGGTGAGTCAGCAATGATGCGATGATGACAACAGAATCTGCGTAAGTATTCCCTAGATATTTTAAATCTGTAAATAACTTTTTCTCTTCTGTTCACCTCTTCTTTTATTCCTCTCCTCTCCTGCATGACCAAGTGTTTGGTTTTAGATCACCTCTCACTCTTTCATGCCCTTACTACAGCAAAGTATAGTTCCTTTATTGAGTTAGTTCTGATGGTTTAAGTATGCTGAAAAAGGGCCTCTAAACACACATGCAGCAGGATGACTTTTTTTGTCTTTAGTTTCACTAACTGATGACATAAATCAAACTGTGAGAAGAACTTTTTACTGGATCCCTATCTGCACCATCCATAGATGTTTTACCAGCTTAGATATATCAAAAAGCAGAGAAGGTTTTGGTGGGGGGTTGGGGGGCGGGGTGATTTTTGTTTGTTTTGTTTGTTTGGGTTTTTTTTTCTTTGCTTCTTTTTTTTTGTTTGTTTGTTTGTGCTGGTGGTGGTGCTGTTTTGTTTGTTGAGTTTTCTTTTACTTTTTATTCCAATGAGATTGAGACCAGGACTCAGACTCTTACTTTTATGTTATTTGTCTTCCTGTAGCATCTTGGTCTGTGTTTACTAATATCCATTTTCTTAAACTGGCAGTAAAACCAAACAATACTGAGACTTCCTTTCCTTGGTTTTCTTTTTGTCTTTACATGAACCACATTTATAATGAAACAATTCAGAGAGCTCTGAAATCCACCAAGTTATCATAATCTTTTCATTGTTCTGTGGGATGTGGGTTTTTTTCAGCTGAGCATGCTACAGCCTTCACACTTGGTTTTGTTTTGGTTTTTTTCAACTTTTCTTTTTTTAAGTTGGATCTGCCACATGTGATATTCATTATCTTTGTGTAGTGTTATTGAGATTTAATTTTATGAAGTATCCTGTTCCACTCTTTTTTTTTAAAATCAGGATATTTCATAAGCATTCTGGCACTGTTACACAGTTGGT
>RAHM01000321.1:0-62152 GCA_003713295.1 Parotia lawesii | reverse complement strand
CTTTCTTTCTTTCTCTTTTCCTTCCTTCCTTCCTTCCTTCCTTCCTTCCTTCCTTCCTTCCTTCCTTCCTTCCTTCCTTCCTTCTTTTTCTCTTTTGTTCTTTTCTTCTTTCTTTCCTTCCTTCTTTCCTTTTTTTCTTTCCTTAATTGATAGTTGCATTATGAGTCAGCAGAACAAGCAAAAGACCTTGTACAGTTTTTCCATGATCTGTAAAAATTCACTGTGATAGTGTGTGGCTCTGGGTTAGACAAGTCAGGCCCATCAGATTGTTTGGACATCTGGCCTCTGGAAAGCATTCAGTCACCAATCCTTTTGATCATATTAAACTAATCTTGCTTGACCATCTCCACTCTATTTAATGAACAACATGCAAAGACTAAATCAGTGAAGCATAATATTCTGTTCCAAAACATATAGCCTATAAGACACACGCCTCCCCTCTCACCTAGCAGCACTTTAGTTTGCACACAGCAGCCAGGAACAGAGGGAGCTCCCCAGATAGTTCTCAGCTGGTCTCCTGATTTGGTTCTTATCCCGAAAAGTCCATTTTTATTCACGGCCCTGACTGTCCCCAGCTGTGCTCTACTACAAATTGTCCGTACCAACTTTTGGTTGGTTAACTTTTGCAAGTTAATCGAACATTTCTTTTTAAGGAACAGTTAATTTTCAAAAATGCTCAAGCTATCTGAGGAAGAAATAGTATTCAAATGCTAAGAAGTCTAAGTAGGTGAATATCAACATGGGGTACGTATTTGAAGGCAAACCTTTTCTCCCACTTGGTTTAATGCAAATATTTATTTCAAAGAGCTTACCTCCAGTCCAAGATGGACTTCAGATACCTATGCAGTGTTGCTGTTCAGAAAACCTACATTTAGCTGCCAATTAAGTGAAAGCACACAAGCTTCACAGGCACTCCAAGTTTTGCTATAAAGGCATCTAAAATCTGCTTTATATGTTGGATCAGGAACATCCTGGTCTCAGCAAAGAGAAAAGTACCTAATCCTGATCCACATCCATGAAAAAAGTAATCCTGCATATGTTTCCATGCGGGGCTTGGTCTTACAATTTCCACCCCAGCAAACACTAAATTAAACTCCATGCAAGGTGCAGAAATCAAGCGTATTATGGAAAACAGAGCAGAAATCACAGGGACACAACTATTCAGTTCTTATCAGCTGCAGTTTAAATCTACCTTCCTTATTACTGTAGCAAGTTCTGCAGCCAGCAGATCAGCAAACCTGGGTGGGCTGTATGCTAAGAGTCCTGCCACACTCGTTCCTCTTAGCCAAAAAGGACAGAAAGACCCTGGCTTTGAGAGGCTCTGGGAGTGTGAAAGCTGCTCTAGCCTTGCAAAATCCCATAAGCAGAGAGAACGAAAATCTGACCGACATCTAAAAAAGTATTTCTCAGCTTTGGAAGTAAAGGAAGAGGAAAACAGAACATACAACAAACCACCTGCAGAAAGGGAATGTCTTGACATATACGGCGAGCTCCCTAGCACCTGGTTCTTTCGAAGCATTCTGCTTTCCTGGGACAAGTCAGGCATTTGACTGACCTTGAAATCATGCAACTTCTGTCTCATCAGAGGGTCATTCTTCAGAAACACAAACTTGAGGGAAAATGGCCCTGCTTTCCCTGACAACAAAAACAACTCCAAAACTTACACAATGACTTTGTAAAATGTCCAAACATATAAATACGGAGCCTGGTATGATTCTCCAGAGACAGGTTTGAAGAGGCAGGTTTTGGTGGGACACTAGTTTGATTTTCAGCAAAATGAAACTTGGAAGCATCAGAGCATTTGCTGCTCCCTTTAAGAGATAAATGTTGGTAAATCTACCTTGAAACTCCAGCCAAGGAGTTACCATCACAGCAAAGTTAGTAATTATTATCAGATGTATGAAGAAATGTTTTCTAAACTTTCTCCTTTTCTAATGTAAACCAAATGTTATTCTCCCTACCAGTGGGATAAATCTTGTGTTATTTTTATTTTGTAACAGGACTGTCAGCTGTATACTTCACTAAATTTATTTCTTTCTGTAGAAAAACGTCTTGAATTTTCTTCATTAAATCCATTGAATATATAACTGCAGAAATTGCACAGAACGTCATAAAACACAAGTATTTCTCCTCAAGTGTAGCTGAGAGATGCACTACAAAAAAACCCAGGAAAACAACTTCTTTAGCGCAACTTCTTATGTAAGTTTTCCAAGCCAAAATCACTTTGGAAGCCCGCTTTTAAGCATGGGTCTTGTAGCAGCCTAGAAAATAGTCAACATTTCTTATGCAGTGATATGTCTAATTTCTCTTTTTCTCTCCAGACCTTGGCCACATCTGTAAATAAAAGGGCCCCTCCTCTTTACTGCTACTACTTCAATATGTTTGACCTGTCTGATGCTCTTTTGTTAAAAATTACCAGTTCCAGATATGAACTGCAAGCTTTTGTGGAAGTTTTAAAAAGCACTGGGAGCAAAGGGCTTATTCACATCCTTGGTAGAATGAGCATTAACTTCTTTGTCTATGTTTGTTCCTCACACAGTTCAGAGGCTATGGGCATTCTGTTTTTGATCCAGCCAAGTCCTAGAGGTGAGGAATTATTTTTAAGGTATTGCCCACAACTAATTACTAAAGATTTCTGTCTTTTAAATGATCTTAATGTCACGTGAACTTTCCAGCCATATCCCAGAGGATGCTACTGACATGACTTCTAAAATCTCCGTCTTTCTTCTGCTCTCTGAAGTGCTTGGGGTTTGCTGCTTGCAGCTTTGTGGCTGTTTGTGTTAAAGGCTGACCTGAGGGAACTACCCAGACTGGCTGAGGGTAAAGGGTGCTACGCTGCAACCCAAAGCTAAGCAGGTGTGTGGAACCCAAGACATGTATTGTCTCATATTGGAGTATTCCACAGTGGAAAGCTGGAATCATCCATTTAAAGCTTCAAGGAAAATTGTGTTGTCCTCTTGGGCTCCCACAGACCCAGTTGGAACCGACATTCCTGTCCTTCAGTGCTTGTCCCACTGTGAAAGAAGACCATCTTGTCAGGCAATGTGTGCCAACCTCTCTTCTGTCTCCACCTGCATCAAGGGGAAGCACTTAGAAATTGTGCCACTGGGTTGCCTGAAGCCCTCTGAATTGGGAGCTATCTGAACATTCCTTTTCCTTATCCAAATAATGAGATGTAGACATGCCTATATTAATAGAACAGGCACATTGAAAGAGATAAAAAACTTCTCCGTGTGCAATACCTAAGCAGTCTTCTGATAAGACCGTTAATCAACAGTCTTCTTTTCCATATGTGAAAACTTATAGCTGGGAAAAAAAAAGATGTGCATGTAGAAAACCCAAAATATCCAGAAGCATAGAAAGTACTGCTTCCAGAGCTGAAGCAACTCTAGAATGTTCTGTCAGCTCTGCTGACTTTCTTAATCTGACCTTTAAAGGATGTTTAAAATTCAGCAGTAGTCAAATTTCTTAATTTCTTGGATGAAAAAATGTCAGCATTGACTGGTTTTTGCTTATATACTTTCTCTATGAAATTTAATTATCTGGTAATTCAATGCTGGTATGAATCCAGCTACATATTGACTCAATTGTAATAATCACCAGAATCTGAAAAACGTGGTGTGTCATTCCTGTTTTAGCAGGCGGTCACAGCAGCTGGTGCTAGCAGTAAGTCTGACTAAGTCCAGACTTGTTTATTTTTTCCATTTGCAATGAAACATGACATTACAGCGGCATGGCTTTTTCTTTCGGCTTCTTATCTCAGACGAGATCTCAGAAGTGAAAGTCTTTTGGCAAATATTTATACACACATTCAGCATATTTTCTCTGCCCCTAATTTTAAACACGGATTCTCCCTTTTTTACCACAGACACTTTGTTTACACTACACAATTCATATTTTAGTCCTAATAATTACAAAAGGGCAATGAACCATTGAACAGGAAAACAGCTTTTATGATCTTGTTAAGACAACTACATAATGAGGTGATTTCCTCAGAACAGACCTATGACACATTAGTATTTATCTTCAGTGAATCATGTCGTAGGCAAAAATCTTTGTCCACAGAACTAGATAAGAGATGTCTAGTACACACATGAATAAGAAAAAAAAGTCAACATGCTGGTGCTATGACAACAAGGCTGGATGATGACCTTTGTGCGAGAGGTCCAGGCAGACAGCTTGCTGGAATAGCAGCTGTCCAGCTGGGCACTATCCAACACTGTAAGACACCACTGAACACAAAACAGTTCTCAGCAGATAAGAAAGGGACATTGATGAAATTGAGGAGATACTGGATATTGGAGATGAATAGGGTTAGGATCTGAGACATTTCTTTGTTCACATGCTTGTGTTCACAATAATCTACTGTGGAAACTGTAAGTGGAAATAAGAAAAAAGGTAAGTGAAAAAGCAATCAATCAATCATACTCAAACTACCTCACGTCATGAATGAAGGAGAGAGGAAATGGCCCCTTGCCTGGGAGAAGCCTTGCCTGGGACTCTCGTCACCAAAGCATGACATCTATGATCTCTTAGTTCTGATTCTGAGGGGAAACTGGCAAGACACATGCAGACAAGGAACCCTCAAGCTTGTGCTGGGCTTGCGTGGCAAGGTTTTGGTAGCCTTGGGTGGGGAGGCTGTTGGGGTGGTTTCTGTGAGAAGCTGCCATCCCAGCCAATGCCAGCCAGCTCTGTGATGGACCTGCTGCGGGACAGGGCTGAGCCCATCAGCAGCAGTGGCAGCACCTTCTGGATATTGCATCAAAGAAAGGCTGAATTAGAGCTGCACTACAGCAGCCGTGAGAGCCGAGAGAGAGCAGGTGAAAGAAACAGCCCTGCAGACCCCACGGTCAGGGCAGGAGAGGAGGAGGTGTTCCAGTGCCAGAGCAGCCTGTGGTGCAGCCCACGGTGAGGCAGCTGCGCCCCTGCAGCCCGTGGGGGCCCGTGATGGAGCAGAGATCCCCCTGCAGCTTTGAAGGAAGCCGTGACCCCATGGAGAATGTGTTGGATGGAGCAGGCTCTGGCAGGAGCTACAGCCCTTGGAGAGGAGCCACATAGGGTCAGATTTACTGGCAGTACCTGGGACCCCTTGGTGGGACTCAAGCTGGAGCGGTCTGCTCCTGAGGAAATGCACCCTATGGAGAGGACCTACACTGGAGGAGGGTTATTTCACGTGGTTGGGAACGCATGCTGGAGCAAGGGAAAAGCATGAGGAAGAAGGAGCAGCCCCGACATGTAAGAACTGATAGCAACCCTCAATTTCCCAACCTTCTCTGCCACTCAGGGGGAGGAGGTAAACGATTTGGGACTGAAGTTCAGGTCAGAAAGAACAGAGGGGTGGGGCAAAAGTGTTTTTTAATATTTGTTCTTATTTCTCATTATCATGGTCTCTTTAATTAGCAATATATTAATTTATCTAAGTCTGTTTTGCCTTGACAGTAATTAGGAAGAGATGTCCTAGTCCTTACCTTGACCCATGATATTTCTGTCACTTTTTCCCCCTCCCCACAATCCGGCTGAGAAATAGGAGCGAGAGAGCAGTTTGGTGAGCACCTGGTGGCCAGTCAGGGTCAACCCACACAATGCTAATATTCGTAACTTTACCAGATGATAAAAATCATTGAGTAAGATGATGCTGGGGGAGGCGTTTGCCACATGGCAATTTTTTTTTTTTTGTTCCCTGATGTGGACGTTCAACATACAGCTGTCTATGTTCACTAATCCTTGTTTTATTCCCATTTGCTGGATCATATCCTATTGATTTGTGAAGAATCCCTAGTCCTAATGTGTTTACTTAGAGTGGTTGTCTGCTAGCCCCTCAAGAGCTTGGCCATACATTGAAGACCCACTTATCTGTTCTGCAGCACCACTGGCTTTATTTCATGGTCGGTTGTGGAAGGTCCGAGACCTCCTCTAGCTGCAGCAAGGCCTGGCTTCTGTATCATCTGCTTAAACAGGTCCTGAGCACAGCAGACAGCTCAGTTCCTGTGGCAGCAGCCACAAAATGCTTAGGGCCAGTCATGTACCTATCTTCGTGGCCCCCCTTTTGTGTCCATGCATTTGCAATGATTTCAGAAGACCCCAGATTGAATGCTGGGTGCAAAGCTGGTCTCCTTGTAACATATTTTTACAGACAGTCCTTAGGAGTGAGGTCTAACAGGTACATTCCTGTGGCTTTTCACCTTCCTGTTTGGCATGGTACAGGCAGGGAAAGCATCTTACAGATTTCAAAATGTTTAGACTTGTGGGCAAGGTTAGATGACAAAATGTTAACATTTAAACAAAGAAATTAGTTTCTCTCTGATAAAATTCCTGCCTATCAAAAGCTCAAAATTGAAGTTTTGTCATTTATTCTTTTCCTTGAAACATGTCAGCCTATAAACCCACCAGAGACTAAAGTTTGTAAGTCTATAAATATGTAGTTTTACACTTATTTATTAATCATTGATTAATTTTATGGGGTTTATATTGTTCGTTGTTACAGATATTGTAATAGGCTTATGTGTGGGAGTGTGAGGAGTCCTCTCCAGGAGGAGGAAGGACCTGCAGACCACATGTGATGAAGTGATCATAAGCCCCATTCCCCACCCCCCTGTGCCTCTGTGGGGAGGAGGTGGAGAATTCAGGAGGAAAGTTAAGCCCAGGAAAGAGAAGGAGAGGGAGGAAGGGTGTTTTAAGGATGTAGCTTTTATTTCTCATTCTCCTACTTTGATTTTATAGACAATAAATTCAGTTAATTTTCCCAGCTTGAGTCTGTTTCGCCCGCGAGAGCTACTGCTGCGTGATCTCTCTCCCTGCCCTTACCTTGCCTCGTGAGCCTTTAATTACATTTTGTACCAGCTATCCTGTTGAGAAAGAGAATAACAGAGTGGGAGGGTGGGCATCTGGCATCCAGCCAGGGCCAACTCACCACAGTGTCTTTATTTCTTTATTTAATATATACTTTTGTGGCAAGTAGTTTAGCACAAAATGTTTAATGGAGTTTAATTCAGTTTTTCATTATAAAAACTTTAAAGCTGATACTCTAATAAAATCAAGAAAAAAATCAAAAATTAGTGAAAAAGATACATTCTAACCTAAGGAAATATACCCAAGGTACAATTTTTGTTTGCTTTTGTAACAATTACTTAGAAAGGATCTTGGAAGTAGCTCTGCTAATTCATTAGCAAACCAGATTTTAGCAAAACAGATTCCACGTATACAAGAAAAAGCCTTTCTGTCTAAAACTTCTCTTTCCATCTGGGGAGAACACAGAGATCTAAACTTATGTAGAGCATTTCAGTCTGGGATGAGATCTATAAGGAGACCCAGATGATAAATAACTTCATTTGTTCATAGAAGAGTCTTTTTAAAGTAATTTTGAGTAATTCATTTATGTGATATTGAATTAGCACCAGCATTTTCTCATAATTAAGAATCTGAATAACTACCAAGAACAGAGTGGAATTCCTCATATTTTTTCTGAACAATTACATGAGTTGCCTGAAAAAAATCTTTTCTCGAAGACATCACAAGCTGGACAAGTGCATGACTGTGTTTATATTTGTCCTGTTTCAGGACAGTTTATGTCTTTGCTTCACTTGGAAAATTCCTGGTTTCAAACTTGCTTTTGAAGAACTCCAGCAGACACTTTGCAGGTTTGCTTCCAGCATTTTTATTCTTGAAAAGAGTTCTTTTCTTCAGTATTTATGAAAATTACTTCTTTTGCCAGATTTCATACTGACAGAAACTTTAACTGAACAAAGACAAATCTTTTCTTGTTTTAGTATTACTAAAAATAAATACTAGAAAATAAAATTCTCCATAGATCTCACCACCTTAAGTGTTTCTCTTTTTTTTTTTTTTTTTTTTGAGTGGCTTTATTAAAATTTTAGCCCTAGTGAGCCTTAAATAATAAATTATCTCTTTAAAGACATGATCATCTTCTAAAGAAGAGGCAAGTCTCTAGGGAATAATTAAGATGCAAAATTTTCTTAGCTCTTAAATCTTTTTACATTGAGAATTTTTCCATAAGCACTAGACTATCTATGCACTTGAAAAGGCATACAGGAACATATTTTACATAGTCAATAATTTCTCATAATTACACAGTTTAGGATGGGGGGTTTTTGTGTCTTCCCGTCAGTTCTTCCAAATCACAGAAAGTACTGTGAAAAAATAGAGAAATTTAGGAATGGTTGAAATGTTAGAGTGAAATTAAAAAGAGCTGCTGAAGTTCTGGCTCAATATCCATGATGTGGCAATTTGAAGCAACTCTGAAAGCTTTCTCAAAATAACCAAACAATTATGTTATGAATGCCAAAACAAGACTTCATATTGTCTGTGTTACAAACCATGAGATTAAGAAGTGTGTTTGTGATCAGTTCCTCACCAACAAATCTGAAAGGTTTCTTATGGGTAAAAGCCAATGATTATTATTAGAAGATGGCAAGGCTCTCTGCCAGAAGAGTAGAATTTTAAGCATATTTCTTACCAACTGTCCCTTATTTATCCTGACTATACTCCTATTAAGCTTTTTTTAATGTGTAACATATGCCACTTGGAATTACACTTAAAATTTTTCCAAGTTCTTGACAAAAAAGTCTAGGAGTCAACTAGAGGGGAGAAACAAAGCTAATCAGATGTCTAGGAAGCAAAACTTTATGCAGACTGATCAATGGAGTAAAAAAAAAAAAGCCCCAACAAGGAAAGGTTGTCCCACTTTTTAGAGAAGAAGGTGAGACGTGAGAACTGCCTTCTGTGAAAGACAGCTGAAATGTGATAACTCTGCCTGCTTGTTGTCTGGAGGCAGCAGGGGAAGCACTGGGCTGCAGCCCCAGGAGGGAGCTCAGGGTTGGTCTCCAGGAATCCCTTGTAGGGCCCCCAGGCGCGGGATGTCAGAGAAGGCTGCCTGGGGAACACCTTCACCACCGCGCTGAGAAACACACCTTGAGTGGCAGCTCCCTGTGACCCTGCCCTGGGACCAAGGAAACAGCTTGGGGACCTTGCTTCTGTGATTCAGTGTCATACTGATGTTTGGCAGTGGTCTGGGAGAAGAATCACACAGTGTAAAATTTGTCTTAAAAACATTGCAGTGGCACGTGTGGGGTTTTGCAGTTATGCAGGTGCCAGCTTCAGAAAACTGCAGCTACATCAGCACAGTCTGTTCTTCACGGAGTTAACCCCTCAAACGGGGTTTGCACTGCTGTAGCAACATGAACACATCCTCTAACACAGCATGGAGGCTGCACTGCTTTAACCATGCCACGACCTTTGAACGAAACTCACCCCCCCAAATTACACTACAGAGCTTACAGACAAGTATCTGTGATGTGTTTCCCACACCCAGACATGTCCTTGATGTTTGCAGCTGGTTGAAAACCGCATTTAAATGTATGATTGGCCCCCAACATTGAAGCTACTTTTCTTGCTTCTAAGTCTTACACCACCCCTGATATTTTGCACTCCTAACTCATGACTTAAGCCCCCTTGCAAGCAGCTCTTACATCTTACCTGCTACCTACTGGAGTTGTGTAACACTCAAGAAGCTTCTCTTTGCTCAAAAAGCAAGAATAGAAAGGTTTATACACACTTTAGTGACCTCTGTGTGTCTCTCTCTCTCTTCCACTGTGTATGTAGTTTGTTTTACAGTCATTTCCTTCTGTTGTACCATTATGTTTATCAGCATTATTACTCACAGTGTTTTCTGGAGGTCCAGCATATTAAAAGAAAAAAATACCCCAGACCTACTCAGAGAACTGAAAGCCAAGTAGTAGTGCTCCGTGATGACAAGAGAAGAAACTGATAGAAAACCAGAATAATTTCACTTGTAGGTTGCATCCCTTTTGTGCTTTTACATTCATTTTATCATTTACACAGAAAACACACCAGGCTTAACTAGATACCACGAGCTCAAACACATAACGCGGATGAAAAGTCACTTCTAAAGGCCACATAATGACCTCATCAAGCTTTAACTAAGAAGGTAGCAAAATATCCCTGAAGAAATTCTCCAAATTGTAACTCTCCTGCACTTCAAAGAAAGGTGAAAGGTTTATTTAGAAGATGTTAATGACAGATTGCTGATCCAATAGATGCAGCAATCTCAGGTAAATCTTATACAATAAGACTAATTTGCTGGTTATTTAAAAAATAACCTCTTGAAACAATGTTGTGCAAGCTACTGAAATAGAACATTAATAGAACTACTGAATAATCTTCCACCTTTTGAACTATTTTATTTTACTGTTCTAACATGGGAGATGGATAATTTTTAACATTTTTCATAATAGCAGGAGTGCAGACCTTTTAATTTTTGAAATTAATTTGTATGGTTTATTCCTGGTGTCTGACTCACAAATCCATTCACACCAAAACCAAACTTCGTGATATCTCTCTTGAATAACTAGTAAGTTTAATAAGGTATGCTGCTTTATGGAAACAGTTACTCACTGGAGGTCTTGGAGGGAAGGGATTTATCAAACCTGAAAGCAAACGTGCTTTGGAGCTGCCACAATTGCTTCATGTATATACAATATGGGAGGAGAGAAGGAGGAGAAGAGAGAGGGAGAGAAAGAGCTGTCCACTGGCCCACATAAAGCTTTGGGCAAAGGCTGCAGAGGTTTGAAGGAAAAAGTTAAATATATTTTATATTTTCTTAACCTAACATGTACTCTTCCTTCAGCCTGATGCAAAAATTCATTTCACACCAACGAGAAAAAGAAAAATAATTCGTTAAAGTTTTGGCTCACACCATGGCTCACCATGAAAAGAGCACATGGGAGGGTGATCAATATAACCCATGTGAAAAGCTGTCAGAAGAACAGATAAATGAACCTAGCTTTACCTCACAATATATTTATTAGTGATCTGAATGCTGGAGTTGTATGCACCATTACCAAGGTTGCTGATGTTACCAAACTAGGAGGTGATGTTCACTGTCTTGAGGGAAAAGGTGCCTCGCAGAGAAATCTAGACTGGGGGGAGAATTGGACAATTTTCATCAGTGTGAAACTTAATGAGCTGCTGCCAGATTCAGAAGGAGGGCAAACCCCATCCTGGGTTGCATCACACATGGCACAGCCAGAAAGTCAACAGGGGATTGTCCTGCTGTATTTAGTGAGAGCAGTTCTGGGCCACACAGTTTAAGGATGTGAAGGCACTGGGACGCACCCAGAGGAGGGCAGCAGAGCTGGGGAGAGGGCTGGAAGGGCTGTCCTGTGAGGAGCAGCTGAGGAGTCTGGGTTTGTCCACTTTGGAGAAAAGGAGGCTGAGGGGTGACTTCACTGCTCTCTGCAGCTTCCTGGGGAGGAGAGGGGAAGTGGAGAGGGAGATGCCGATCTCCCTGGGATCCAGGGACAGGACACATAGGAAGGACTCACAGCCACATCGGGGGAGATTCAGACATTTTTTTATTGAAAGGAAAAGGCTTCCCAGAGAAGTGGTTGATGCCCAAACCTGTCAGTGTCTAACAGTCATTTGGACCAAAGGCATGATATATCAAAAGTGCTTCTGCACTTGAAGAGTTCAGATAGTATTAAATTCACATCACAGAGCACTAATTAATTATCCTGATTCTTGGAAGAAAACTTGTCCAGCTGCAACCTGTACACCCTGGATCATGTGATTTCTGGCTGTTTTAAGAGCTATCATCTGTTACAAAGGTCTATTTTTTTTCATTTTTGAAATTTCTGGGCGGTGACTGCCACACAACCTTTTAGCAGACCCTTTCCATACACTCATAGGTCTCACCATCACTCTGACGTGGTTAAACCTGAAGCAGTGATGTGCAAGATGCCTTCAACCTCCTGGTGCTGTGCTTCTGCTAACGCACTGATGGGTTCTCTGTATTTGCCCTGGTGCCACAGTTGGGCCAATGTTCTCTTAGTTACTATTATTACCTTCAGGGTCTGACTGGCACGGCACTGTTCCTATCTTGTAAAGGGATGGATAGTGGGGTTTTTTTACGAGCACAACAAAGTGAAAATTGTTGCCACGAGACCGCAGTCCTGCACAAAGCATTCATATGCAACTTCCTGATTCTTTGACAGTCCTCTACCATCCTAAAAATGCTTTTGGTATGATTTAACACATTTGCCCAGGCTTTTGATAAAACTACAAAATAGCTTTGGCCAGTTTTAATTCTTTTTCTTTCTGCCTTTTTTTTTTTTACGTTTTTACTTTTTTCCACTTTTTTTTTTTTTTACATTTTTATGGTGATTTTTAGGTGATGCCAGCTTCTAATTTATTTAGTATTATCTGCATCAGTCAATATGTTGTTAACTCAGTAAGTCTTTTAGATCAGTGAGGGAGGAGAAGAGTGGGGAATAAGTCAACTGTCTTAAAAATTAAATATCACAGTGATGATTTCTGTAACATCAACATTTAAATTTTTACCTTAGAAGTCATACACACCTCACTAAGTAAGAACCTCACAATATCATGTTGCCTTAACATTAATCAAAACACTATTAACTGTTCACCACGATAATTTTTTCATCTGCTTGTTCTGGAACAGTAGACTAATTTTACTACTGAGTTATTTGCTTTTCCAAGTTATAAAAAAAAAGGTCTTGTGGAAGTTTTTTTTTTATTAATTACAAAGAGTCTTTTTCTTAATGCACAGCTTATATTAAAATTATTAATAACTAAAAATTAATCAAACTTGCAGAATTTCTAGTAGCTGTGTGTTTTCTTTCAAAAACTCTGCTTTCAAGTCATTTCTATGTATTTTGACTGAGCAGCTCTTGCAAACAGTATGCTTTGCCAGTGTATGGGCCCTAAATCCTGTAAAATTCAGAGATGTGAGAGCATTGTCCAAACACTTTCAGAACTCTGTCAGGCTGCTGCTATGACCATTGCCCTGGGGAGCCTGTTCCAGCACTCAAACACCCTCTGGGTGAAGAAGCTTTTTCTGATATCCAACCTCAACCTTCCCTGACTCAGCTTCAGGCCATTCCCCTGCATCCTGTGGCTGGTCACCACCTCCTCTCCTCTCACCAGTTGCCTCAGGACTACAAAGCAATTACAAAACTGACACAAAAGTGGCATAGTTATAATAAGAATATGCCATTGTACACACATAGCACAGAAAGGCAAATTTATCTGGGGATGATGCAGATTTAGCTGGGGTAGAGTTTGATTACTGCTCTCTGCCAACTGTTCTTTAACCTGCATCTCTCCAGTGCTCTGTGAGACATAGAGTGGGGGATCCCACTGTTTAGTGTCTCCAGGCTTTTAATCCATTTGATCTTCACGAAGGAAAGACCCAGTTCTTTGCTTGCTCCATGGAAACTTTTCTGTTTAAGACCTTGATCCCCCACTGTTACAGTGGGGGTTTCCAACCAATAAACCTGTTTGTGAGCACATAAGGAAACTTTTCATTTGGAAGCGATGATATGTAGAATTGAGTTCTTGAAATGAAGAGAGGGGAAGATGTGGAAGTGAACCTGTTTTGGTATTCATATAGCTGTTGCCATGAAAATTCTGCTCCCCAGATAAAGGCCATCTAAGAGGCACAGGTAAGAAAAAGAAGGATCAGAGTAAATGGCATTCCTCACAAACACCAGAACTCTGAGATACATGAGATGGAGGATGTGAAATGACTAATTTGTAATGAGGACATCAGTTTAATTATTATACTGGAGACTGGAGACAGGAAGAAAAACAGAGAACAGCAGCCACTCCTAATTTATATGCCAGTATCACCATTGAGCAAGATGCCAACAGGTAATTTTTAAACATAACCGGTGACTTCCCTCCCCAGGAAGGAAGCAAAGAAGAAACATCCTACAAAGCAAGAAAAATTCAAGGAAGGAAAGAAGTGGACAATGTAAACAAACGGCACAGTAAAGGTAAAGGAAATTGTTAAAAAACACCTTTTGAAAAATGCTAGTTGCATTACAAAGTAAAATAGATAGCATCATAATCAGAGATAGAAGAAAGGTGAAAAATACAGCACAAAAGGCTAGCGGGATAGAGAAATCTCAAAAGGAACCTAAGAAAAGAATAATCATCCATTACCTCAATATCTCTTTAATAGGAAGCCTGTCAGAGAACATATAGCACCAACAGATCAGCAGGGTGTAAAAGGGATAGCAGAAAATGCAGCCTTATCAGAAGACAGGTAAGTTGTCTGTGTATGTGCTCACAGAGGAAGGGCTTGCAGCATTTTCAGAGACACTTCTCTGTGGGTGAATATATCAGAAGTGGTAGCTCAAACTTAGGCAGCAACAAAAGACCTTACAAAACAGGCAAACAAAATAAATAGCAAAAACTGCCACACTTATTCCAAAGCAATTAAAGAAAGACAGCCAATGAAATAATTGAATTAAGTGGCTTCAGTACATTACCACTTAAAAAATTCTTTGGTACCTGAAGATTAGAAAGTGGTAAATGTGACACTAACACTTTTCTCAAGAGTCTGTGAGGGGATATTTAGGAACCTTCTGATAGTAAAGAATTTCTATTCTGAACAATAAAACTTTAAAAACCACAGTAAAGAATAGAGTTAATGGTCTTGGCTTTTGCAAACTGTGTGAATCCCTTCAGATGACAAAGCCTAATCCCTCACAACCTCTGGAGGAAACTTCCAGGTCAGCACAGGTTTCTCAGAGGTTGCCATTTGACAGGTTGCAATGTCACCATGCAGAAAACTAGACGGCAAGTCCCCAGTGTAGTGATGATTTGATACCCTCAGAGAGGGGCAAGACAGTGGCTGCACAGTATCGGTATAACAGACAGACACACTGCCTATCCCTGTGCCAAGACGACAGAAGCACAGAATCCTGCTAAGAACAGTGTTAAAGCTGTTTCTCAGAAAAGTTAGGAAGAATTCATCTGAATGCAGGTACAGACTGATGCTCTTCCTTACCTGTCTGGGAAATGTCAGGCAAGGAAATGCATGCGCTGGACTGGAAGGAGAGAGGGGTCAGAAGAGTGCAGGAGGTACCAGTTTTATTTGTTTCACAATGGCTTGTCCAGGCATACAGAACACTATACCAAAATGAGGGGAAAGGTTAGAATTGGAACCATTAACCTGACCTGGGCACTTTGGGAAGCAGATCATGAATGAATTTGTCTTGATGCCAGAGAAGAAACTCATTGCAAAAGTAGACAGCAGGATGCAAAGTCACCTCTGGGCTCCTGTGCCTCTGCTCTCAGATAAAAGCAAATGCCTCTCCTATTCTTCTGCATCTGAAACTGCACTTCCCTTACTTCTGCCCAGACTATCACACCCATATTTCGTACAAGACATTCCATAACCTGCCTCTGCCCCTCCACCATAAAAAAAGAAATGAAAAAACATTTCAGAGTCACTTTTTTCTCTACTGAAATAGTAAATTAGGAATGCTAACACATTACTTACCAGGTGGTGGCTATTCCTCTTGGCATCAGACAGTCACCCATTGTGGAAAAACTTTGTGAACTGCAGACCTTTGATCAGCTGCTGCTCCTCACTATGGTAAAGAACAACCTACACAAATTTTTCTTTCCTGTTTCTTGTGTCAGTGCCTCCCTCCCACCCGAGTGCTGGCAGCTCTGCTCTCCAGCTAGTTATTGACTCCGACCATGTTTCCAGAGCAACAAAATAGTCCTTCCCCAGGGCTGTACTTGTTGCAGCAAGGGTCATTCATTCTTCAGCAGGCAGTGGCTATAAATATTTAACTGCCCATCCCTGATTTAGTACCAATTTCTGTACATACCACCAGGTTGTTACCTACTTGTGTCACAAATCTGTGGTCTGCCGCCCACAGATCTGTTCGAGGTGCTAGGTACAAAAATAGGGAAAAATAAAAAAGAAGCTTCCATCCTGCCCGCTCATGATAAAAATTATGACTTGGCATCTAAGAACGTGGTATTTGTTTATTGTTATGGCTATTGGTGAAAAGGCAAAGCCCCAGTGAACATGTGTTTGAAGCTGTGTTGATAGGCCAGAAATTGGTTTAAAATGGAAAATATATCTATTTTAAATAGAGACAAGCATGCATTGGTTATCTGGGCATCATGGTCAAGTGATGGTTGGGTACTGGATGCCTCCTAATGCAGCGGCTCATGATGACAAGGTTGTTGAAAAGCTAAATGAAGAACACACATTCTACTGTTCTTTTCATAAGTCAAAGAATTAGTGCATTTTAGAAACATCTTCAAAAGTCAGTGATGTTTTGAGCAACCTCAGTAGGTTTTTGAAGGAAATTACAGCTGTGGTTTTTCAAACTACTGTCTCATTTGTCCCAAAGATCCTAATCCATATAATACCTGTGAACAAATTAAATGAGAGAGTGGAAGACAAAGGGATTTTAGATGTATATGTATCTGGAGAAGTGGGCAAGCAGTACCATGCAAGCACTGGATACAAAGAAAACAACCTCACATTAATGTCTCAAGACAGTAGAATACAAAGTTCTTTTCCCTACAAGGTAAAATCACCCTGTTACATAGTTGTTGCATAAATACAACTTTCCCCCCCCCCCTTGAAATGCATTCTCTTTTATGTAATTCCATAACTTATAATTTTTAATGTAATCTGTTACTAAGGGCACACTACTTTTAAATCTAATTAGTACCAGCTATTCAATAATCAACCAGAAACAGGGTTGCCCCAAAACTACCAGTGTAGCAGCATTATGACCTTGCTCTGTTTGGCCTGATTAACTAATTTGATGATATTGTTATAGCCCCGGGTAATTCTCCAGCATTGATTTAGCATGGACAAAGTGCTGCTTCTGGTTTTGGCTAGGGTAGAGTTAATTTCATTCATGGTAGCTAGCATGGGGCCTTGTTTTGGGTTTGTGCTGGAAAGCGTTGATAACTCTCGGACATTTTTGTTACTGCTGGGCAGAGTTTGCATAGAGCCCAGGGCTTTTCTGCTTCTCACCCCACCAGGGAGCAGGCTGGGGGTGCACAAGGAGCTGGGAGGGGACACAGCTGGGACAGCTGCCCCAACTGACCAAGGGGATGTTCCAGAGCTTGTGACATCATGCTCAGCACATGAAGTTTACGAGAAGAAGGAAGGGAAAGACTTTGAGAGTAATGATGGTGTTTGTCTTTCTGAGCCACCGCTACTGTGATGGGGCCCTGCTCACCTGGGGATGGCTGAACACCTGCCCAGCCATGGGAAGCAGTGAATGAATTCCTTGTTTTGCTCTGCATGTGTGTGCCTTTTGTTTTTCCTACTAAACTCGTTATCTCAACACACGAGTTTTGTCATTTTTTTCTCTTCCAATTCCCTTACCCATCCCACCACACGGGAGTGAGTGAACATCTGTATGGGGCTAAGTTGCTGACTGGGATTAAATAATTGAAGTACTTCATTAACAGTAAGATTTTGCTTCTGGTGCTTGAAGAGTAGCCAGCTGCAAGGTGCTAAGTCAGAACTCCAGTGGAAAGAGGAGAAATAGATACTGAGGGCAGCAAACTAAAGACCACAAGCCACTTGTGACCACACCACAAGCAGCACTAAGCCAAAAGAATATGTACTGGATATAGTCATTAACAAAGATGCCTTTGTAGGAAAGGCACACAGATCTCAAAAAGTAACTGGGGACCAAAGAAATGGTTATTGTTCTAGCTCCCCTCAATCACATGCTTGTTTTTCACAGGTGCAGTTACACAGAAAGTAACTGCACATCGTTTTGTTGCTCTTAGGAGTAAAGTGCAACAGCTTCTGGCAAATGAGAACTTTTATTTTCCTCACTGAGGGATTAGCAAATATTTCTGCACCCCAGCCAGAGTTTTATAATCCCACGCAAGAATTTGTTCCTGTGATTGTTATTGCCTCAATAATTACAAAGAATAAGAAACAAACTTCTTACTTTTTAACATCTGCAAACCAATCCCTACCTAGTTACTGTACTTCCTGTAACGGCTCTAACGCAGCAATTTGCATATATATGTAGATTGTATATACGTATGTTAAAATACAGCAGGAACTGACAACAGAACATTATTTGAGACTGACTTAGCGGCATGAATTTTAATCTCATCCATCTGAATTGTTAAGGAAAGATTCATCACCCTGTGAATTCATCAGTGCAGGGTATAATTCACAGTCTCTATTGAAGGTTCAATTTTTATGTCCTGGTGATAACTTCTGGCAAGCACTCTATGACAAGCAGTGGGCAGCATCATGCACAGACATGAGTAGCCAGAGTGCCCTTCATCTAAGGAAACATGGAAAAGAACAGGGGCTGGATATTTCACTGGGGAGACATTCAGGACAAAGACAGAAAAGGCAGATATGAAAACCAAAGAGAAAGACATGACAGATGAGAAAAAGTTGGAGCAACTGAAGAGCGGGTAGACAACTAGTACATAAAGAGGCCCTGAAATGATGCATAAAGCCAGGCAGAACATAAAACAGGAACCCTAGAAAAGACAGGAGAAACTAGTACGTGGAAAGTGTCTCCTGTCAAGCAGAAGATACTCCCTCTAAAAGAAGTAGTCAGTAGTTTAATAAATCTTACTATATAGATGCATACTACACACATGTTTTCCTGGGATTTTAATTTCAAGGATCAAAATGCAAGACTCAGTTTTTCCCCCTAAACATTGAAGCTATTGACAAATACTATACCAATCCATGGTGCACACAAAGCCATGGGGAATGATCAACAAGCCATCCTGAACACCGGCAGAGAGAAAGGAAACAAAGATGACTCCTGTGCAAAATAACAGGTATCAATCACTTACGACTATGTCATATGGACTCTGTGTCATACAGAAAACACAGGCCGAAAATACCTTGTTATGGACAGTGTGTAGGAGGGACAAAGGAGAAAATTTAGGGTTTGTACAAACTCCAGAAGAGGTATATTCTCATTTCTTCGGCAGCTCTGCTTCCATTTGAGATCACTGTTAGCACACCCCACCTCATCCTCCACATCACACAGCTCTTCAGGAGCTCCAGGAAATCCACCCCCCAGCCCCAGTGTCATTTTCACGATGATTATTACACCTGGAATTTTCCTGACCTGGCAACTCTGCACACTTTGCAGAGTTTGAAGATGTGAGGAGTATCTATCGACATTTTGATAGAGGGGAGGAAAACACCTGACAGATGACTGAAAATTTGCAGCTACAAAGACAGAGGAAGGCATACACCAGAGGAGAACCATCATGCTTTGTATTCCCTTTTCTTTCCAGAGATGAGAGGACTGCGTATTTGTGCTGATATGTGCTGGTATGTGTTGATGGCTGTCCTACTGTGCAAGCAGAAGCCTTAGTGTGACAAGTAGTTTCAGTTACAGAGCTTCCCAGCTAGTCCTTAAGTAGGATTCCAACTTTTTGTATTGCATACTCTAACTTTTCCTAATACTCTACTAATGAATAGAGCAAGCTCACACAGATTTTTTTTGGAAGTTCAAAAGTTTTTAAGTTGCTGCATGTTTCTTTTACAATGTAAAATGTCTTGTTTTTCATTTCCATTGGGAAAAATTGTGGAATCATAGAATGGTTTAGGTTGGAAGGAACCTTAAAGATCATCTACTGTGGGCCAGGACACCTTCCACCAGACCAGCCCCAAGCCCCATCCAACCTGGCCTTGAACACTTCCAGGGATGGGGCATCCACAACTTCTCTGGGCAACCTGTTCCAGGGCCTCACCACCCCCACAGTAAAGAATGTTTTCCTCATATCTTATCTAAACCTACTCTCTTTCAGTTTGAAGCCATTTCCCCTTGTCCTGTAACTACATGCCCTTGTAAATAGTTCCTCTTTATCTTTCTTGTGAGCTCCCTTCAGGTACTGGAAGGCCTCAATTTGGTTACCTCTGCTCCAGGCTGAACAATCCCAATTCTCCTGGCCTTTTCTCGTATGTTGAAACTGTATTTAAATACACAAATATTTTCCCTTTTGTAGAGTAATTGGAACCATTTCTCAACAGCAGTCTTTATGAAGATCAACTGGTGTTACATTGAGGGAACTCCATTATTAGAGAGCACTTATCAGACACAAATGTATTAGAGGAAAAAACACACAAATGAGTTTCTAGACTCATTATGTTGGCAAATCAATACAAACAAACTGTTTAAGAGGACATTCATTCCTTTCATAAAAGCAAGATTTATAAAGTAGCTGCTTTTTTAAAAAAAAAAAGTATTAGCCAAAGTGAATATAATTCAATACATTTCAAAGCATGTCAAAATGGTTATGCAACAGTTACCTGCTTCACAGCAAACTTTTTGCCAGGGATTTTGGGGTTTTTCTGCTTATATAGGAAATAAAAAAAATCTCCATCTTTCAAAGAAAACACTGTAGGCATTTTTAAGCTCCTGAAACACAAGTAATTACATGACAAGTCTCCTTCCCCTCACTGTTCTTGAGTAGCTGTTGAAGTGACACGTACCTCCTCGTCAGGGTGCTCTCGATGGTAAGCACATACTTGGTTTCAAGAATCCCCTTTTCCATGCCTTTGTTTGGTTTTCTTCAGGTATAATTTTGCATACACAAAGCTAGTCCATGGGTAAGAGTGTCTGACAATCCCGCTCATGCTTGTATTTTGCAACAGGTTTAGACTGATACCTCTACCTGCAGACACCATAAACACATCAGGGGTCTGTGTGGACATCAAAGGTGTCACGTCACTCTGAGTGGTACTGAACTGAGCTGGTATCAGCTAGGAGCTGAGAATCAAGGCATCTGTGCATATTGGTCATTCCTCCTACAAATAATGCTTAAAGGCTCCAGTATTACATACATAAATTCAGGATCCCATTTCAGATATCAGAAACTTCAGTGAGTTACATTCACAGCTGCAGTAAAAGCAAATCCACAGTTTTTCTTTTCTGAAGACATCCTGAAATCAAGAACCAGGAACACCAGTTTACAAGTCTGTTGCTTGTAAAATTTCTGTTTGGGCAAAGACATGAAGCACCTCTGCAGAACAGAGCCAAGTTGCATGGAAAAAGTCCCTTTGTTCTGGACTTGCCTTAGTGCTAAGCTTAAGACCGTGAAATAAGAGCAAGACTCAAAATTTCAGGTAACAGCTAAACCATCCCTTCTGACTTTATTACTCTGGTGGGTAGGAGTCACATTCTGCCCCTATGTTTTGAAAACAAGAGAAGAGTGATACTGTATTTCACCCAAGTATTTCATCAAGCTGCCACAGGCAATGTGTACTGCAGCCAACTCATAAGCAGTTTGAATAATAACAAACAAAAAAAATCTGCAACTGCCATATTAGACTGCTGTATGATGGTATTTGCATCCATTGAAAGGATGCCTCGATTTGAATGGAAGATGTAGAAGGCTTTTTTTTTCCCATTGAAAAAGCTGAAAAAATAGCTGGCTTTTTAGTTGAGTTGGTTTCCAAGTATCAGGAGAAAAAAAAAGCCATATCAGAGTTAACAAATTTTGTGATTTTAACTTATCTTTCAAAACACCCTTTGAAACATAAAGGCAGAAATAGATTTCCAAATGAAATCTGATATAAATATGACACAAATACACACATAAATACATCTGGACATTTCTACATTTTATTAAGCTTTTAGCAACTGAGAACATTAATTACTGACTTTTGTTCATCTGCATGTATGGACAGTCTCTACATTCCATTTTCAATATTGCTCCTTTTCTGCCCCGAGATTATATTCTCAATTTGCCAGACTGTCTGTGGGGAAGCTGGAGTGCAGAAGGTAAAGAACAAATTGTCTTCATTTTATCAAAAAAAAAATCTGAAGATACAAGTTTTTCCAAGTCCTTAAATTCAGATTTGCTTTTGAAAAACAGTTTTGCCAGCAGTTTTGATTAAATGAAGATCTTCCCTTCTTCTGTCCTTGCTGGAGATATATATTACATATTCTGAAGCAAAACTAGACAAACAGTTTATTCACATTTTCCTACCACCTCTCTTCTCATTCAAGTGAGGGAATGCTGCCATTATATGCTGCTGTCAAATCTCACAGAAACAACCATTTAGCCAAAAAATTTAGTGTGTGACCCCTTCTTCTTCATTATCACTGAAAGGGTAAATAGTTCGACAGTGACAACTGCTAGCCCTGAATTATACCAACAAATATCTTAGAGCTCAGAAAGAACTTTTGTATTAATGGAGAGACAGGCCTCATTAACAATATGTACAGTGATTATGTTCTTCACGTGGTTTTCAGTAACTCCCAAAATAAACTTCCCCATATCTTCACTAGGTGCTGAAGTGAGGCTGACAGGCCTATAGTTTCCAGGGTCATCCTTCTTGCCCTTCTTGAAAACTGGGACAATGTTCACCAGCTTCCAGTCAACTGAGACTTCTGTGGATTCCCAAGAATGTTCAAAAATCATTGAGAGAGGCTCATGATGACATCAGCAGCTTCGAGTATTCTCAGATGAATCCCATCATGCCCCATAGATTTGTAGGAATTCAGCTGGAGCAACAGAACCTGCACAGGCTCAGGGTCAGCTGGGAGTTTATCACTCTCATAGTCATGGCCCTCCAGCTCAGGGCACTGGGACCCCCTTAGCCATCAGCAGTGTTGAAGACAGAGGCAAGGGAAGCACTGAACACCTCTGCCTTGTCTCTGTCCCTGTTTGGGAGGTGACCATTCTAATCCTGCAATGGGCCAGTGTTATCTCTGCACTGCCTTTTACTATTAATGATCTAAGTAAACTTTTTTCATTGTCCCTCACAATTCTGGCCAGCGTCAACTCCAGCCAAGTTTTGGCTGCATGAATTTTCTCCCTCCCAGCAGCATCTCTGTTTTTCTCCCGTCACCTGACCTTGCTTCCACTGGCCATACACGTCCTTTTTCTTGCTTTAGCTCCAGAAGATCCCTAATCATCCAAGCCAGCCTTCTGCCTCACTTGCTTGACTTCCAGCATTTTGGAATTTCCTTTGCATTTAGGTGCTCAAAAAGTGACCAGCACTGACAGACTCCAGCATGTCCTAAAATGTTTTCCCAGAGACCTCATTACTTAGTTCCTGAAGTCTGCTCTCCTCATGTCCACAGCTGAGGCACTTTTCCTCCCGTCAACAGATTTTAAATTCGATCACTTTGTGGTCGCTCTGTCAAGATGGCCATCAATCACCAATTCAGCCACAAAACCTCCTCTGTTAATGACTAACAAATCAAGGAGGGCATCTTTCCTGTTCAGCTCCTTTGCTACCTGTACCGTGATGTTATCGCCCAGGAGCTTTAGGAATATTCTGGACACCTGAAGGACAACGCAGTCATCTGTCACAGCCAGCATGGCTTCACGAGAGGAAAGTCCTGTTTGTCAAACTTGGTTTCTTTTTATGACAAGGTAACCCACCCAGCTGATCAACAGAAATCAGTTGATACAATTATTTTGGATTTCAGTAAAGCTTTCAATACTGTCATTCACAAGACCCTTCTGGACAAAATGTCCAGCCCACAGCCGGATAAACACATCATGTGACGGGTGAGCAGCTGGATCACGGGTCAGGCACCAAGGGTTATAGTGAATGGGGTGACACCACTCTGGTGACCTGTCACTAGTGGGGTTCCACAGGGCTCCATCCTTGGCCCTGTGCTCTTCAACATCTTCATACATGATGTGGACACAGGACTGGAAAGTACACTAGGGAAGTTTACTAATGACACTAAACTGGGAGGAGCTGTTGACTCTCTCAGAGGCAGGGAGGCCCTGCAGAGAGACCTTGATGAATTATAGAGCTGGGCAATCACCAGCTGTGTGGAGATCAACAAAGGAAAGTTCTGGATTCTGCACCTGGGATGGGGCAACCCTGGATGCCTGGAGATTGGGGAATGAGTGGCTGGAGAGCAGCACCACAGAAAGGGAGCTGGAGGTCCTGGCTGATGGCAAGTTGTACATGAGTCAGCAGTGTCCTGGCAGCCAGGAGGGACATCCCTGTCCTGGGGGGCATCAGGCACAGCATCGCCAGCCGGGAAAGGGAGGGGATTGTCCCGCTCTGCTCTGCACTGGGGCAGCCTCACCTCAAGTGCTGGGGGCAGTTTTGGGCACCACGATGTAAGATACAAAGGTATTGAAGAGTGTCCAAAGGAAGGCCATAAAGATGATGAAGGGTCTGAAGAGCCTTACGAGGAGCATCTGTGGTCAGTTGGTCTGTTCAGCCTGGAAAAGAGACTGAGGAGAGACCCCACTGGAGTCTGCAACTTCCTCCTGAGGGGAAGAAGGGACAGACACTGAGCTGTGTGTCTGGTTACCAGCGACAGGACACAGAGCAATGGCCTGAAGTCGTGTCAGGGGAATTTTAGGTTGAATATTAGGAAAAGGTTCTTGCCCCCAAAGGTGTTTAGGCACTGAACAGGCTCCCCAGGGAAGTGGTCACAGCACTTGAGTTCAAGAAGTGTTTGGACAATGCTCTTAGGCACTTAGGGATTCTTGGGGTGCCATGTGCAGGGCCAGGAGCTGAACTTTGATGATCCTTGTGGGTGCCTTTCAACTCAGAATATTCTAACTCTATTCCTTGTTTGTAGCTGAAGGCATGTATCCAGCTGAATGACCATGTCAGATGAACACCTTCCATATACTTGCTTTGAACCTGCTGCTAAATTCAGAGGAGCTAAGAAAAACATGTAATTTTGCGTCTTACAAATTCTGCATAAATCTGTAAAACTGCACATTTCACATTGTTACAGACAGTACGCAGAGGCAGATCAACTCACACATGTCCCAAAGCAGATCTGCTAAAAGGAATGAACACAGCTGGAACATTGCTGAAGAATTCAGCACTGGCACCAACACTAAATCTAAAAGCTCCATTTTAAATAAAAGCCAAGCGTGACCTGTATGCTGTCCAAGAAAGAACACAGTCAGATATTTGCCTCTTTCCATGAAGCCTCATAGCTCAAAATTTCCTGCCTGGTCTGTTGTCAGTTACTGCACATGAAGGCTTTCCTTGTAAGAGACATGGATAAGAAGCCAAGTAATTCTTCACTGGGGGAAACACTAGTCTTTCTTCAGGAACATCTACCTTCTTGAAATCAGCTCTCTTCTTTAAAGAGGCAAAAAAAAGTAGTAAGAAAAACAAAGTACAAAAAATTGTTTGTATCAGGCACAAGAGTGCATAAGAACTCTTCATATTCCACCACAACCTACTTTCTACAGCCAATTCAGTATTTTGTAGTTTTCAGTGGTACCTCTTGCTGAAGCCACCTACTGATCATTTGTGTAAGCTAAAAATTGATTTAAGATCTAAATGATAACCAGAAACACTTATAATTAAAAAGGTTAAAATTACCTTTTTCAGCCCATACTCATTTACATTTTTGCATGGGCAATACCCCAGCAACTCTGGACAAAGTGTATTACGTGTTTTGGGAGATAAAAAAAACATACATGAAAAATCTAAACATGTTCATTCTAACTGCTGGGAAGAGGACCAAAAAAGAATAGCCCAAAGCAAAAGGTATTTTCCACAACAGAACGGCTGCTCTGCATTGACAGCATTCTTTCTCACCCTGCCCAAAGTTACAGACCCAAGAATATAGACTACAACTGTAAAACTGCCAGCAATGAAAGCAAGTCTTTGACACAATACAACATTGTAGCAGTCTCCAGTGCAACTCTTGAGAACTCATCTTCCCTCTTGAAGAATATATAAAGGCAAGTCCTCCATGTCACATGGCAAAATGCCCTAAAATTTTATTCCTCGAAAAACAGGACTGCCCAATTTCACAGATACATCTGCAAGTGTTGGACTGCAAGATGCACTTAGTCATTGCTCCAAGGCAATTGTGATAGAATTGTTGGCTACAGTTGAATTTAACACCTTTGAAAAGGCCAGTTTCATGCATTAAGAACAAGAGCATGTACAAGTCAATGTCGTCCTTGCTTAGAGCAGGAATTTGGACTGGATGACCTGCTGAGGTCCTTTCCAGTCTGGATGATTCTGTGGCATGGCCATCTTGATATTCATTAAAAGAAACCAACCCATAAACTGAGTATTTTACCTAAGCTCTTGCGTGTAGTTTAATTCAATATGTTCTTACACTTAAGAAAGTTGACGAACTTGAAAATGCCACTCTGGAGTCTATACAGTAAAACGTAACACACAAAACAGGATTCCTTTACATGCCTCTTTGGTGAATTACTTTATAATACTTACAATGAATTCTCATTTTATTTCATACACTATACACTAAATTTGCAATCAACAATATTTCAAAATAAACCAGTTCCCAAGTTCACTATACTTTCCATTTCAACACTTAGGCATTTAAAGTACATGAAAGTTAGATTAATAATAAAGTAGACCTGATCTGAAGTCAGAACTTACAGAGAGCAACATCTTTGCATTACTTTATGGAAAGTACAAGTGCTTTCCGTAAGTGATAACTACACAATGATTAATGATTAAAATGCAGAACAATTTACAGCATTCACAAAAACAGACTTGCCACATGAATGTGAAAAAAGCAGCAGCCTCTCGTAATTTAGAAGTGACTTTCCACATGCTTGTTTCATTTGCTAAAAACCATCTCTCCCTGCCCCACCTCCCCCCATATTTATTGATGAAACCAAGAAGGACTACGTTACCTAGAATGATTAAAAATCATTCTCAGGCTGAGTCTGAAGGCAGGGAGGGCAAAAATTATGTATTTCAGTGGTTCCCTTGCACATAAACAGACTTAGCTCTGCTCCACAAAATATTAAACTAGCAGAGACTTTAAATGACAGACATCAGTGCTAGTTAAGATGACAATTTTATACATACCCCTCCAATCTAACAAAAGAGAAACTCTAGGAACAGCCCATTGTTTTCATAGGCTTTCTGTACACTTTGAACACCAATACTACTACACAGATTTGTATGATTATTATACTCTCATATGGAGCAGCAGAGTAAAATTAAACCCTGAAGTTATCAGTGGAAAGTCAACTAAAAATGGCACTTACACATGCACACATCCATTTCTATTTTGCTTTATTCACACTTAGTTATTGTAAGCCTTGCAAACAAACTGCAAGACAGCCAAATTTCATTCTGTGCAACTTTGCCTCAAACCCATTTTTCATTGTTTTTATACAAAGCAAGAGTTTCCCCTTTGTCATCTTCTGCCACACTGCAGCAAAATAAGTCTTCTATGTACCTGTAAATAATAACATTTAAGTCTACTTAAGTTACTTTTACAATTTCTATTTTACTCACAGTTCCATTAACAGTGAAGTTGGAAACATTTTTAAAAGACCAGTAAAGCCATCAGTCCCCTACTTGCAAGTTCTTGCAACCTAAGAAAAGAAATTCCTTTCAACTGGCTAACAGTCCATATTAAATAACAGATGTGATGCTTATAAAGCAGATACTAACAATTCATATCCATTCCTTATGTCAGTGAACTGGTACGAGGAAAAGTAAATCCTCAATGCAATCACATTTGAAATCTGATCCCCTTTGTATGACTGCATATGACATATTCAATTTATGTGTGTAATTTTTAAACAGTCCTTTTTTAATTACACTTCGGAAACTATATCCCCATTTTTAAAACAAGTTGTTCTACAATGTAAGGAAAATCCACAGAGTGGATTCCTTGAAGTTCATTTTCTAAGCCATTTAAACAATAACTGGGTTAGCAAGTCAATCATGTCCAATGTGCTAGATCCAGACCTGGACAGATTAAGAAACATTTTGAAGCAGTGTTGAGTAAATAATTTTGGTAAGCTGTAAAACTGCCATATGCAAGGTATACTGTACTATAACAGCTCCAAATCCTTTATAAAAACCTTGCATTCCTTCTTCCCGTTTTATAGTATTTATGCAGTCTTTCATTCCCTCATACTGAGTATTGATCGGAAGCACTTCATAGCCAAGGTCTGTATTGTCAATTATTGTGCGTGTCCCTTGAATATGAAGGCGGTGCAAAACTGTTTCCAGTGGGTAAAGCATGACATCAGCACAAAGGCTAGCAGCAAAGCTAGCAATAAGTTCTGGAAAATACGCATCCAGCATGCTCTGCACAGAAGTGGAGCTCTCAGTTGGAAGGTTGTGGGAATTATCCCTTTTCAAAACAAACAAGACAAGCTTCTGGACGATGGAACTGATGACGTAATGAAGAACTCCATGTAGAGCAGTGGGAAAAGTCAAGACCATCAGAGGAAGGAGACGCTTGCTATGGGGTACTCCCAAGCCTAAAACTCTGCCAATTCCTTCCTTCACGCAGTCCAGGATGCCAGGATTGTCTCGAATTATTTCACTCTACAAGAACAAGGAAGCAGTTACAACTCGTGCTGAGCACTTCAAAACCATCCTGACATCCACTCTGACACTTTATCACTGTTGAACTTTAAAAAAAAAAAAGTTAAACACTTGCATGCTATTATGTCTACACAGCCATACAAATAAAAGTCCCTTGTTATAACACTCTTCATAGCATTCAACTAAGCTTTCTTTTAAAGAACCCATCTTAAGGAGGTGAGGGTTTTTTAATGTATATTGCAGTTATCTGTATTCTACCAAAGAAATTCAACTTTCAGCCTACTGCTGAAAGTATCAGAATGCGAAACAGTCGTGAACTTAAAATGTCTACATCTGGAGCAACCTGCCAGGAAGTACTTATTTAATTCAAAATTCCTTTACTTTAAAGACTATGATTATAACCTTTGAACTTGAACGTACATAGTAAAGACTTAAACAACTAGTGTAGAAAGGTCATTTTTAACATGCATTTAATAGGTTCCGTTTTGAATGTTCTCATGGCATTATATGCATTTAAAGTAGTATTCTTTACCTATGCTGTCTGTTAGTGAAGAGATAATTATTTTGTCCATGTAGTGAAAACAAAAATCTTGTAATAATTATCTACTCTATTATATTTAACCTTTGAGTGTAGGGTTAAGCTAAAAACATTATTTCTCCAACTAAAATGCTTATCCAAACTCCAGTGTTTTATCATGTGGTTTACATCCCAGATTCAAGATTTGGATGTTCTCCTAAATGCCCAAGTCTCTGAGTCCATGTGGTCTGTGTCCTAACCTCATGCCAGAATAAACCACCAGAATATTCCTCAGTATTTTGGGGAAATACTAAACAGCCTATAGAGCCTTCATGGTCTTTTCTGTGCAGGAGAGAAACTAGCTCAAATACCTGAAAACACAACGCTGTTGCAGACTTTAAGTACAAGTTAAGCAGCACAATCCCTGCTGACTCTTCTCCTGTCCCACGTCACTACAGCCACTGCACTTCAAAACTGTTCTTGCTTTGGCCAAACACGCCACCATGAGGCTTGAGATGCTAATGACAAAAGAACTAATGTGACAGCTACAAATTTCCACCATTTACAGCTATTTTGATGAAATGTATTTACTTGGGCAAGTGTCAAACAGATACTGTTGAACAGCATGATATATCAGAATTAAGACAATCAAAGTCTATATAAACCTGCTAGTAGCAAATCCAACGATCTTTAACTTCTCTGATTTTTTACTGGTCATTGACATCTTGCAGCACAGGAATGTAATGCAAACCCGGCAAGCCAAGCTGCCCCCCTGCATTGATTAATACAGTATAAAAATTTCCACAGATGCTATCATTACCTCTGCTGTGTTTCTAATAAGCTGATGATGATGTTTCCAGGAACTCAATAACATATTTCATACAGCATACACATATATATATATATACACACATACACTCATTCACCAAAATACTTGCACACAGCCAAAGCTATTAATCTCAAAATCCTCATATCTCAGTGGAATTTTCATAACTAATCCATTACAGAGAAGATCACCTACCTAAAAGGCTGGGAGAGATGCTTTTTTGGCTTTTTATTGTTATCCTATTAAGCTGCTCTCTAGCAAAAAAACTTTATACTTATTTTGCAAACAGAAGACAGACTCTAAATCATGTTCTCTTTTATCTTCTATTGGTAAAAAATTTACCCATGTCCAACAGCACAGGTAATGCAACATCCTTTCAGACAAAAATACAAGCAGTAAGATACCTGGATATAACATTCCATTCTGTGGCCTGCTATGAACTCCAGAAACATTTAAGAGTGTTCCACCGTTGTTTCTAGTTCCAGAATTATGGCATGCTCAGGGTAGAGCCATTCCCCAGTATTTAAGAATTTGAGTTCCAGCCAGCTTCCCATTATGACACCAGCTAAGTCTCCCAAATATTCCACAAACTCAGAGATCCCCTGAGGAAAGAAGGCTTCTAAAATATGGAGTATCTTTCGAGGAAATTATTTTGTTGTTGGGAGCTTGTCTATACCTCTCCCTGCACAGATGCTTAATCTCACCTATCCTGTTAATCCATTATGCAGCCAGTTCAGACAGAACAGCTCTCCTAGTACCTTCTGGCTCATTTAAGCTTGGATCCTCTGCACAGAGCAGAATCCTGCCCCTTAAAAAAGTCCATGCCTCTAAAGTACATGCTGAAACTAAGAAACAGCAGAAGTCAGCCTTCTCCTCAGAAAAAGCAACATTTTGGAGACATACACCAGCAAATCAGTCTTGACAGTATTTACAACTTGCCCATGCTACGAATGCAATTACTTTGATGACTGAGAAACATGAGAGTGACTATCCTGCACCCCTCCACATGAGAACTCACTCTACAGAAAGAGTGCCATTAGCTGCACAGAGATTCTGTCACGTCATCTAAGAGCAAGTCATTATACAGACATGGTTGGAAGAATCACCCTGAACCATTTGTGCACAGCTAACCCTTGCCTTTTTCCAGAAAGAGATGCAACATCGCACTGACAGGCAGTCTGCAATACAGTGCTGTGGGGTACTCTGCACAGTTGCAGAACAAGCTAAGATGTATTCTAAGTGACAGGTCCAGATTTTAATTTTCATGGCTACAGAAGAACTAGATGAAGACTAAAAGTAAAAAGTTGATTGAATGAAAACCCCACTGAACTACTGGAAAAAACTTTACAGTTGTTTTAGGGAGTGGGTGTCACTGTAACAACTTGCCTAGGAAGGCAAAGTTTAAAAAACTTACATGAGAAAAACTTCCTTATGTTTTATCTGCTGGAGCACATAGATGCAGCATGTCCCTACTTGATATGCAATATACTTCAACTATCTACATAAAGTGTCCTTTCCAATTCAATATTTAGAGTTAAGACACTACACTAATATACCCTTCATAGTAAACATCCATTTCAGCTAAGTCATAAGTCAATCAAAACAAATACAACTACTGCAACATAAACCTGAATACAAAATCAAAGATTCATTTCTCCATATAATCTAATCTATAGAGAGTAACAATATCTTTCCAAATGTTCCAAATATACGTAAGTTACCTGAACAGTTTCAATCAGGCTCGCAGAATAAAAAGGCATCGCTATCACATGTGTTAACCTGTAGAAATTAACAATATAAGAATTAATGTAATGACAATACTACAATTTTAGGCAAACAGGCACCTGAAACTTGATACAGTTATCTAACAAATTATTCCTGAGAGAAAATTAACAAAGCATAACTCGATTACTAAAATGTACATCAACAAGTTGAGATAAGCTTCAGTCAAAAGTTTAGTTAAAATCTACCTCCATGTGACCAGACTGATTAAGGTCTAAAAGAATCTAATCTTTTAAATCAGTCAAGTTTCACAGACACAGGGATCTAGTAGGAGAAAATCCATGAAAGTGGTGTATGCAATCAAGATTGTTCAAAAAATCAACATTTGAAAAGTACTGTTAGCATCTTGCCAAGTAAACATAGCAGCAGAGTAAACTTATGTACATTTGGTAGTTTTATTGTGTTTACATAATAAGACATAAGGCAATAACACATGCCATACTTACCCTTTGAGTAAAAGGTGTCCACCTATCTGCTTGAGGTTCCACTTATGTGAAAGCTCCCTAAAAAGAGAAGTATTTACCACAATATGAATAATCACCCACATGTAATTCTCAAACAATTCTTCCATGGGTGTCAACATTCAGTTCTCATATTGGTGTTCTACTATCTATGTTGAAGCATTTCCCATATTGGACAGACAGAGCAAAACATTTAGTAAATCATGCTTAACTGCTAGTAATTTTTCAGGTCTGTCAGATATTCTACCAAAAAAGTTTTCAGTTATTAATTAGTAAGATGTCTGCAGCTCTCACAGTAACTGACTTTAGTGTCTTCCATTTATTTAGCAACCTTATGTACTAGCACTTAAAGCAATTTTCAGGGAAAACTGAAGTACTTTAAAATCTTAATAGTTTTCCTTTATCAAGAAATAATTTTTATTTCATTTTGGTTTGGTCGCACCTCTTCTGTTCTTTAGGTATTGTTTACCCTGTTGTTGTTTCTTTCCAGAAAATCTAAATCAGATTCTGGCACAGATAGACAAGAACCAATCAAGTACAAGAGGTCAGACTAGAAGTTGCGTAGTAATTCTGTACATATGTAACTCAAGTTTTTTGTCTTATGGCCATTCCTTAGCATATTCTGATAAAACAGAACAAAACCTGTGTGCTTAAAACAAAGGTGGCATCAAAAATATTCCTTTAAAGTACTACTTCTAGCTACACACTTCAAAATACGAACAGCAAATGTTTACATTCCACCTGGCAGAAAATGTAAATCCACCTACCTCAAGACACCATTCAAATACCAAGTGCTTACAATGCACATGGTCAATACTCTAGCTATAGACATTTGTCTGAAATGCTGGGCATGCTAAACTTTGCATTTTTAATAACAAGCTATAAGGTGTTCAGCTTCAATTGTTGTCCAGGAATCACAATCAGATACTGCTTGTAGTTAAAACAACTCTAATCCAAGAAAGGCAAGATTTTACTCTTTCTGAAGAATTGTGTGTTACTACTAGCTATCACATTTTAAATACATAGGTCAATCACTAAACAGGAACAGAAGATCATTTTTACCATTATATATTTCACACACTTGGATCACATCCACTTACCTACAATACTTAAATGATGTGGAAAATGAAACCAGCCAAACTAATGTGTGAAAGCCTAACCTGTCAATCCAGAAGGTATAACTGTCCCTGCAGCAGAAGAACAATTACACAAGTTTGTCTAGCACAGAATGTTCACACCCATTTCTGGGCTCCTCTCCTAAAATAGGGGTATTCTTTCATGATACTATAATATAGAATTAGAATTGACATTTCACTTCTCTGTGTTCTTTGGAGCCTGATAATGTAATTAAATAACCTTTTAAGTCAGATTTGCTGGCACTGCTGCTACAAGCAATAACCTTCTCCTCCACATGACCACCCAAACATGCAAACCACACTAAAAAGGAAGAGAGAGCATTCAGTAGAAAACTGCTGTGGGGTGGCGCATGTATGAGGCAACCACTTTAGCCAGATCACTTTCCCAATCCAGTTACTTTCCCGACTGTTCACACATTGTGTTGACACAAGGATGAAAGTAGCATGGAGGAAGGAATGAGCTGGTTCCAGCAGAAAGGTTTGTTTCTTTTGGCAGCAGCACCAGCTTACTTTTCAAACTGCTGAACTGGCCCACAAGTAGAAAATCATTGCTCACATTCGTGAGAATTCAGAATTATGAAGATATAAACACTATATCACATTTCATGAACTTAAGCATACCCTAGAGCTGTGTCTACACACTTGGAGGAAAGAACATGCCTGGAAATTTCAATTACCTATGAAGCAGAGCTGACCAAAAATCTTAAATACACACTCCATACAATTTAAGTATGAAATGCTTTTGCTAATGCTTCTGAACTTGCAAATACCTACTTTTATTAGTATGGATGCACGCATCATAACAGTATTTGATTCAGCCTAACCATATTTCTTCTTTTTAAACCCAGGGTAGTTTCCATGTCCCTGAATATTTTCAGTAAAAATACTGCTAAACTTCTGTAGCAGAAGGTGGACAAAGTGATGTAGAATAATGAACATCTCTTTAAATGAAGTCAGCAATTTTTAGTTGTAACATCTTTTTCATGACAATACTGAACAAGGTACATAGAGTTGTTGGTCAAGGAAGGGAAAAGACAAAGCTGCCAGTCACATAGACTCTCATTTACCATGTCTTCTCATTTACTAATGCAGGCTGTTCTGCTCTCTCATCTACCACAGACAGTGCAAATATGCAGCAAAATGTCAGTGCTACCTCCTTAGCTGTGCAAGTTTTCTGTATTTAGATTAATTAAGACCAGGAATTTTTACCTTAGGTATGGTATTTTCTATTACCACACAATAAAAACCCAAACAAAAGAAGAAAATTATGATTTTTTTTTTATTATTATTACAGAGTTGAATACCAAAGACCAATTTGCTACAGTATTTCTACACTCAGACCAGTGAGCAGACACAAACATACAAAGCTCCCAGAAAGAGTCTCTTACTATTTATGGACTATGAGGTTATCTTTTCCAAGACAACCACACTGTGTTTGGAAACACCTATTTAATGTCTGGCTGTTCTCATAAATATTTTTCAAACAGCCTTACATTTCTAACACTTTGAAAATACGTCAACAACTTACTAATTTGTTAGAAGCAGTAAAAAAAACATGCAATACCTTGGCAAAGGTGTAAATTCACTGATGATGCCTTCTGTTCCCAGGGTTATGCCCTGAACAATGAAAGTGCTGCCCATTCCTTTCCAGAGAGCTCTTGGACCCTGTTGAAATATGCAATATAAAACTCAAAAATATTTTCATCTTATTAATTACAACATTTCAGTCAATTCAGACCACACAAGGCTAAAATTCTACCATTTAACTTTGTAACTAAATTCAGGTAACAACTCACTTTTTATCTATTAAGAAATTTTTGTTTTTCAATAATTTCAAAGACTTGTCATTAATTCTGGAGGCATCTCTCTCACTGCTAATATTCTGTATTATAAACTTAATGCCACTTCCTATGGACAAAACGAGCTCAAGATGTTAAAAGTACATCCATGAGAAATTCAGAATTAAGAACTTCTTACTGCCTTCTGATCTGAATTTAAAGATTGCTATTCCCAGGCAGAATTGGAAATGAATTCAGTACTATCTTTGGAAGGAGTCACTTCAATAATAACTTTATCCACATAAAGATTAATCATCTTTTAGAACCTTAATGAAAAAAATTAGTTTTAGGGACCTTTTGTTTTCTAACACCGGCAAATCTTTCCCCACTAAGAACTGTACTTCTGAAAAAAATAATGGTTTGCTTTATCTTCTTGAAACATAAAAATAACAAACCCTCATAACGGCCATGTTTTTCAACACCACCTACGTAAACACTTAGAGATTTCAATGTACATACATGCTGTAGGAACTTTCAGTGCGCAGATACAGCCTGACACCAAATACTAACCTGAGTCTTATTGATGCAGTACATGATATTGACAATAGTAAATGGTGTGAGATGATAATTCCGTGCGTGATAGTTAACCTGTTATAAACATAAATAATGTCAGTCTTAGAAACACACTTGCAGACGCTACAACTCTGAAGGATAAAGGCATTTCCAATGTAAGAATTTTATCTCTGTAAAGATCAGCTAAAAATATGAATAAGTTCTCACTGAAATTTACAGAAACTGGCAGTACTTTTAAGTATTCGTATGCTGAAAGTTTAAACAATAAACTATACATAAATCAGAAACTATGAAACAAAGCATCCTGCTTGTAAACGGGGATCTGAAAGTTGCTCTGCAGACTCCAAAACACTTGCTGTAATTTGTTTTCCACTGCCCAAGCAAAAATGAGTAAGATTTTTCAAAATAAGCTAAACTGCAGAATAGGAAACATGTATTCTACAAGTAAAAACTTGTTAATGTAGCAGAGTCCCCCTAAAAATTGCAAAGCTTCCTGTACTACATACTTTCACACAGAGTATGAAAATACAGAGATACGACTATACACAGGAGCTTTGACTGGAAAAGGTAATATAAAATACATACCTGACACTGACGACGTAGAACAATGCAAGGATGTGCCAACACATTTTCTGTAAATAGGCTTTAAAAGAAAATTGTATTTAATGTATGGGAAGCCACTAAAAATTCCTTAGAAAAGGCTTCTTAATTGTCTCTAACAACAGCAGATCAGTATTTGGAAAAGCAATGTATTTTCTAGTGAACTAATAGGGCATTTTTGATGGCTACCAAACAGCCTCCCAAGGAACAAGTTACATAAAGTCTGACATACACATTTACTATGAAAAAGCCCCATATATATCTAGTATGCACATATTTTTATAAGCAAAACAACATACAAAATTTCTTAATCTCACCCTCCTCAAAGTATCAGGGTATGAAACAAGCCAGAACCACACTCACGAGAGGAGTAATTTTACGCTAATCCTGCATACTGTATTACTATTCAAGACTCTCCTTCGCAGGGCCAGAGGAGGACTACTTTTTCACTGAAAACACTACTGACCCAAACCAACTCTCTTACCACTGCCAGAACTCATATTTCAATCAAAACTTCACAGAAAAGTTCTCACTTCTAAAAGCAGAATTCCTGGTTGCAGCCACTCAGAGAAAATACTCATTTCATCTCAAAGTGCCTGAGTGATCAGAGTACTTACCCATTTTTCAAACCTGGGACACGGATTAGAAAAGCAGAACATCCAGGGTTTTTCTAAACACCCCAAGTCATAGCTACAGGATCATCTGTGGTAGGTTTCCGAACTTCCGACAGGTAAGTACAATTGGCACAGAAAAATACTGCAGTTTTGTAACTATTGAGCTAAATAGTAGTTTGCTACTACCAAAAGAGGTGAAACTTTCCCTTGGACACCAGCATCTTAAAGTTCACCACTTTCCCAAAAATACTATCAATAATCAGGGTCACCATAATAAAGAATAAAATGGCCATCAGACCACTTGGCTAGATTAATATTATAGTCCCATGATACTTTGGTAATATACTTGAAGACATTTTCACCTTCTTAGGAAACATTTGCATTGTGTAAAAATATTAATAAAAGTTTCAAATGTCAAAAAAGTTTTCTGGTGTTACTTTCAGATTACTTGGACAGGATACACACATCCTAGGCATTCCATATGGAAAACTGTCTTACATTTGCCTAAATATTTTTTGAGCAACAGTTAAAGAGAACAGAAACCTAAACGGATTTTGGGTAATAGGTTTCTAAACACATTTCAACTGTTCATGGCTATTGAAATAAAAACACAATATAAAAGTGTAGGTAGAGTTCATAAGACAAATAAGAGTTTTACTACCCCTTTGTCACGGAACACAACTCTCACCTTGCAAGACCAATGCCAAAGCCAGCAAATCTGTTCAACTGCTCTGAAAAAGAAGAAAAAAACCAAACCAAAACAAAAACAGATTATACAGCAGTGATAATCACAAAATAGGAGAAAATGCCATGCAGAGGATCTGAAAAACTAATTTTATCCTGTACCTGCATTAGAAAATTACACTAAAGCACTAAACTACAACATTTATGGCAGCTCAGCAACACAGGATATAAAAAAAATTATTCCCCCAGGAATATTTGCACTTTAGACTGCATTCGAGTTTGTACATACTGTCACATATAAAATTATGCTTTTCTTATACGGAAAAAAAAAGAGAGAAAGCAAATGGTAAAACAGAATATTTTAATACCAAAAAAACCCAACTCAAACCATCTACTGAAAGATTTAGCATGCATGAGTTTACAGTAATTCTGAAACAGAAATTTAGATAACTGAGGTGAAAATAATGTTAAAACAGTAAAAAGGCAAAAATGTGGGAGAAGTTACACAAGAAGCCATGGATGAAGCAACAAACATCAACACAAAGCAAATTTTCAAGCCAGCTGTTTATCTCCAGTCCTTTGCAAAAATCTAGTTACTGGAGAACTACAAAAGTAATGAATTCAACTTGCTGTTGTCTGCTACCAGACAGACATTTGCACATTGGGAACTATTAGAAGGGATTTTAAGATGAGTATCAGAACAGTAAAGGCATTTTAAAGTTAATGCTCAGCCCTACAATCTGCAGAGTGCAAGCAGTCTGAAGACGTGGATAAAGTCAGTAACTTCAGTGGGGCTCCACACAGATGTGGCAGCCTTCCCAAAAATGCTAAGATACCATTTGCAGCTGCTGGATTCAGTGATTACAGCAACTCCCTATCAGTCCTCCAAAGTGCAAAATGAACACACCTTCCATATGTAGACAGGCGGAAAAAATGTAGCGTCCAAGTATGCAAGGATACTTAAACAGTGCTTCAACCACTGCATGTGTGGAAGGAGTGCAGCTAAAGGCTGTACTCTTTATAAGACCTGAATAAAAACACTGCACTACAGGTCAGAAAATAAAGACTTGCCTACTAATATAATTCGATTTCAGATAAATTAGTATTTCATAAATCTTTTGATACTCAAGTGTATATAAACTGTTCCTTTTAATTAAAGGAGACGACATATAGTCCCCAAATACAGTAAGTTTTTCTCAATTCACCCTAACTTCATGAAGATCAAAAATGACACTTTACTTATGCGGGCTTTTACTCAGTTTCCCAACAATTACTGAAAAGGACTGGAACTCAGTTGCTTCCTTAAATCCTACCAGTCCCACAGTTCCTTCGCTATCACGCGTGGAGGGGGAGGCTTACGTCAGCAGCTCAAGTTTTAAACCCGAGAGAAGCCACGCAATGTGAAACACCAACACCGACTAAATAACGAAGGAGTGTAAGACGCAAAGGCAGTTCCTGCCCTTAAAGAGGGCGGAGTGTTTCTGCAGAATATTGTTTACATGGGCAACGAGGAGCTAGCTGACCGCACACTGCTTAACGAGAAGCTCCGGGGCGCGTTCCGGCACTCTCAAATCACATTTGCGTGGAGCTACGCAGTGCTGGAGCGCAACAGGCAGAGACGGAGCAGTTCGCCTTCTTCTAAAAGACTTTTTTCCCCAGCGCTTCAGCACCGCCAGTAAAAATGACGGCCCGGGCGGCGCTCGGCCCGGCCGCAACACAGCCCAGGGCCGCCGCCCGCCCGCCCTTGCCCGTCCCGGCGGGTCATCGCTCCCGGTAGGTGGGAGCCGGGGGTCAGCGCCGGACCGGAGAGCGGCGAGAGGCGGCGGCCGCCCCCGGGCCAGCCCAGGCCGGACCCTCCCTTACCGGCGCCGGGGCCGCCCGCCCCGAGGTTGGCGTCCTCGTTGGGGCCGGCGCCGCCCAGAGGGGTCCCGGCCCCATACGGCGGCGTCTTCTCGCCCCAGTGCAGGTTGCGGCTGCCGGGGATGTCGGGCGGGCTGGTCACCCAGGGGCCCAGCTCCGAGCCGCTGCTGAAGGGCCTGGAGCCGGGGCCCAGTTCGTCGCGGCCGACCCCGCGGTAGCCGAGGCCATCGAAGCCGTCGGGGCGCCGCGGGTGCATGGTGGGGGTGCCTGAGGGAACCTGGCGGGGCCGAGAGAAGCGGGGGAGGAGCGGGAGGGGCCGCGCTCGGGCCGCACCGGCGGTAGCGGAGCCGGGACCCGCCGCCCGCCCTGGCACTTCCGGCCGCGGTGAGGCCGCGCGCGTGACCGCCGAGGGGGCGGGGCCGGCGGCGCTGGGCCAATGGCGACGCTCCGCTTGCCCGGCCCTGGGCGGGGCGTCCGGCGCAGGGGGCGGGCGGACGAGTGCGCCCCCTGGCGGTGCGGCGGGCCAAGGAGCGTCCCGGCCCGGCCGGGCGTGTGGAGAATCCCTGCGCCAGCGCTGCTCCCGGCCTCTTCCCGGCGGAGCTCTCCCCGTGCAGAATCCGCGAGAAAGGACTAGAGGTGGCTGGGGAAAGGGGGCCGTGCGGACATAAGACAGCACTTTCTGGGGAATAACATCCTTCTTATAGACCCTGGAGATGAGCACCACGCAGCACACGGCAAGTGCAGGGATGAGGCCGAGAAGGGGGCACGGACTGTGGAGAGGAATACAGACCACCCAAGAACCCCGAAGCCTTCCGACCCATTTCTATAGAAGGTCTGAAAGAACGAACTACCCATGGTAACTGATTGCATAGAAAGTGAGAAACCCATCTTCAGGACAGGGAAATCTGTCCATAGAAAGTATCCCTCAAGCCCAGGTGGTGCCAACAGGATATCCCATTGGCTGGATCGGTGCAGCTGGATCGATGCTGACACCAGGATTGACATCCCTTCATCTGGATCAATGCTAGAACCAGGAGTGGTGATCTCTTCTTTTTCTCACTTTCTCTCTCCACCTCTTTAATTCATCACTTCCTTTCTGTCTTCCCTTTCACACTACCTCTTTATCTAAAACCCATTGCCATGTGCCTATACAGTAGGTCAGGGACTAAAATACCAATTTCCATGCCACGTGTGTAATTTACTAATAAAACTTCCTGTTTATTTGCAGACCCTCTGACTTTTGTTGTTTCTTTCAACCATGAGCATTTATAAATCTTCTTTCCCCTCAAGAGTGGGAGGTCACACCCTGTGGATTTGACGATCCCTTAGCTCAGAATCACAGATTCATTTAGGTCTAAGAGATCTCCAAGATCATCAAGTCCGAACTATGACTCTGTCAACCAGACCATGGCACTGAGTGCCATGTCCAGTCTTTCCTTAAACACTTCCAGGGATGGTGATTCCACCACTTCCCTGGGCAGCCTATTTCTATGTCTGATCACCCTTTCTGTGAAAAAAATTTTCCTAATGTCCAATCTAAACTTCTCTGTGCACATTTAAGACCGTTTCCTCTCGCCTGTCATTTGTTGCATGGGAGAAGAGGCAACAACCCCCCACCCCCTCTCTACAATCTCCTTTCAGGCAGCTCATCTTCTCCTGAGAAGCCCAACAAGGTCTCTCACAACTGGGTCTTAGTCTGACGCACAGGTATTCTCGTTTTATGCACTGGGTTAAGCCAGCATTAGTGCATTCAAGTCTAAGTATAGCACAGATGGCAGGAGTCATCCATTGCTTTGTGAGAGGGGATCTCATTAGTGCGTATAAATATCTCAAAGACAGCTGCCAAAGGATGGTGCCAGACTCTTTTCAGTGGTGCCCAGTGACAGGACAAGGAGCAATGGCCATAAACTAAAACACAAGTTCAGCACATAAAACTACAACATAGCTGTACTCTGGTTTGTTATAAAATTTTGGTCTTCCTAAAGTTGTGGAAATCATAAAATCAGAATGGTCAGGGTTGAAAGGAATCTTTAAAGGTCATCTAGACCAACTGCCCTGCAATGAGCAGGGACATCTTCAGTTTCCAGGAGGTGTTTAGAGCCCTGTACAACCTGGCCATTAATTTTCCCAGGGATGTGGCTACAGCCTCTCTGGGCAACCTGTTCCTGTGTTTTACCAGCCTTATCATACTCTCAGTCCTTCAGCTGTGTCAACAGCACTATCAGCTTGGTGTCACCTGCAAATTTGCTGAGGGTGCACTCGATCCCACAATGTCCATATTATTGATAAAGATATTGAGCGGTACTGATAAGAAATTAAACATTAGTATTAAATAGAATTTCAGGTGTGGGGTCCGTGCCTTCTACACAGTGTTCCCAGACCATTCCCTGGTGTTTGACTGTGCTCCCATAGAACAGAACCTATTTTCAAATGATATAGCAGAAGTTTGGGCTGCTTTCTTTTCTTTGAAACAAAACACAAAGAAAACAATTCAGAGTTTTACTTTTGCAGTGAGAACAAATTGGCAACAGCCTAAGTGCATTGAGCAGCAATTACAGTAGAACACAAAGCTTCTGTGCTAATGATTCCTTAAATTTAATTCCCAGATGACTTAATATAGAGCCAGGCATGCAGTTTCTGTGCTTGGTCTTAGAAGCATGACCAGCCTCCAGGAGAGAAAACAGAACGAAAGTGGTCAATAAGAGAAACCAGTAAACTGTAGTTCCTCAGAGAAAATGGGAGAAAGAGTGTTGTTCCAAAGAAAACTGCAGTCTTTTTCCACACTGGAAAATGACATTACTGTTAGAGTAGCCAGATCTGCTGCTTTTTCTAAAACAAGGTTCATTAACTAAATATGTGTGTGAGAGGGAGAATTGTTCAGGGTGAGGAAACTGTATTAAAGTGAAAATCTACATTTCACTTGGAAAACAAATGCTCGTATTTACTGCTTTGTTAACCCATTAGCAAAGGAGTAAACTGCAAAGCTGCTGACTCAGATTTGATTTACACCACATCTTTGAGATCTGCACAGTGGGTAGGTGCACTCTTGTTCATATAATGGGGTAGCTGTGCTCCACGGCAGCCTGGGGCTTCCAGCAGCACAGCTTGACAGACAATTGAATTGGGTCTATGTATTGGGCTTGTGTGACTGCAGGAGTGGCTTCTGTGGGAAGACTTCAAGAGCTACCCCTCTGTCAGGCACAGCCAACTCCAGCTGGCTCCCAGCCAGACCTGCCATGGCCAAAGCTGAGCCCATCCATTAATTTGGTAGCAGGAGAGGGCAAGGGAAAGGTGTTTTTTCCAGTATCCTACTCTATTGTAAACTGGCAATAAATTAATCTTCTCCAAGTGGGGGTCAGGTTTGAGTGTTAATTTGACATTTGCTCAGATGGAACATCCGGTAGTGTTCATGTGATTTGGGGTCTTCACCCCATGGTCATGTTTTGCTTCCCATAGTGGTTCAGGATGAGAACACAGATGCTTGAGCACCAGGAGGAGGCTCACATACAGCTAAGGGGAACAGCAAACTCACCAGTTTTTTCCTGGTTCTCTCGGGCCTGACATCCTTAGCATCCTTTGTCACATCCCAGTGGTGAATGTCCAAGTAGCTCTTTCTCTTCAGCTGCTCCTCTGTTGAGTGCTCTCAGAAGAAAATCTTTGGTTTGCCTCAGTGTTTTGTTAGGCACATACATAAACCCTCAGGCAAATTCACTCCAAAAGGGCCAGCAAAATGGAGCCTGGGGTTTTCAGCATCTGCTGGCAGTCTGGATTTGAATCTGTGACATTTTCCTGCTGTATATCTCTGCAACTCCGTGAATCACCCCAATAGGAAGCTGGAAGGTGCCACAGACTCTTGGGTCTCTCCCTCACACTGATAGCTGGCAACCAGCATGTCTGTGCTTTGGCTGGCTGGTGCTTGTTCACCAATGCCCATCAAGAGTGATCTGGCCAAAAAAGAAGAGCCTGCAAATTGCCTTCATGGGGGAGCCTTCATTTCTGAGCTGAAAAGAAACAAGTTTGGAAATTAAATGGGTCTTTGCAGGGCTGTTTCTCCTCACAGCTGAATCTAAGGTGAGTGGCTGGATCATCCTTTGCTGCTCATGCAGTAACACCTCCACTTGACTCTTCTTCTGCGTACAATGTGTAGAACACCTGGAATATTAGATACACCTCCAAACCATAAGAGTGACGCCAAATTGCATCAAAACCAGGAAAAAAGAAAAGCCTATATATGATACCATGTACAATGCATTAATGCTCTTCTAATGGTTTTGACAGCAGAATACCAAATTCTGTAAAATGCTGCATGTATGATTAATAAATACAAAGCCATGCATAAACAAAGTTCAGAGTCTGTTCCTCAGCTGAGTTGAAGACACACATATGAGAAATAGGATTCAGAACTAAAGAAATGAAAAGATTCTTCTTGTTGTAAGTTGTTACTGGAGTAAACCTATCTGATACAAAGTGGTATTATCCTGGGGGGATTGTCATGAGAAAAGTGCATTAAAGAACTCAAAGAATTTGTCTATGATCAAGATTTGGCTGTAATCAATGTTAATTCATCTACACAACAACAGAGATGCGCAATGGTATATGTGAACATGTGGTGTGCATCCCCTGCACTCCTCCTGGGGCCTCACTATGGTCTGAGAAGTGCTCATTAGGCCTCGATCTTCACAAACAGTACCTGGGCTGAGTTTCTCCTGAGCTTCTAAATACAGTCTGTTCCCAGGAACTAGTACTGTCTAATGAGCTCCTGTTTTTTAATGAACAGCCTTGGAAACTTATTTTTCTTGCCTCAAGAACAACCCAAGCAGAATAACAATTTTGTTATCAAACTTTCGAGGAACACACTGACCCAAACTGCGGTCAGGATGAAAAATTATTATGACTGAAGCCCACTCCCTTGTGACTGTATAAACAATGGTCCAACGTGAGACCCTTTGAGCTCTCCTGGATAGCAGAGGCTGTGACTAGCACCTGCCTCTGAGTAGGGATTCCCAGAGCCAGAGAACTCTCAAGTTTGCTAAACTTGGAGGATCATTGAATGACAATGATGGAGCCTGGACTGACACCCCCCCTCCTCCAGGCTCTACGCTTTGCCCATTGAGAAGATCCAAAGGCTTCAGATGTGTGTCCTTCATCTAGTTTGAGGGGAATTTGTCACAGGTACCCTGTGAGCATCTTGTACAGACTCTTTAGGTCTGTGGGCATGGGGATGTGAATATGGTATAGCAAATGTACATGGAATGCTGCTCTCCTAGGTTCTTAAGTCTTCAGATTTATAAGTTAGGCCCATGAGTTATAGTAAATTCTATATGAAACTTTAGATAAATTGTTTAACTTAACCTATCAGTTAAGTGCTATTAAAGCTATAGGTTGTCCTGAATGAGTTTTCTTGAGATCACTCAAAAAAACACCATCAAGGGTATGAGCAAAAGTCAGATTTAACAGTAAACTACAAAGCACAACAGATTAGTTGGCAAGATTCACTCTACTTACAAGGGCAACTAAGGCACAACAAAGGGAAAGCAAGCAACAGCAAAACTGAACAAAATCCAGGCAATCAAAACAGAAATTAATCAAAACTACCTAGGGGTGTGTGTGTGTCTGTGTGTAAGGGCACTGTAAACAAGTGTAGCGGGTTGAATTTGATAACTGGGCAGAAACACCAATTTAGTGTAGTGGTTTGGTTTCACTTACTGATTTCTTTTGTGTGAGATAAACATTAGAAGAAAACAAAGCAGGCACAAAACTTACAGAATATAAAGAAGTTTATTAACAGACTTAAAAGAAAAGGGAAAAAAAGGAAAAAAAAGAAAAAAAAACCTGCTGTGGTGTGAAACATCTCTTCCATGAAAACTGACAGTTTTGTTACACTGCAAGACATGGACCATTACATGGGGTTATTAATCTTTTTAAGGATGAGTTATTTTGGCCTGAACACAAAGGGTTTTTTTGCTACCAGTCTCTTAAAAGCCTCTTTCTCTCTGCTTTTAAATAGCCTGTCATGGGCACTTTCATAACCTTCACGAGCCATACGTGAATTGTCCTTCCCCCCATGTATTTTAAATGGATTAAAGAGATAGTTTGTGATGTTACAGTCCTTTACCACGGCATGCAAGGAGGTTTTTCAAGCTACGCGCGAGAAGTGCAGCACCGCCCTCTCTTCTCCTCTGAAGCCATCTTGAGCTCCGTCCCACGTGACCAACTTTCTCTTTCTCTCTCTGCCTCTGAAGCCGCCATGTCACCGGCCAGGCTCCACGGTGGAGAAAGCCTCTCTCCCCCTGCGCTGCCGGCTGCACGGTGTCCTCTTCAGTTCGGCGGGAAGTGTGCTGGCTGCAGGCTCCGCCGGCTCCCGCTGGCACCGTGTGGAACAGAGAAGGATCCACCGGTCCCAGGAAACCGCGTCGGACGGCCCCATAGTTCCCTCTCCCAGCGACCCCGGGTCCATGCTGCAGCGTTGGGAGTAGGGAAGAGGGGCAGGAGGGGCAGGGGCACCCGGCCTGGTGGAGCCCTGGGCTCTGAGGCTCCCCGCTCCGTCCCGTCCTGGCACCGAGCTAGAACGGAAAACCCCAAAATCCCGCCTTTCCATGTGGTTTAAATATGTGGAATTGAGAGAAGCGTAATTGGTTTAACAGGCTGTCTGTCAATTCAGGTCAACCCACTACAACAAGGATGAAAAGGAATGCAGCCTAAAGCTTAAAAACACTTAAACTTAACAGTACTTTAACTTAACTTATACCTTAATTTATATCTTAACCTTAACAATCTAACAGAGAAATAGCACTCAACAGCACTTAGCCTAAATCATAACTGTAACTTCCAGATTTGCTATAGCCTATGCACAAGGGTATGCACGCAGACAGAAATAGTCAGTGCAAGATAAGGTGCCTGTGGAAAAACTCCCCTCAGAGGCCAGTGAAATACTCACTTCAGATGCTTTTGCATCTCCCGAAGGATCGGGCCTTGAGAAGTGAAGGTATCGGCCCAGGACATGTTGTGTTTCGGCGATCCTCCAAGTATAGCAAACGTGAGGGTTTGCTGGCTCTGAGAGGCATCCCCCTCGGAGGGAGATTGCTGGTCACAGGCCTGCTGTGGGCCAGGAGAGCTCAACAGGCCCCATTTTGGACTGCTGTTCATAGGGTGGCGAGAGAGTGGGCTCTAGTCATAAGAATGTTTCATCCTGGCCACAGTTTGGGTCGGCCCTTTCTTTGAAAGTGTGAGAATAGCAATTTTATGCCATTCACACCAGAGAAATATTTTCCAAGGCTGGTCATGAGAAAAACAGAAGCTTGTTAGGAGTTCCTGAGAGCGGACAGTGTTTGTGATAACCTCAGAAAGAGCTGAGCCCAGGTGATGTTTTCAAGAATGAGGCCTAACAAGCATTTTCTCAGATCACACTACAGCCTGGAAAGAAGTCAGGGGGGTGAGGATGTAGGACCACATAGGCCTAAACTGTTGGTCAAGTCCGGGGCACAATGTAGCAAAGGGGTGTCCTCTGAACCTTGTGACTCAGTGGGAGGGTCTTCCTTATTCCTATTTATCCTTACCCCTTTCCTATCCTTATCCCCAGCCTCCACATAGATACGTTTTGAGTTGATTTTGGATTTAGATTGCCTGATTTTAGGTTTTAATTTGCTCTTTCTCTGTGTGCTTTAACCAGAGCAGTAGCAGTAAGTAGTAGATGGAACCTTGTAAACGAACTACATCATGCTTTCAGTTTTATATTAAACCTGCTTTTGCCTGTGCCTTTGCTGTGATTCTTTAAGTGACCTTAAAACACTCATTTGCCACAGAATACTACAAAAAACCCCACATGCACACGTGAGTCAATACATTGGCACAACATTAGGTTTCTGTGTTGCCAACACAGGCTTTGGTTGTGCATTGGCTGAGCAGCAGCACCACCGTGTGACACAGGTATGAAACTCTCTGTAGGGTCACACACCTGGGTGCTAACCCCGCACTTGCCAAGTGGGGGACTCAGCTTCTGGCCTTTGCACTGGCCACTGATCCCGACCCAAGTTTTCTTGGCAGCTACTTCAGCTTCACCCTGTTTCATTGGCGCTTAATTGAAACATGCACATCTAGATCAGTTATCAATCAGCTACCAGAGCATCCGTCCAGGGAGCTGCTGGGAACTGGGCTTAAGGTCTGGTCATTTTAGTTTATTTTGGAAGCTCTACTTCTGTCATTATAGGTGTCCTGCTGGTATATTAACTTTTACCTAGTGTACTAACTCATCATCCTTAACATCACATGAGGAGTGAGACTAATCTGTCTTCCTTGAGGCTGAGGAGAAATACAGAAGAAAAGCAAGCTGTGTGTATCATCAATGAGGCAATGCCATGGGGTTTTTGAAGTTAAAGGACTGATGTCAATTTAAACGCTGAGCTATAGACAGAAAAGCTGTTAGGCAGTCTGCTTAACAGACTCCCCATCTATTAAAAAAGAGAGTGCACACACGCCTGCCCATCAGCCCATCTTGGAGTATGCCATCAACTCTCCACGAATAGTAAATAATTGTGATAATAGCAAGTAATACAAGAAAATCATATGACAGAAAGGAGGCTGTGGCTGATGGCAGAGAAAAGGACAGAGATCTGTGGACTGAATGTCACCTGTGACAAGCTAATGAATCTGTCTAGTTTCAATCTGAAATGCCTGATGTCATGTGCAGTTTCTTGGGATTTCTACTCCTTTCAAAAACAAAGCCAGCCCTCATGTTTTATAGGCTTTTTGGCCTGATACCAGCATCTAAGCAGATGAAAATAATGATGAATGCTGCCACACTCCCTGATACCATTAATTTTTCAAAAGGTCATGTTTTCTGTCACTGCTTTAAGGGGGGCTGTGAGACTTGGTGCAAGTGCTCAAACATGGACAGAGAGTGCTAAGCATAGGCATGTAGTGTTAAACCTTAACACGTGGGCTGACCCAGGGTACCTGTTGGGCCCATCCTTTCAGAAAGACACATGTCCTGCTGTAGGTCTTGTGTCACATCTGCTGGCTGCCTCTGGGTGGTCTGTCTAAACAAAGGTGTCTGAAGTGTGCCACTCCACCTGAGTGCTATTCCTGGGCTTTGGGATTGCTGAGGTTTCCTTGCTCTGACATAGTTTCCAGGTTTTCATTGTTATGTGTCCTTGCATGGGATGAACAGAGGAGTGCTTCCTGACCTCATGGAGGTCCTGGGAGAAGGAGTACACTCAGAACCTCACAAAGATGCTCAGGTATGATAGGTGGTATGCTTTCAATAGCTGTGACAGTTATTTCACAATATTATTTCAGCTTGGCAGCATGTTTTTTGGTGGTGCCGAGGACACAGATCCTCTTCCAAGGAGCTCACGATCTGTGAAAACAAATGACAGATGGATGAAAAGCATGCCAATAGAGTTGACAAGGTGAATGAAGTACCTTAGTAAATACTCTTTTCTATGTTATTTATTCAAGTAATTTATTCAGATTTTTCTGTTGATTCTTTTATCTTTCACAGAGTGCTTGGTGTTTTATAGCTGTTTACTAGCTATCCTTGCAGTACCACACTGAGGCTGATCACCTCCAAGTTAGGAACTTGAAAACTGGCAGAGAGGTTAAATCTTCTCAAAGTCTCAGAGTGAGACAATGAAAGATTTCCAGCAAGGTTAAAAGACAGGCTCCAACTGCACAGCTTTTGTGCAGTAATTGTTTCTATTTATCATGTACTTTTACTTTCTTGAAAAGTGTATAATTCAACCAATTTAATGACATATGTGTTTCCCTTACAGACCAGAGTTATCAAATCAGACTCTGATCTTGTCCAGCCACAGGTGCCCAGGACCACTCCATGTCCTGTGAGCCTTGGTGACCATTACCTCAAATTTTGTCTGCTTCTTCTCTTCAGCATCCCATGCCAGCCAGCTGCTCCAGAGCTAGGATGCTGGCTGCTCCTCAAAGTAAACCCTTCCCAGAGTGTTATCTTGATCTGGAGTAATTTTCTAATTTTTTGCAGCCCAAATCTGTACCCCTTCCTGCACGCTGTATGTCCCTGGTGCAAAGACCACACTGTTCGTATAAAAGAGGCTACACATACCTGCCACATACCACCATTTTCCCCACCCCTCCACCCTCCTCCCCACTCCCTGTAGCCATTCCTTACCGTTGCCATGGACAGGGAAATCCCTGGTTCTACCTGCTATTGTGCCTTCTCACAGCACAGCCAATATCTGAGCTAAAAAAAAAAACAAACAAACAATTTAAAGCGATCTGGGTCATACCGTGTTAACAGAATTGGTTTCTTTGGTTCATTCGGAAGGGATGCTGGTGGCTCTTAGCCATTTAATACAAAATTCCCAGTTCTCCATCTGGAATTTCTAACACGGCCCTGTTCCACCTGTGCAACCCTTCTGTTCTGGTCTCTTTATTCAGGCAGCATTATCCTATTTAGAGAAACCCTGAAAGTAAGATACATACAAGAAAGTCATCAAACTGTGTGTACAGAGAAGGGCCAGTATGAAGGTGAAAAATCTCAAGGGCCAGACTTACAAGGAACAGCTGAGGTAAATTTGCTTGTTCTGCCTGGAGAAGAGCAGGTGATGGGTAACCCCATTGCTTCCTCATGGAGGCCAGCAGCTGGGGAGGTTCAGGTTGGACTTTAGGAAAAGATTCTTCACTGCGAGTATGGTTGGGCACTGTGAGAATTTAAGAGCACAATTGCCTATCTCAAACACTTCTACTACAGGAGGACTTCGCTGTAAGATAAGCACAGATGGGAGCAACAGGATGGCGCTAACTCCAAGCCTAGCATAATTGAGATCTGTCTAGCATATCCTGGGTAATAGATCCAGAAAAAAATTCTGACTGTGGCAAACTGTGTAAAGAAGCAACTGCTCATAGGGTCAAAGATCCCCTCAAATTATGGGACAGATTGCATTTGTGACCACTGAAGCCCCCACCAACAAATATGCCTACATGAATACTGGAAACCTGGACTATAAATTAAGCCACTGTGGAGGGAACTTGACGTAAGATGAAGGTTTTACTGTTGTCTCAGTGTTATCTCAGGCCTAGAGAGAGGTAAACAAACCTGGGAGAGAAGAATGTGTGTGGCAGGGTGTGTCTACCTCCTCTCTACCACAGATGGTTGGTGCTTGTGCAAGAGATAACCCAGGCGGTCACAGGCCCAGCATGGGGTCATCTCTGGCACCAAAAGGGCTCAGGCCCCCAGCTATGAATCAACATCTTAGTCTGGAAAGCAAATATGGGAAGAGTTGAAAGAAAAGTAAATATTCTTGACCAAAAGACATGGTTCTTATGTGTATAAAAGCCCACACAATTATCATGGAGGCAGAAGTCTCTTACACACATGCCCTGAAAGCGTGCAAGACTTCCTCCCAGACTTTGGACACAAATTCCATGGTTACTTTCCTGGGAATTGAGGGAAAGGATTTTGATGTGTTCTCCATTGGATGGTAAGAATTGGATGGCAAGAAACATTGGATCCTAAGTTATATTATTTCTTCTCTAGCTGTAAAATTAATGGTACCTTTAAGCCTGAGTGTAATACTGATTCTCTTTTTGTCTTATCCTTGTGTACTAATAGTCTGTTTTAAGTCTTATGTCCATTAGTTTTGTGTCTATTGAATAAATAACTCGTTCTATATAGACTGAATCAGCCATTATTAAAGAACTTGCAAATGAGAGTGGGTCTTGGGGTGCTGGCTACCTCAATAAAGCTACTGCCGGAGGCCTGGGCAAAAGGCAAGGACTTATTTAAACCCACATCATCCATTCATAACAATGTGTCACTAATAATGGACATAAAGAATGCAGACACAAGGAAAGCCAACTCAGCAACTGTGCTGAAATCGGCTCTGTATGGGTAAAAGGTAATTCTGGCAGGGGGAGATTGTGACTACAAGTCACAATCTACCAACTCAAAAGAAGAGAAGGACTGAGCATGGGACTAATTAGTATGAGAAGCAAGGGAATCATTTAACCAATAGAATAAGAGAACTGCGTAACTAGCTGTGAGAGACTGGAATGTTAATGGTTGATGACTCAAACCATCTGCCATTTGCAGTGACTGCTGAGGTGCAGAGGAGGTGCACACCCATCACCCAAGGCAACAGCTGGGTGTTGAACAAGATAAAGGAAGNCTCTTTTTGTCTTATCCTTGTGTACTAATAGTCTGTTTTAAGTCTTATGTCCATTAGTTTTGTGTCTATTGAATAAATAACTCGTTCTATATAGAGGAGGTGCACACCCATCACCCAAGGCAACAGCTGGGTGTTGAACAAGATAAAGGAAGAGGCTGATAAGAGGCAAACCCTGTGAGATGGAACAGTCTTTTTCATCATGCCAGTGTCCATACACAAGTGGCTCAACTGTGAAGACTCCCCTCCAGGGAAGCACCAGGATATTCACAGTAGGTCTGATGGTGTTCATCTCTGCTGATGTGCCATAATTGACACAACTGATACTACACTGATGTAAGAGGTAACTGTGACATCTCAGAAATTGTCATAAACCATCAAAGATTCCCAAAGCATCCTTTGATCTACAGCATTACATCATCCATTGTAAAACTCATCACCCCAGGGGAGGTATTTGGGCATTCTCACTGAGCCTGAGCCTATATTAACCCACCAGATATTGTGGTTTAGGGGCTTCCCTCACCCCAACTGAGTCAAGATTGTGACCATCACTTTGACAAGATTGTGACCATCACTTTGACAAGACTGTGACCAACACTTTGACCAACAGACAAAAAAATTGCAAGAATCTAATCTTGCCACAGAATCCACAGGTGGTGACCGTGTACCTTTCTACTTTCATTCTTTCTCTTTTTTTCCTTTACCTTATACATTTTCTTAAGTGTTATTTTTATGCTTTTATATTACAGCATTTCTAACCAAAATGGCTACGTTTTAAAATTTGCCAAGGACCTTATTTTACCATAATGTTCCAAAGTTTGCAAGTAAAAGTTTGTTATTGAACCTTCTGAGAATTTTGTTGTTTCTCCTGCACACTGCCCAGAGTAAACCAAACAATGCTCTCCCAAACCTGCCAAGCAGACTGGGGCATAACACCAGTGAGCACCAATTAATTAATTAATTAATTTGTTTGCTAAAATATGTAAGTATTGAAAAGTTTTGAATGACCTCAGGACTCCCACCACTGAGAAGCCCAGGGTGATTAAGGACCAACAGGACGCCACTGGATCCTCGAGTGGTGACTATCTTCTGCTTGATCTATCTGCCTCTCTCCCTCCTCTCTTCTCTATTTCTTTCTGTCTCTCCATCTCACTTTTTATTGTTCAATTAAATCCATATTGTTGACTTCGGCATATGGCCTCATTTGCACCTTAATTCAGGCAGAGGCATCTCTCAGTAATCGGATCATATTGGGCACTGGAACAGGCTCCCCAGGGAAGTGGTCATGGCATTAAGCCTGGCAGAGTTCATGGAGTGTCTGGATGATGCACTTAGTCATATGGTTAATTTTAGGTAGTTTTGAAAGGAGCAGGGAGCTGAACTCAGTGATCCTTATGGGTCTCTTCCAACTTGAGATTTTTTTATGACTCCCACCACAGCATGTTCTCCCAATGGACAGAAACACTGAGAGCACAATCTGGTTAATTTATACCAAGGCTGGTTTCTCCATTTTCACAGCAAAAAGAGAAGAAATCTGGATTACTTGCATGACAGAGATATACACACTGCTATTTTCTCCAGCTTGCGGTGTTTTTGTGGCAAGAAACTTTCTAAAGCTGTACAATATTTCATGTTTATTTACAGCGAGGTCTGTGCTGATTAGTATAGACTTTTCAATTCAATCAACAGGAGTGCTAAAACTGTACTTGAGAAAAATGCCTTTTGCTTAACTTTAATAGCATTTCTGTTTGGGGAAAATCAATGCCAAACAAAGAAACTGTCAGTGTCAGCCTTATCTAAATTTGTTTGATCATGCTGTAACATATATTTGAAAAGCACTTTCAAGTTTTAGAAGGAGAGTAAAGGTTAAGTATCAGCAACAATGGGCAGATGCAGCTGGTAACGTCATAGATAGTTAACAATATTATATGGATGTCATGCTCTTCCAAAGCCATTACTGCAGTTTTGTCTTCAAAACACCATGGAGAATTTGTGATAGGGTTGACACAAAATGTCACTGAAAACGAATAAGAGAAATTATAATTCTGAATGTGATGATGGAAGCATTTGCAGACTGGTATTGTTTGTCCAAATCAATAGAAGAGAGCAAATGATACATTTTTGCTGGCTTTATTTCTTACTGAATTAGTCACAGTCAAGGTTGCAGCTAGGAAAAAACCCAAACAAAAACCTAAAAACCAACACACAGAAATGGAAGAAAATTAACAGATAGCAGGCTCAGTGAGAATGGTAGAGGGACCACTGGAAATTTCAAAATAGCAGGCTTCTGCCATAGCAGTTACCTTGCCAGAAAGGCAGATATGCGCTTGCTTTTTATAGACCAGATGAGAACACAGAAGTCAAAGCGAGACTAGATGCTTAATGTGTCTAGTGCCTTTGTCATTGCCTCTTGTCATAACATGAATGAGATGCTGTATGAATCTTTGGTTCATACATTATTTCAGATCCACTTTTACCCTAAATGCCTTGCACATCTCCATAATCCACAGCAAACCAGTCCTGAGTAATGAGAGTTGAAAGCAGGTCTCTACGGAGTGATGAGTCTATTTCATCCCTCTAAGAATGGCTTCCCATGCAGAGGTGTGAAGGAATTCAGCAGGACTCCTTCCAAGCTGCTGCCCATCCTTCTCCTCAGGCTTTGTATCATTCTGTGGGTCCCTGAAGAGGTTCCTGCTCCTACAGGGACACCATGGAAGGAGGTCACACCTGGTGCTTTGCAATGGGAACACCCACAGGAAGCAGAGTATTTATGGACAGGAGTGGATGCCCTGCAGATCTCTCTGCTGTCTAAGCCTTTCCAGCCCTTTCTCCAGTGCTTAAATGCTCCCCACACCAGTCTGCTCTCTCATCATGCTTAACTTTCAACCACTTTCCCGCCTGCCATGCCCTGCCCACCTGGCCTCCAGTCTGGCAGCGTTCCTGGTCACGAAACATGTGGTGGCTGCAAGTCAGCAGCAACAGCTCATTCATAAGCCTACTTCCATCTCTGGCATCATGTTAAGCCCACCTGAAATCTTAGCTTCATGTTACACCTCTGATCCTTGGAAAGCATTTAAGCATCATTACTTCTGCTTTTCCTCCCATTAATAATCTGATTTTTCTAATCAGTTTAGGATGAAGCATTATTTGCTTTATGTATTAAATAGGTTTAAAATGCTATTATCATAGTAAGAAACTTAAATCTAGTGATTAAGGCAAATAAATCCCTTTGGTAGTTACTTTTAAGCTCACCAAGTCAAACCATTATATAGCTATCATGAGAAGGTATTTGCTAGTTAATGTGGATTTACTTCAGAAAGAAACCCCATTCTTCACTAATACTCTACCTGGCGACTCCTCAGTCTTCTCAAATCATGTGCAATGCTCTAAATGCATCTTACAGTCACTCCCTGCATCTACTTAGCCATCAGACACCTGAACTCTTGCAAAAGTTGTTCCTCCAAAGACAGTATAGAACAAACATGTTCCCTGCTTCCTCCATAGTCTGTTGGTTCTGTGCGCATGTACTTGCGTAAGTTCACGTGGGGCTGTAGTCTTTCTGAGGCCAGAGGATTACCCTATTGATGAATATAAAGGTATACAAGGGTGTCACTCTTGAGGGAATTAAAATCTGACCTTCAAAAGGCTCGGGTGGCGATTATTTGACCAAAGAACCTTACATTGGAATATACGTGATTTCATCTCCCCTGGCACTTAAGTTTTTTGCTGTGATGTTTGCCACCTTCCCTTATTCCTTTGTATGTTCCTAGCCACTTTCTAACTATTACCTTTTGATGGTAGCTATCTGTTTTCCTGTTTCTTCAGTTGCATACTCAAAAAATTTAACATTTTTGCTTTTATGCTTCCTTGTAACTTTACTTCCTTGTTCTTTTACTGTTTTCCTCTTTTACATTTCTGGAGAAACAGAGGCAACTAATTCTCTTTACTTTGATCTCCTCAGCTTCTCTCGTGTTTTTCTGCCTAAATTTTTTGTTTCAGTCAATTCCATTCACTATTTTCTGCGGTGACCAAGACATTTTTTCTAAAGAACAAGCATAGCCATTACCAGACAAGTGTCTCCTTATTATAATCCCGCTGAATGTAATGAAGTCATAGTTGCTCCTCCCTATGAGACTTCATTCTTATAGCCTCAGCCCTCTTGGTGAAATCTGGAATGTTTGGAAAAATCCTGCAGTTCCTTCCTCCCTTCCTCCTTTTGTTCTTCCTCCCCTCCCCCCCCACCCCCAAACTTAATGATATTTAAATATTTAAATATTTAGACTTTTAGTGCTTTTACCAACTGCAGTAGGCACTGGGTTAGGCTTTCTCTATACATTCTATTTTAATCATCCAACAGAGAAACTGAGGTCAAGCCAAACAGGGTTCTTGTACTCTGACTTTCAAAGGGATCCTGTCATACCAGGCAGAATCCTGAAAGCAAACTCAAACAGCATTTAATATAGCCCTGCTCACTGACTGCCTGCAAAAAGCTCCCTTAAAAAAACACTTATGGCCAAACTGGGCACAGTCTCTGGCTGAAAGAGCCTGGGAGCTCTGGGATTCCGTGGTGATGTTACCGTAATATTTATTTGTTTGTGATAGCTCAAGCCTCCATAACCCTAAGTAGCTTAAAATCTTTGAGGAGTCAAAAGCTTGTATAGTAATTATTTTTGTTACTACCTGTTTTTGTTTATTTCTAATTTTAAAAGGGTGACATTTGTAAATTGGCAGTGTCTTGACAGTATAATGAGTTGCCTTGATGCTTTGTGCCTTTATAATTATCCACAATAAGCTGCCTTATGAGATCTGAACTGACAGATTCTTTTGGTTTCTGCAGTTGTAGTGCAGTATCATCCAAGTACTTTAAGAATATTTCTTAAGAGAGTATTGTTCTAAAAAGAAAAAAGACTGAAAAGTAGAGACTGCACTTGCAGGACAATAACTACATTTCTTCAAACTGAAAATACTTAGCCATTGTCAAAAGAGATTTCCTCTAAGTCACACAGATATGGCTCATTATAATCATGTCTTTTCAAAAGTCTAACTCTGTAAGAACAGGAATATAGCAGTATATTGGCATTTTAGATACCACTTTTGAATGAAAATTCCTTGTGCTATTAAGGCACATTTCAGAAAAATAGTTCAGAGGAGTGTAATACAATTCATTTTTTTAATATCAGCCACAACATCAGAATATGTTGGTTTTTTAACTTTCAATGGTCTACAGAGTTACAGTGCTCTCTAATAAGCAACGAAAAGACATACAAGAGAGAATTCTGAAAGAGGATTTTGGAAGTTCTTTACATAAAACAAAGAAAGGAAGGCATAAGTAAGTTGCAGCAAATAAGTAACTTTAAATATATGTGTGTAAAATCATTTCACTAATTTTGTTGAACAGCGTGTGGTTAAAATTTTCCTTCCTGTAGAGCATTATGTTCCTGCAAAAAGCTTCCGATTTAACTAATGTGTTATGTACTAAATGTCTCCATTGTGTGGTTCCTTAGGACTCAAACTAAAAGACATGTCCTTACTGAAAGCAAAACTGATCTACCTGTAGGGTACAAAATTGAGACATTCTCAATGCTGTTTGCTCTCAGTTTGCTCTTTTTCTCCTCTACCACATCCTTAAGAGTTTAAACATGAGATTGTAAAAGCTGTAGTTAATACTGACTTTACCAGATATGGTACGTTCAATAAAAGAATAGCATGGTCTTATTTTTCATGCTGATTTGAAAAGCTAGCGTATTTTATTATTTCACTGAACATACCACATCTTGTAGTTATGCCTGCTGGGTTGGAATGAGTATATGATGGCCTCTGGATGAACACTGGGCTCTCTAAACCCTTAGGTCAGCGAACCACTAAAAAATTTATTGTTATCTAACCATGCTAAGTTCTACATGGTTTGAGATGACTGATGATAATCCTGCAAGACTTGTAGATTTTTCTGCCTGTGTCGATAGATTACTTTTCTTGCTCAATTCTGTCATCCCAGAACTTCTGGTCTCTAAATTTCAAACTGAGCTTTTTATTCAGAAGTTCCCTTGCTCCAGTAAAACTAATTTTTCAGAAATGGAAGATTTTAGATTATCTGTGAAAAGAGCCAAAAAGAATATATGATTTTAGAGGGTACAATGCCATCAGACATACAATGAAAGTCAAGGAATTAGAGGGAGCTAAGAATTTTCTATAGAAACTCTACAAAAACTGTCAGCCTGCTGGTCTATATTGTTTTCCTTTCTGCTAACACAGAAAGATAACAAAACAGAATAACTGTTTCAACATAGAATTTATATTAATACTATATTATTTTCTCCCCTGTCAAATCCTATGAAATGGCTTTTCATAGCAATTCTACATAAAAAGGGGACAAATTGGCAGCATGGCTGCTTGGGAACACATTGACCAGACAGCAGGGTTCCTCTTGTAGCCTGTTGGCTGCTGGTGAGAAAACTGTCTCTGGCAGTTAACTCAGAAATGGAGCAGGGCAGCAAGCATTCAGAAAAATGCTAGACCTGGGGTGACATCAATTTCACTCTCTGCCTGAATTTGCCTCTGAAGCATATTGTGTGGAGTCATGTCATTATGGCTCCATCTCTGTGGGAAAAAAATGGCCCCAAACTGACCCAAAGAACTGCAGCTGTTGCTCTCTAAAATTAGTCCTGCAGGTTGTATACATAGTGGGGAAAAGGGAGAAACACTTCTATTGCAATTTGGGAAAGAGTGACTGAGAACTTGTGGAATGTTTTTTTAATGCTTTAGTCTTTCACAACAATCACCCAAGAATTCATTAGAAATATAAAAGAATTACTAGAAAGACAGACTCATCTCAACAGAACTAGTACAGACCTTTTAAAAGAGTAAAACAGTAATTTAGTGGTTTATTTTAAAGGTAGTAGGCAAATTTTATTCCAGTGTGCTTTCTTTGTGCCATCACGTATATATTTTGAAATAGTGACAAAATATAAGATACTAAATCATCCCTGTTTCTAAATCATCCATGTTTGAGAGAAGAAACATACCTTTACAGTCATGGGTAATTGTTTTTGAAGCCTCCAAACTGTGGACAATGGACCACTGACAGCTATAATTATTGACTCAAAAGCCTTTGACAAAATCTCTGTTCAGATTATATTCTGGAAACTAACTGCACACAGGATTAGAGGTGTATGACTGTCCTGAATAAGAAATTGGCTGAGAGATTATTCCTGGATTGTTTTCAGCATTGCAGACTTCCTTTTGTGGCACACTAGAAGTGATGATGCCTAATATATTTATCTATCACTGGATAAAAATATGTGATCAATGAGAAAATGGATTTTGCAGATAATAGGTAGTTTTACTGGATAGGCAAAATCAAAGAAAGCTGTGAAGCAACCCAGGGACACCCAGTTAAGTTAGATGAGTTGACAAGAGGAGGAGGTAAAAGAAGGCATGCTGAAAGACATGTTCTGAAATAACATTAAAATGTGTTTAAAAGGAAAAAAGTAATCAAAAGTAGTTTGATACGTAGTTTCAGATGCTGTTATTGTTTGGAAGAAATAGCCTAATAAAATCAAACTGGAAAAATAGTTCTACCGCTTTTCCCCAGTCTTGGGCATTAAGTTAACTTAATAAGGAAAAATTTTATAGTTATTTGTGAATGTTTCAGTAAAAATATCTCTTCTGTGTATAGGAGGATATACAGAGAATTCCTCATGTGAAGTGCTGCGATCAGTTTGATGTTCCTTTCTCAAAGTGATACTGTCTTACCTGTCTGTTGTCTGTCAGCAAATAGAGAAGATTTGTTGTCTTGGGCTAAAACAAAGAACTGTAAAAAGAAGTAACTATGTATTCTGTGCACTCTAATGATGCCTTTTCCAGGCCTCCTAGACACAGAGACTAGACAAAGTAAAGGAATAAAAGTAGGTATTTATTTGAAGGGCCTTCAAGGTACACTCTGGGGAGCCAGAGGCTATTGCCAAAATGGACCCCAAGATGGACGACAGGTCACGAGTTCTTCACTCTTTTATAGGTTTGGTTCATTTACATATCAGGGTCAATTCTCCAATTAAAGTCCCAGTTTAATGATGTAACTCCCCCCTTCTGAGACTCCTTGGTTTACACCCCTTGGGCTCAGGATGGTCCAGGTGTCCTTGAAGAGCAGTCCGGAGAGGCTTTGTTATGTCTAACTAGCATGAGAGAGCAGAAAGTAACAGGCTACAAGAAGCTTCAAAGCTGCACACTAAGCAGTACAGAATTTAGAAAATAAAAGTTAAAACCTAAGGCGTCACTAAACTATCACTTTTCAGAATAAAGGATAAGAAGAGATACAAACATTTAAAGGAAATACATTGAATTTAAGACGTTTGGGAGGGTACAAAACATGGTTAATCCTGTGACGCCAATTGTTGGAAAGATCTTCACCTTGAGACAACACCTTCGCTTTAGTAGAAATACATACAGGACATGCTATAACAATCACTACAGATCAAGAATTAGAACATATGTGCCAGCGCAAGAATAATTTCCTAATTCTCAAAATTTTTACACTTCTGGAATTTGCAGTTTGCTGTAAAGACATGCCACTGGAGCAGCATAGGGTAGCAGATGCTGGGTTCAGAAGAGACTCGTCCAAACAACCCTAACCTAACTCCATTCCAGGCTGAAGTTATTGGGAGGACATTGGTGGCTTGACACCCATGTTCTCCTTTGGTCATTTTCTCAGTATACGTGAGCTGATAATCTACTTGTTAGGTTCATTTGCTGTGCCTTTCAGAAAGGAGGATGGAAGATAAGAGGACCTGACCACCACTCATCACTCCAGCTGAATGAGTCAAGACTGGCTTAAAAAAAAAATAGGAGACTGCAGCAGGTACAGAATTTAAGCAGCGGCTTTTCAGGCATGTGGTTTTAAAAAAATGACCATAAGCAGAGACCAGCATGAGCCCCAGTCATGTCCTCCACAGCTGAAATCCTCCTGAATGATCTGCAGACTAACTATCCAGGTGTCACTAATGGTATTTGGACTTACAGAGTCACTTGTACTTCTGCAAAGAGTGGGGAGCTTTTCAGTGATGTGTGTTTTTGAGACAGGATTGAAAAAAAAGCAGTGCTTTTTAGCTGGTAATGTAACACAGACGGAGGAACAGGGAAAAGGAGCAGGGCAGTTGGGAAAGAAAAGGAAATACAGCAGAATGTAGAGGAAAAAAAACCCAACAAACTCAAACTAAACCAAACCAAACAAAAAAACCAAAAAAACCTCAAAACAAAAACCAAACCAAAACAAAACAAAACCCAAAAAAACCCCAAAACAAAAACCAAAACAAAACAAAAAAAAAACCAAAAAAACCCAAACCAAAACACAAAGCATGCAGAAATAAAATGCTGGTAACAATAACGTATTCTCTGTATGAAGTGAAACAAAATTTGTTCTCTAAAATGTTTAATAAATTCAGAAATCATCATACCATTGGGTCATAAACATGATGTGGTTCATAGGGGGCAGGATGTAGCTGCAGCCCAAGCCCTGGCTCCCTGTCAGCTGCCAGAGCAGCGGCTTTTGCCCTTGCCTTCTGGCAAGCCGAAGGTGACCGGCGCACCCAGGCCGCTCTCTGCACATGCCCTGCACAGAGGCCAGAGGCCACGGCAAGGCTTTTGCCCGAGGCCTCCCGCCTGCCACAGCTGGCAAGCTCTCCTGCCCTGCCATGGCACATGGCACCGCGACCCACCCAAAAGTGGCAATGCACCAGCCGGTGGGCCAGATGAGGATGATGGAGGTGGCGTCCTCATCGTCGCCTTCCTGACGCTGCTCTTCTGCCTGTGGCGCTGCCTCCTTGCCGGCGCTCAGCACCCACAGCTGCTCCAGGGCCAGGCGGAGCCGTGGGCGCAGGCCGGTGCCCCGGCTGCGGAGAGCAGAGGCGAGCGGTGAGGGGCAGGCGGCCTCGCTGAGGCAACCCCCGGCGCAGAAACTTGGTGACACCCAGTTCCCTACTAGCATAAGCAGGTTCGGCGGGGGCTGTCCCCGGGGAAGTGAGGTGCCCTCTCGAACTACTGGGGCTTTCTGCCCTTTGCCCAGTGTCCCAATGGCAACCGGAGCTCTCCCTAGCAGGCCCTTGCGGCGCCCTCTCCCCGGACGGTGTGGCTCCGCCGCCTACCCGAACCCTCCTACGGTTTCTTGGCCCGCCTTTACGCAACTGGGGGGGATCTGCAGGGCACGCCTGCCTGTTTTCCCCCAGCCCCCATCAGCACCCCTTGCCAAAAGCCTCCCGGACCCTAAGGCGCACGTTTGCTAGTTACTCCCCGCGCCACAAAGCAACACCTGTTTCAAAGTTTCGCTGATTGCACATTGCTACAGTGGCGCTGCCTAGAGACCAGGGCACCAAAGGCAACTGGAGTTGCAAAAGGCAATTTATTACAGCATCTTCTACCCGCGCTTCTCAGATACAATTAACAAGTTCTGTTACAGGCTTGCTGCACATTGTTACATCTCTGCTGACTCCCTGGACAGTGACACAGATCACTTTCAGTCCACGCCACCTAATGACAAAGTGGCGCCTATCCAGATCCACGTATGGAGAGAAAGTGACAAACATCCAAGGCACTCTCTAAACACCCACAGAGCTGCAACCAAACGCAGCTTTACACAGCAATTCAAACCAAACTGTGCAACGCCACACGTGTTTACGCAGCAATTGATCCCCGGACAAGCAGAACAACCTGCGTTCTGTAAGTCTATTGACTTCTGGACAAAAATGCCTATACACAAGATGAGCGGGTACAGAAGTGTCCAATTACTGGTAGCGTACCGAGCTACACCTCTGTACCCCCGTAACTAAAGACATTGAGCTGTGGAGCTCTACCACTCCATACGTGCTGAGATAGAACTGGAGGCAGACAGAGACGTAACCATGTGCAGGCACAATGATAAGCCCATGCATCTAGGGGTAGGACAAGGTAGAGAGGGAACGCGGCCGGCCCATTTCCCCCCGCTCCCCCTCGGTGGCTTGGTCCCACGCAGAGCAGCCCTTCTGGAAGCATCGAGCAGACGAGGATCTAGGAAGCAAAGGGAACACTGAGCCACTTGCA
>RAHM01000033.1:6109955-6178999 GCA_003713295.1 Parotia lawesii | reverse complement strand
CAGGGAACAATTCCTTCCATATCCCATCTCTCCCTGCCCTCTGGCAGTGGAAGCCATTCCCTGTGTCCTGTCCCTCCATGCCTTGTCCCCAGTCCCTCTCCAGCTCTCCTGGAGCCCCTTCAGGCCTGGGAAGGGGCTCTGAGCTCTCCCTGGAGCCTTCTCCTCTCCAGGTGAACACCCCCAGCTCTCCCAGCCTGGCTCCAGAGCAGAGGGGCTCCAGACCTGGGAGCCTCCCCTGGACTCAGTGTGCTTGAATTCCTTATGTCAGCCCAGGTATTTCTGACTGTAGAGGTGTGTCCAGGTTCAGCTGGGCTCACAGGAGCCCTGGCTGTGAATCCCACAGCAGGAGAGAGGCAGCCCAAGAGCCCTCCTCAGCCCTGTGCCCCGCTGAACACCCTTCCCCCAAAACACGGCGCCTTTCCCAGCCCCCCAGCCCTGAACGCCGCTGTGCAGAGCAGAATGGGCCTCCCTGGAGCTGTTTGGGAGCGCTCGTGGGGTGTTGCTCCATGTCCAAGGCCAGAGGAACAGCAGAGGGGAAGCAGAGGGACCCATCCAGACAGTTTTTAATGTCCCTCAGCTCCATGGGGATGAGCTGCAGGTCACATTCCCGGTTAGGTCCCTGCCTCACCTGTGCCAGCGGGGTCTAGGGTGAGATTCCCCCTCATTCCCCACAGCCCTGTCCTGGCTCACACAACTGTGATTACAGCCTAACACTTCCAGGGGTTCAGTTAACAGCCTGATTAGCAAGATACCATTCCATTTTATAATTAGATTAATGAGAGCATTCATTCAGAAGTTGTTATCTCACTTAATAATGACCTCACTGATTATTTTATCTCCTTTAACTCAGTGAGTGATTTTGATTAAAATAAATATAGCTCACAGCACCTGGAAATTCATTCTTCTCTTTAGAAGGAATCTGATGGAAAAAGATTCCCTTTTAAGAATTTCTTGAGAGTGATTAAATATTTTGGTCCTCCTGAGGCTGAATTTTCATGTTTTTAAAGATGACATTTTTGAAATATTTGATGATAAAATATTTATTAAGCCCTGTATTTATATTTTCAATACATCTGTTTCTGCTTTGACTGTTTGAACATCATTTCAGCAGAAATATATATTTGCATGCTGAGCTGATTTAAAAAAACACCCGCAAGTGCTTATACACACACACATTTGCACACACAGACCTCACACACTGAGCCTCGCTCTTCCTTTCATCCTGTCCCTCACAGAACGATTTCTGATTTAGGGAAAACGCTGCCAGCAGTCATTGAGCCAATTGAGTTTATCAGATCCCTGCTGCTCATGGTGCTATTTTGTGTATTAATCTATTTTCTAAAGGTGGTAAGAATTAGACAGCGCAGCTGCTGAGGACTCAAATGGGAAAGAGGCAAACAGGAGGGCAAACAGCATTTGGGGTTTGCAGGACAGGCCAAGCACGGCTGATTACTGTGGGGCCACAATTAATCACAAAATCTGGGCTGGTTCGGGCAACTTCAGCCATGCCAGCAGCAGAGGGAAGGTGGCCATGGGGTGACAGCCCCTGGTTTGGGGGTTCACAGAATTCCAGACTGGTTTGGGTTGGGAGGGACCTTCACTCTCATTCCACCCCTCACAGCCCGCTCTGCTCCTGCCCTGTGGCATCCTTACAGCCCATCTCACACCCAGCTACTTCTGGTAAAGCAAGATCCGCTCTAAATTATGATGTGCTGTCCCTCAGTGAGCACTCCAAGAGTCACACGTGGCCCCAGCTCTTGGAGAAACTCAGGGCAGACCAAAGCTCTGGAGGAGCCAAATCCAGAAGGGGCAGAGGTGCTGGGAGCAGCTCCTGCAGGGCTGCACAGCTCGGGGCCATCAAAGGCTGATGATTTGGATTCTGCAAGATGGTTCAGGGTGAGGGATGAACGGAGGGACCCAGCCCAGCTGGGGACATCATTGTGCCCTGGTTACTGTGACCATCCCAGTGCTGAAAGCAAATAATCACCACCAACCTCCAAATTTCCTGCAGCAAAAGCTCAATAGGCAGGGATGAATTATTCCTCTGCTTCCAGGGGGATGGAATGGTTTTAGTGGGGCAGAATTTGGTCTCTCAGATGCTGGCTGGAGTAGGCAGATGAGGGGAACGCTGAGATTTCCACTGGTTTAGCTCATGCTTCTTATTTTACAGGTTTTAATGTGTTCATTCTAATTTCTTGCCCTGCTAAAGCCTGTAAAGGTTGCACGTCAGAAATGAGAGCAGGAGAATGTCAATCTCAGATTCTGGAGATGGTGTTTGCTGACCTGTCTGCAAGCAAAAGACAGGGACAAGTCTCATCCTGCATCTGCAGGTACAGAAAAAAAAGCCTTTTACCTTTAGAACAAGTCTGAGCTGCAGCCTGAATTCTGGGGAAAAAAAATGACTGAAGGAGACCTGGCAACCTTTGGTATTTTAGTTCTCATTTTACAGTGTCCATAGGCAATTAACATCCTGCAACCTCCTTTAGAAGCTTTTTAGAAATACTCATGTTCCTTTTGGGAAGCTGACAGGCTCTGCCTCGCTTCAATTCAAAATGTTCAGAATTGCTGTTACCCAGTCAGGAGAAAATATTAAGAAAAATATATATTCCTGTTTCTGAGGCACAGTCTAGCTCCAGGGGTATTCCTGTGGTTGTATTCCTGAAAACCCCAATGGAAAATAGGGATTTATCCTGTAGGGTGGCATTCACACTACAGCTCCTTGGCCATTCAAAGGAGCAAAGGGAAATAAATCTGCTGAAATAAATTTGTCAATATTTTTTTTGGTGGTGCTTTGGTTTTGCTTGTTCTGCCACCTCTATTTCAATTTTATATTAAAAAGTCAAGTCCTGTGTAAGCACAAATATCCTCTGGGGCATTTGGAAACAGCTCAATAGGTGAGACAGCCTGGGGAATGGAAGTGGAGTGCTCACAAAGAGAAAGCAATGCTGAAAATGTTGTTCAAAGAAACTAAAGAAATAAGCTAAACTGGGCGCTAAACCTTCAGATGGAACAAGAGGAAACATTATTTCAGTAAAAAGGAAAAAATCAGCTCTTCTTTCTCCACAGCTCGTCTCTGTCTCTTTGGAAATTGAAAGGTGTGGGAATGGGTGGGACAATGTCCCTGAGCTGTGTGAGGGCTCCACTGGAGCCACCTCCACACCTGGATCAACACCCCAGGAACCCGGGCTGGGCCAGGCGGGGCCTCTCTGGGACTGGGGCTGTGACCTCACTTGGTGGAGTCCAACCATCTCCTGCTCCCCAAAGACCAGAGAACCCCACTCCCAGGGAAGGAGCAGATGTGGAGTCCGAGCACAAAATGTCACACAAAGAAACAACAAATCCGGGCAAAGCTCCACAGCCCCGGGCCGGGTTTGGTGAGGGCTGTTGTGGCTCTAGCTTTAGGCCTTCTTGGTTGTGTTTGCCTCACACCAGGAGAAGATTCCTCTTCAACACCCCCTGCTCTGCAGGGTTCTCAGAATTTCTGCTTATAGGTGATCACAAATTCCTTTGTTTCTGGAGTGCCACCTTTTCCTCCAGCTCTGCCCTCCTGCCCAATTCCCTCGGAGCCACTGGAGTCTGACATCCAGCAGAAAATTCCTGTCCGCCCTGATTTCCTGTGGCAGCTTTCACTTAATTAGGTCCTCATTACAGTGTCTTTGTCCAGAGAGCCCTCAGTGCCAGGCACATCTCCTGAGTCACAGTAAACGGATTTTTAACCTTTGGGTAAACATTTCTATATATAAGGAAAAAAGCCGGAGAGGGAAATGACTTTTGAAGTTGAATTGAAGGGCACAGAGTGGGCAGAGGAGTGAGCTGAGGAGATTTCAACAACAGCCTCTCCAGAAAGTGAAACTTTGGTCTGAGACCATCACCTGCAGCCAGACTGAAATGTTCCAGGGAGCCCAGGAAAGAAGACAAGGAGAGGGAGGAGCTTTCATGTGGCAAATGGAAAGGCCTCAAAGGAAATTCAGACCCTGCTGATCTCGACTCTCACCTTGAAGTTTCTGCCCCGTTCCTCTCCTCATTGGCACAAGTATTTCTGATAAAATCAGATCAAAGGCCTTTGTCTTCAGTGGCTGCTCTCTTCCTCTGTTTTATTCTGACTTGCTGGAACTGGCAGGGAAGTGGCCCCCAAACCCAATGTCCCTCTTTTCCCTCAGCCTTTGAGCTACAAAAGGGCATTTTGGCAGCCCAGGGCAAGCATTGCAAGTAGGATTGAAGGATTCAGGGATTCAGAGATGGATGGGATGGCCTGGAAGTATTTAAGAGTTAATTAGAACCAGCATCAATTCCAGTGTGTTTTATACGGGCATCAAAGCTACAAAGGGAAATTCAAGCAAGGAGAAGCCAGGAATGTGAGGAATGTGCAATGTCAGGCACATGGCATTTCATACTCTGATGATGCAGTTTGGGGAGAGAGGATGGTGCTGGCTCTGGAGAGAGAGAGCGGGGTGGGGGCGGAGGGAGGGACCTCTCCAAGCTGTTTCCAGCCTGCCCTGCACAGGATGGGCACGGGATGGGCACGGGATGGGCACAGGGACAGCAGCAGCTGGAACCCCCAAGATGGGCAGTGACCCCCTCCCAGCAGGACAGCACCAGCTCCATTTTCGGGTTATCCAGTGCCTGAGATGGGTCATTCCAGCAGTTCCCCTTTCCACTGGCTGCGCTCAGAGCACTGGTGATACAAAGATAAGCCTGGTTCAGATGGCCAGTGAGATAAAGACGTGATATTGTCGCACCAGTTTATCAGTGACAGGAGACCCCTTTGCCTCTGCAGCCCTCAGAACAGAACAGAACGGGGGATGTGGATTTGTCTCCCTGTATTTCAGAGCTCCCGTTAGGAGGAGAGACAGAGGGCAACTCAATGTAAAGAGCAGATGAAAAACTTCCAGCTCAGCATCAGCATCTGTCTTTAAGAATAAGGAGAAACCGTCAGGTTTCTGAAGCAGTCAGACCTAAATAATGAATGTGAGTAAAGAATGGGTCATCAAAAATGCTTCAGATTCTGCATCTGAAGTACTCCTGTGTCCTTGTGCTGTGAAGGATGCTCAGCTTGGCCTGTCTGTGCACTGCAAAAAACACAACTTTCTTTGGAAATGTGTAGAATTCTACAAAAATCTCTGTGTTTCTGCCAAGCTGTGGCTCTCTGTCTCCTGGAGTCACTCAGATGCATTTTCACTGTGGGCCAACAGCTCTGCCCTTGCTCCTGGCACCATCCCTGCCCTCCTTCACAGTCTCTGCTGTGAAAGTGCTGCCAACTTTCTGGGCTTTCATTTMACTTTCTGCTGCTGGACAGAGCTCTGAGCTGATCTCCCAGACTTTTCTACTGGTGGAGACCACATGGAGCCAAACTCGAGCCACACAGAATCATTAAGACCTTCAGGATCATCAAGTCCAGAATTCCTCATCCATTTAAAATTACACATCTCTTTTAGGATKTCTGTACAGCTGCTTTAATTGGCCAAAACTCCTGCCCCAAAAATTCAGGGAGTTTGTCTCAGGATGCACAGGCCCTGCTTTTCATGTTTGATCAGGGCAGGGTAAGCTGGAGCCTTGTCMATGAGGATAAGCAAGCAAGGAAAGAGCAGGGAAGGCAGCCCAATAATCACAGAATCACGGAATCATGGAATCATTTAGGCTGGAAAAGGCCTCAAAGATCCAACCATTCCCCCAGCACTGCCAAGGCCGCCACATGTGCCCAAGTGCCACATCCACCTCTTTTAAATCCTTCCAGGGATGGAGACTCCACCCTTCCATGAGCAGCCTGACCATCCTTTCCAGGAAAAAACATTTCCTAATATCCAACATAAACCTCCCCTGGCCTCGGCACGAGTCTGAGGGATGCCACAGCCCTGGGGAGGGTGCAGCCARCAGCTGTGGACAGATTCAGATTCCAAACTCCTCCCTTTCCCTACAAATTCCTGCTGCTCCCAGATCTGAGTGTGGGGTAAGGACGGGTCCCCAAGGGCAGGGTGATGGAGCTGTGGAGACTCAGGATGTCCCTGATGCTGCCCCTTGCACTGCTTCTCCTCCTGACACCTTTCTGGCCCCAAAGGCTGGCAGGAGAATGGAAATCAGGTCCTTTGCAGGAGCGGGGCCGGTCCTTTAGTGCCGAACCCACTAAACACAGGGAGGGTTTAGAGCAAATCGCTTTCACTCAAATCAGCCACAAACACTTCAGAGGTTTTAGGAGGAGTCTCACCCCCTGAGGGCAGCATCAGCCAACACAGTTGTGAGCAGAGGACCTGACATCCCTTCGCTTTCTGCTGCTGAGCGACCGAGGACCAGAACTTTTGCTCCATTTCCATGGGATTCACCCAGCAAATGGCAAATGGGCCCCAGCCACCGTTGTACCCCACTGCTGACGAGGGGCTCTGCTGCTCCCCGGCGGCTGGGGGCCACCGCCTGCGCTTTGTACCCAGTTTTCTGGGAAGAAATTTGCCTGGATGAAATGAGGGGCTGCAAGTCTGCCCATCACGGTGGGGCACCTCACGAGGCACAACTCAGCCCACAGGTAAAAGCCTTTTTTTTCCCCCTTTGCATGAGTGCTTGTGCCCAGGCTGCTGTCTAATCCCATCACTGGGTACACTGTCCAAATTCACRTCCAGGATCAAACTGTAAATATTGAAAATAACCATCATTCTGCTTCCCAGAGCAGCCCATGGCTAACAAAGGACCCAACCTTCAGCTGGATGAGGGGATCTCATCTGAAGTCAGTTGAGATGTGCTGATTTATACCAAGGGACTTCAGCAGCTCATTAATTTTGCAAATCAAGCATTTGGACATTGGGAAATGCCTTTAGGAAATGTAACCAGGTTTCTGGTGCACCTTAATTGCCTATGTTCATTATGTTGATTGGTGAACAGAGATGCCACTGGAGTAAAGGCTGAGGCTTACATAGTTAAACAAATGAGTTCTTCTGAAGTCTCTTTTATATGGAAAATTGATCAGGATAATTATACCGCCGTTATAATTTTACCAGTACAGCTCCCACTCACATCCTTGCCTACGGATCCTTTTTAGTGTCCCTGCTCTTCCAGGAATGCAATGGGAGATAAAACAGAAACTGTGCTGCAAACAAGTGCTCATGTGAGGAGTGGTGCCTGTAGGAGGATAATTGCCCTGCCAGAATTAAGATGCTGATTTCCCTCTGCAAGCAGAGTAAAGCCATCCACATGTGCCTGCATCCACATGCATCCCTGAATTCCTTGGGAATTTTCAGCAGCARTGCTGAGGTTCCTTCTGACTTCGTGGTGCTGTGTGGCATCCTGAAGCCTCCGCTCCTGGCAGTGACATCACAGGAGAGCTCTGCCTGGCAGGAGCGCTGGGGTTCTCCAGTCAAAGCACCAACAGAGCAGGGCAACCTCCCTGCTGCCACTTCCACGTGCTCTGGTGCTTCCCTTCAGAGCCTCACTTCCCTTTTAACATAGCGTTTGGATGAATTGCCTGATTTTTAAAGCATTTTGGAGGAAAAGTATGTGGAGTCATTCTTGTCTAATAAATTCCAGAGACCTTACCCCCAGCACTGATCCACAGCAGCAATTTTTCAAACCCAGTCTGGAGCAGACCTCGGCTGGGAGAGCTGCAGCCCAAGTGAATTAAAGTAGCAAAGTTATCAAAAAGTGAGAGCTGAGTCTCATAATGGGAGCTGTCAGCACATTTAGGCATCGCTGCCTGCAGTTATTGTTGCTTTCTACCTCCAGCCTGCTCACCTGGGTTACATTTATTGCTGGCCCACTCGCCTGGCTTTGTTTAGTGAATTTTCTTGAGCTGTCTGCCACTTATCAGCACTATAGGATTTTTTCCTCAATGAAATCTATTTCTAAAACATTCTGCTGCATCTTGCTGCCTGATACACTGAGCATTTAAAGAGCAGATTGAATTATTTGTAAGGCGATTTCCTTATTGCACAGAATCCCGTTTTCCACCAYACCTTTAATATTTCTCTCTGTCTGGTTTGTCCTAAGGCCTGACCCTTTCTGAGCAGGACTCAGCCTCCAGCTGCTCCACTGTTTCCCCCCTCCTTGTAGGTGAATTTGATGTTCATGTGCGCTAAAAGTCCTCAGGGGTCTTTTGATTTCATACATCAGCTTTTCTGGAGTTGTGGTCACTCCCAGGTCTCTGGAACGGGTGGCTGGCCAAGGCCATCAAGCCAATCTCAGTTCCTCAAACCTTCTTTTGGAAGGTGACCTGGATGAGTTTTAAGGAACTGGATGATCTTTAAAGTCCCTTCCAACCCAAGGCATGAACCTTTCTGGGATTCTGAGAGATGTTTCAGGAGGTCTCTACAAATCTGGAGCATGAGAACATTTCAGCCCTGATTTTTCACACTAGGATTGGCTCTTGGGGCACCTTGGCTGTGGGTTCTGACCCTCCAGGCTGTGCAAACACCACTTCTCTGGGACATCCCTCCAGCACTGGACCTTACACACATCCACCAGCCCTCTCCTTCAGGTTAGGGACACACCATCCCTGCATCCCGCAGGAAAAATGGGATGGGATTGGCTCAGCCAAGCAACTGCTCCTTTTGCTTTGAGCACCTGGAGTTCTGCGCTTCTTTCACTGCCCAGGTGTGCCTGGGGTAGCTTCTGGAGGCTCCTCCTGCAGCCTGGAAGGGTGACAAGAAACTGCACAGGAATAGAAACTGCACCACAGCTCCCAGCAAGGAAAAGTCTGATTTTCCTGGCATAGCCATCATGAAGTGGAAAAAAACCCTGCCATCATCTCATCGAAGAAATCTGATCAAGCAATATCCTGAACTACCCACAGATGTGGCAAGAGGGAAAAAAAAAAGAGACAAAAGTCGTGTGATAAATCATTTGCCCAATTCTGCTGGCAATGGGACACCAGATTACTTGGAAGTCCTGGGAAGTTTCCAGCCAGGAAAAACGAGTTCATTTTATTTGGGATTCCAGCCTGGATTTGAACTGACAGCACTTCACAGGAGAAGCAAAGCACTCAGCCGTCCTTGCAGCCACAGGCTCTGCCTGGCTCTGCAGCTTGCAGTTTATTCTGCACACTTCAGTTCCGCTGGGTTGGGAACAAGTTTGGCTGTGTGGCACTTTGGGGCGTGTAGGGAGCAGGGCAGGGATCTGCTCACACGGGATCAGTGATAAGAGGGGTTTGTGACACTGATAAGGATGAGCCACGGTGCCCCGTGATGTGATCAAACCTTCCCCTGACAGCGCTGGCTCAGGACCGTGGGCCAGGGTGAGGGAGGTTGAAGGTGATGGGGTGCAGCTGCAGGATATTTGTGGTTTATTCTCTGTTATTGCCTATGAGGGTTAATGAAATATTTGGGGTTTTCCCCGAATGTTGCCAATGCAGTAAAAGGAGAGCTTTGCTCTCAGGGAGTTTCGAGGTGAGCAGCATTCCCTGGGCCGTGTGTGCAGTGCCAGCTCCGGGGCTGGGATCAGGCCTGTCACTGAGCACATTCCCGCTGGATTATCCACACCCTGTGGCAGGGCATTAACGCTGCCCCTGCCAGCAGGGATCCTGCTGGGGCACAGCTCCCCAGCAAAGCTCGGAGAAATCTGAGCCATCCCCATGTCCTGGGCTGGCTCAGAGCTCTGCAGGGGCTGCTGCTCAACGTTTTGGTGGAAAGGTAGAGGATTTGCCTTCTCCAGGTTGTCCAGCTCCTCCTAAAGCAGGATCAGCCAGGGCAGAGCTGGGCTTAAACACAGGAATTGTTCATGTGGACTGGAGATGCTCCAAAAGGCCCTTCTGGTGCCTCTGCTCCACCTGAAGGCCACTGTGACCTTGCTTTCCACAGCTCCTGCAGGTCAGAGGCACCAGAGGTGCTTCCAACTCCATTTCATTTCGCTTGGCATTAGGCCCTGCTGCGATTATGATGAAGGTGATCATCTCTAAAAGGGAATTTTTAGATAGAAATAGCAAAACATGTGCTGGTGATTCGTCATTGCAGCAGCCCTGAGAGGGATCTTATGGACTGAGGGCCCATCACAGGCAGAACGATGGGATGGCAGCAAGGAAAAGGTGAGGATGGATAATTCCAAACACAGATAGATTAGACTAAAGTCTGCCCAAAATACCCATCCTGAAGTTCCCAGCTCATCAGGTGCAGTTCTTTAGGCAATTGACACAAACCCATTGGAGCAAGTTCCTGATCACATTTTCCATGAGTTTTATAGGAACCCCAGGCGAGCGTGATCCCAGGAGCAGCAAATCCCTTACTGCCCCTTCCCACTGCTCTGGATCAGAAGGCAGTCAGGGAAGGGGAGGTTTGGATTTGTTTGGTTTGCAGTTTCAGGGTCTGAAGGAAAAAACTGCCTTGAATTAAAAGGTGACGCATGGGGCTGGTCATGGGGCAGGGCAGGAATTTCCCTTTTCTGACCTGCTCAGCCTTGCAGGCAGACACTGGCCCCACAGCTCTGCTGTTTGGTGGCAGGCATCCTCCCCACGTGCAGCAGGGGACACCCTCAGTGTCCCCAAAAGATGAAATACTCTCACTAATTGTGTCTTTTCCCTGGCACCACTCCGTGGTTCTGCTCTCAGGCCGGACAGAACCTGCAGGAGCTCCCCGTCCCAGCTGGCCAGAATTCCCAGCTGGTTTGAGGTTGGGTGTTCATGTTCCAAACTGGAGCTATTCCAGACTGCTCAGGTTTCTCCTGTGAAGTGGCAGTGTCAGGTATTTGGTGTTTGGAGCAGGAGCAGGATGGCTCTGAGGCAGAGCCCTCTGTCCCAGCAGGAGGCTGCAGCAGAGCACACCTGGTGTTGTTCCAGGTGAATGAAGCTCCCATCTCTGAGGTAAAGCACCCTGTGTGTGCCCCAGCTCTGTTCTCAGTGGGGTTTGTTTATCCTGACTTGACCCTGCCACAAAAGGCACCGTTTTTATGGGTTTAGTTAAGTTTATGCTGCTTTTTTAGACTAGAGGAACCAAATTCTTTTACCCTCTTCAGATGTCATGACTTCCAACCTCTCATCATTTCTGCTGTTCTTTTCTGGATTCTCTCAGATGCTGACACTCCTCCTCTGACATCTCACGATCTGTGACTCATGAGGTGCTCACGACCTGTCCCAGCCTCATGCACAGAGGGGCTGTCACAAGAACACCCCCAATGCCACCCTGTGAATTATGAGAAGAGTGGTGCTGAGGGTCAAACCTGGCTCTTCTCTTGGGCAATCTGCTGGCAATGCCATTCCTGTGAGAGGAAGCCCTGGACAGGCAGTTTTGAGGAAGGTCTTCCCAGCAGAAGTGCACTCACACCTTTCGATGAGAGCTTTTTCTTTGGTTGAAGGAAAGGAGTAACTTCCACAGGCGGGAAGATTAAAGGATATTGCAAAGAGAAAATGAGGATCTGTCCAGGGAAGCCTGGCTGCCTTTAAGGCTGGAGTTTACTCCCTCCCTCTCAGGACGGTCAGGGGATTTTGGAGTGGGATCCTCCAGGAGCTTCCTGGTGCATTTTGTGCAGGGGAGGGAAGAGCCCCTCGCTGTTCACTCAGCCCCACGGCTTCCCAGTGCTCAGGGTTTGCATTTTCAGGAACCCCTCTGGCTCTGTGTGCTCTGGAGTGGTGGTGCTGGACAAAACCCACCCCTCCCTGCTCCTGCTGGAGCTGCTGAGCCCCCAGAGCCTGAATTATCCACACTCTTATTTATTGCCTTGTGCTCGAGGCAGCACCTCCCAGATTTGCTCTCCAAATGGATGTGCAGGTTCTAGAAAGCAGCTCCCGGGCACGGGAGAAGCAGAGATGGTCACACACAGCCCCCATCTCCCAGGGCATCAGCACCTGTGGGGTGGAACCTGCTCTGCACCTCCAGGGTTGCACCAGACTAAAAAATATCCCTGCTCGTTATGCCTCAGATTTTATGGCCATCAAGAAACTCTTGGGTGAATTTGGAGGCATTTTTGTCCAGCAACACTCCTGAAGGGGTTAAACCAAACCTTTATCAATAGATATTAAATGCAATTAAATCTTAAGGAACTTGGGTGCTCAGTGGGTCTGGTGCTCTGAATTCCTTCCTGCTCCCAGACTGGCAAATCAGAACAATTCAGCTCCTTGAGTCCATGGAAATGTGCCAGCAAATGGCATAAGAATATCAGAGTGCATTAAAATCAAAATAAGTAAACATCAGAATGAGTTAAAATTCAAGTGAGTTATTGCTAATGGCTTTCAACCTTCAGTTTAGTTTTTCTTTAAAAATAACTATAAATGCAGAAGCTTTACAGGAAACTAAGTGAATATGAAACTAATCCCCTGAGATTGGCTTCGAATTTCAGCTCAATCAATCTCTTCTCTCTTTTTCATGTGAAATAAAGGAAAAGGAGTACGAAACAATGGATGCACTATGTGTGATTTTTTCCCCTCATTAACACAGAAATACTCTGAGTAGATGCCAAAGCATCCGGTAAACAAAAACTCCAAACTTTGGATGTTTTCAATTTTTTGCTTCATTTTTGCAGTAAATACTTGGAGCTTTAATGTGATTTTTTCCTTGGAATGACTCAGGACTTGTGATATAAAATCCCTATGCCCTCATCCCTTAAAACTGTGGGAAACCAGTTCTGTTTTGCACTGGTGGGGGGAATGTGGACCCCAGAACAGCAGGAACAGGGCTCTGGATGAATTTCCAGGGAAGCATCTGCTGCCATGTGGTTTTGATCCCAAATAGCACTTCCCAAAATAACTGGTAACAGGAATTTTTCCCAGTTTAAAATATTGATGATTTTGTGGTCTGGATGGACCTCCTGGTCAGAATGRCCAGAAAGTGGGGCCAGAGAGATTTATTCTCTTGGACAGGAGCTTTTAGCAGGGATTTCTGAGGAAATATCTGCAACCTGAATGCACAAACATCTCTCAGATGAGGGGGGGCAAAGGAGTTTATACATAAATGTGGGGATTTTGGAAATGTTCTGCTTGATACCTGTGAGATATGGAATTATTCGAAGCCATAGGATTCTACCATATTTTGTAACCATTTAAGCCCATTCACATTTTGAGGATGACTCTGCTCAGCACACACAGCTCCAACCCTGAAATTCATCCTCCTTAAAACACAGGGGATGTAGGAAAACAGCGATGGGGAAAAGAGTAATGGGTGCAAACTGAGAGAGGGGAAATTTAGGGTAAATATGTGGAAAAAGTCCTTCCCTGGGAGGGTGGGGAGGCCCTGGCACAGGGTGCCCAGAGAAGCTGTGGCTGCCCCTGGATCCCTGGCAGTGCCCAAGGCCAGGCTGGACATTGGGGCTKGGAGCAGCCTGGGACAGTGGAAGGTGTCCCTGCCCATGGCAGGGGTGGCACTGGATGAACTTTAAGGTCCCTTCCCACACAAACCATTCCATGATTGTAAATAAAATGCTGCCAGTCCTTGTGAAGGAATTATGACTTTGCCAATAAGTGAGTTTTTATTTCAGTTCCAAGTTGAAGGATTTGATATTTTCATTGCACTCCCTCGAAAGCTGACTCTGCCTGAAATACATTTTCTGTGTCCTAACCCAAGGAAGTTCTCCAAATGCAAAATGACCAAAATGTTTCACCCAAAATGAGCTGGTTTGGTTTGAAGGGTGAGATTTTTCTTCCCTTTACTAAAAACTCCCATGCAAGTAATTTTGTCACTGGACCACATGACAATGAAAAATCAGAAATGCTCTGATTTTCCCATCCATTTTCACCCATTCTTCTTTTGACAGAATTCCCTCTGGAGCACCCTGAAACCAGATATTTGGATTAATTATTAGTTGATTATTAATCCAGATAATGTCACCCTAAATTTCAGGAGGGAGTTTTAGGTCCTGCTTTTCTTGTTGTTTTTTTCACAACCCACTCCRTGGCAGGAATTGCTGTTTTTGTAGAAACAGTAGCTGAAGTTTATTTTAAAAGCAATTATAGGACACATATCCTCCAAACTGCTTAGAAAAATATTCCTGCTCACAGCCAGTCCAATTTCTCCAAGGGTTTTAGACTTCAGAATAAATCTACGAATCCCCATCAAAAGCAGCTCAGATATTTTTAAGATCTTGGCTTATCAAAACTGCACTTTTCTTTGAATTCTCCAGCTCTAGGTTTATATTTGGCTTGTCATGTTGGRGAACATCAGTGGCAGGAGTTTATTATTGGATGTAACACAATTTGACTGATGCAATATGATGTGATAGGTCACAGTCTGATGTTTCATCTCGGTTATTAAAAATGGTTTGTGGAGCTGCAGCAGAGGAAAGCCCGGCCTGAAAACGAGGGCTGATGGCTGCAATGAGCCTGCTCTGGTTTTATTTTTAAAACCCACGGCAGAAATACAGATTCCAGTCAGGATTTGCCTCCCTGCAAGCCCAACAGAAGGACGTGACATGTTCCAACCCACGCAGGGCTGGAAATCGGGGTAATGATCCACCCAAAATCCGAGTGTGCCCAGCTCCCCTCTGGAACGGCTGCCGAGTTCATTCTCGGGGTGCCGATATCCACAAATAACCTTCCCTTGGCGGACCCCACTGCTCCCCGTCCCTCTCCCCGGGGATGTGGTGGCCGCGGGTGACACACAGAAGGTGCCCGAGCCCCTCTCCTGGGGAGGGGATGAGCCTCAGCCCTGAGTTCTTTTCCCCTGGAGCCCTCCTCAGCCCGCAGCTCAGCTCACACGCCCGCAGCTCCCGGCCTTGCTGGGGACAGATTTTGTCGCTTGCCAGCAAAGCAAAAAACACAGGGGAAAAAATGCTAAAAGAGGGGTTTATTCCAGAAAGKTTTCCTCCATTCCCCTGCACCTCCTCAATTCCCCTGCGCCTCCTTTTTTTGTTCTTTTTTCCAAGCTGCAATTTCCAGCTTTAACCCTGTGGAAGCCGGGATTTGCCAAAGCTTTTGGGAGGTTGCACCTTTTGTGTGGGTTTCCTAGGACCCAGCCACAAGGGAAGCAGGATTCCTCCAATTCCTACATAATTAAGAGGAGTGCTGCTTTCCTGCTCAGATAAAGGAACTCCGGGTTTCCTTTCTCATGCAGGTGATGTTCCCTCCTCAATCCTGCACCTCTGGCTTTCTCGGAATATTTCCTTACCGCAGCACTGTAAATCTCCTTTTGTTTTTGCTCTCTTTCTCTGTTGGTTTAATTGGGATTTGGCTGTCATTGACTGGAACATCCAGGATTCTCCTTGAGCTTGGAAAGAAATAAAAATATATATTTTATACTCAGCCAAATTTAGTTCTTGCTGGCGTCGTACAACCACTGACCTTGACAGAGCCCAAGTCTCAAAAATAAATTAAACTTCTCCTTCTCAGGTGCATTAATATCAAATCAGATGAGTGGAATGGTCTAAACAGGAAAGGGGAAGTCGAGAGATGGAAAATGCTCAGGAATGGGAGATTTCAGAGGGGTAATCGAGCCCATGGGTGATAAAGGCACTGAGCACCAGCGCTCACAAGAGCTCACAAGCTCTCACTTGCTCAACAGCAAATGCTGCGGTTGCCTGGTGAGAAAATTCTCTCATTTTGTGTGCAATTCCTCGGGTTTTGGACAACTTTCCTGCTTTTTAAGCGAGGGAATCTTTCAAAGAATTTTCCACACGCAGTTGTTGGAGGGAAATTACAGATTCACTTTCAGAGCATGTCCGAATGGACTCCACGATTTTCTCTAAATGCCTTTTGACTGATATTTTTTTGGAAAAAGTGGGGGAAAAAAATAAAATAAATCCAAAGGACATCCTAAAACCATTGCCCCGATTATCTGCGTGACATCCCCGCGGCTGCATTCAGTTCTGGGCTTTCAAATGCACCTAATGGAGCAGTACAAGCCCCGGCTTTTCAAAAGCATTTAGAAAGCTCATTCGCCTCAATTTCGGTGGAATTTGGATGTTTAAAGCTCTTTGAGGATCAGCCTTAGGCACCTCTGAATAGCAGAACTCCCTCCGAAAACAGGTATTGCAGAGAGAGAAGGGGCTCTTGTGAAGAGACTTCAAAGATGGGGGGCATTGAGTTTGGAAGGAGAGAAAAAGAAGTGGGGACCAGGGAAGAGAATGGGAAATAATGAATGGTCTGGAGGAAAGAAATAATTTTCTGATTCATTATTTTCATATTTGGAACAGCAAAAGAATATTCTCTGAAGTTGAATGGCATGAAATTTAAAACTCCTGAAAGAAAATGCAGTAAATGATCACTCAGAGGGACTCAACGTCACAATTTAGCCTCGGGGCCGGGATTTTCACAGGCTGCAGTGCAAGATGCAGAAAACGCTTTTATTTTGGGTTTTTTTCCTTTTTGTCTTTTTCTCCAAGGAAGAAGCAAAGTCCCAAGAAATTATTTGAAACAARGAAGTGAGGAAAAATTCTTCATTTTACGTGAAAAGTAGCTAAAATTTTCTCTTGAACAGTGGTGAACATTGTCAGCACAGAGACAGCGATGGAACATCCACTTYGCTACTGAAAAATGAGATTTGGGTGCAGGAACAGACCCTCCGTCCCCACCCCTGCACACCCCAAAGAGCCTGAGGGATGTGGGCACAGGCTGCGCTCACTGGCCCAAGGGAGCACTGCAGGAGGTGAGAGGAGCCCAAGCACGCCCTGAGCTGCTCCCGCACATCTCAGCCCCTTCCGAGGGCTCTGTGCCCATTCAGGGCAGGCTCGGGCTGGAGATCAGGGAAAGGTTCTTCCCCCAGAGGGTGCTGGGCACTGCCCAGGCTCCCCAGGGAATGGGCACGGCCCCGAGGCTGCCAGAGCTCCAGGAGCRTTTGGGCAGCGCTGCCAGGGATGCCCAGGGTGGGGTTGTTGGGGTGTCTGGGCAGGGCCAGGAGCTGCACTCGATGATCCCCGTGGGCCCCTTCCAAAGATATCCCTTCAGGATATTCCCTGATCCTGTGGAGTCTCTCTGCTGACTCCAGAGGCAGCCAGAGCTCCCYCGAAGCACCAGGACAGCTCCAACCAGGACGCAGCCCCTGCCCTGCCAGGAGCCCTGTGTGCTTCGTGTGGCCAAACACATTTGTGTAAATACCAGCAAAAACCCAATCCTGTGGCACAGGTGAGACCCAGACCTCACYGAGCTCCAGGAAGGTGCCCCCAGCTCCCCTGAGATTGCAAACTGACCCAGGGATCCTCAGAGGCACTTCCATGGCAGCAGAGTGGGGTTTCACAGGGCCAGGCTCTGGAAATCGCTGCCTTTTACGCTGCAAGGAGGAAATGGTGTCATTTGTACCCCACAAACGTGTAAGAGAAATGCCAGCGTCCCAAATTCAGCTGCTACAGAATGTTGGTACGTTTGCTACACACATTTTTCACAAGTAATAATGAGTGACAAAAATAACTGACCTACTTCTAACTCCACAAATACCTGCACCTCACATTTGGAGGCAGAGAAATCAGCATGGAGACATTTAGAACAAGTCTATTCTTGAATGCCCTTTTTTAACTCTCTTTAAATTATTCCAATTTGGACAGTTTCTAATGTAATTTTTTTGTACACTTTGCAACTCCCCGGAGCTGTTTCTGTAGTTCCAGGCACGTCTGCACCGAACACAAAACCCTGGTGATCATTAATAGGAGAAGATTTGGCTCCCCCAGTAGAGGAGAATCCATTTTTGCCATCGCACCTTCTTTGATGGAGCCTGAGGATCTGGGCCATGCCTCAAACCAAGCCAAGGCTGATTTTTCCCCCTCAGGCTTCTCCCAGCGATGGCACAGAGGCCTTCGAATGGCTCCAGCGCTGAGCTGCTCCTCCATTTTGAGGACTTTTAAGGTCAGAGTTACCAAGTGCCTTCCCCATCCCGCTGGATTTTGCGCTGCAGGTGATGGGAATGAGGTGCAAGGGCTCCTGTGTGAAACTAAGGATCGGGTCCTGTGTAAAACAAGGCAGGAGCCATCTCCAGTTTGGCCAAGCAAAGCCCAAACCTGTGACACCGCAGAGCTGCAAAACACCCAGAGAAATCCTGGCTGCTCCACCCCTCTGCCTTTCACCCCAGGATCCTCTTAAACTTCCCCACATTTCTTGGTCTCGTTACAATTTTCCATCAGAAAAGCAAAAGTTTTCCATTTTTATTGGGGATTTTTGTGTTTTGTTCAGGACAGCTTTTCCTTCTCCTTGGTTCTCGTGTGGATACAACGACACCGAGCCTCTCCTGCTCATGACTTTTTAGGCCTTTTCACAGAATTATCCCAAGCCTGCAGATTGCTCCAGACAGAGCCCGAGTGCTTTACCTTTGTTATTGTTTTCTCACACAGACAAGTCCCAGCTCCCACATTAATTATCATTGCCAGCTCCTTCCAGTCTCCATCTTGCTTAAAATTCCTCCACAGCTGCAAAGCCCCTGGAATCAAATGCAGATATAAAACTGATAGCCTTCAAAAAAACCTGATTTTGCTGCTGCCAGACCTGCCTGGTGGCACCAGCTGACTGCTGCAGTCCGGTCCCCACAGGTCTGAATCCCTGTGGAATGGCAAAAAAAGTCCCAGTCCATCCCCTGTGGCAGGATTTGATCCACTTGGACATAATTATTCCTTCAGGACAGGCCTGACCAGAGCAATGCCCCCAGGGGGGTTCTCTGACCAGTGGGTGACTTGTGGCATTTCCCCAGCCCTGGATTTGGGGATCAGCTCTTCCTGGGGGAGGTTTTGGGGACATAAAACCAGAATTCCCCCAGCCCTGAACACATTGACCAAAATTCAGGAAGAATGGGCAAACCCCCTCCTCTGATGTGATAATGGCACTGCAATGATAAAGAGGAATTTCAGCACTTCCCGTGCTGCTCAGGGGTGGGTGGGAGAGGAGAGAGCACGGCGAGACCTTATTGAAGGAGAATAATTGGYGAGGGTGTTCTTCCTTTTCTGTCAAATTAACAAAGGTGGTTTGGTTCTCCTGAAAAATCAGAGAAATTTTCCAGCTCTGACTTCCCCCTGTTCAAAATCTGCTGAAATCCAGGGTTTCATTATTCTGACAAAAGCAAGAATTACCCCTGCCCACGGTCCTGCCCTTAAAATCTTCCGACAAATCTTCTGTTCTCTGGCAATCTCTGTTTGAATGAACAGGATGTCGATGCTTGAGCCATAATCAGATTTTAGGGAATATTGAGTGTGTCTAACACTGAAGGCAGACCCTTCAAATCTCATGTCGTGTGTTTCAGGAATTTAAGAGCAGGATTTTTTTAATGCAGTTGTGGCCAGCTCTGCTCTCCAGCCCCTGTTTTCACCAGAGCTCAGCAGCTCCAGGTGAAATAAATGTCAGGTCCTGTGTTCAAGTGACGTCGGTGATGTGTGAACTGAATTTCAAACCATTGGTTAAATGCTGAAAGGAAAATTTCTTCTCAGATGTTGCATTTTTAAATCTCTGCCTGGCAGATTCCAAATAAAAGTTATATTGGAGCCTGTGCCATTAATATTCCTTCTGATATCAGCTTCACTTTGGGCTGGAAGTGGGGTCTGGTCAATCTTCTCTAGGAAGTCTTCAAGGACCTCAAGGCTTGTTCTGGGTGCTGATGGAAGTGTGCATTCACATGGAGCTTTGGGAAATAAATTTTTAAAATCATTTATCCATTTTTGTTAATAGATCTTACAAGAATAGATAAAAAGAATTTGCAGGAGTGAGAGGCAAGTTGAATTAAGAAATTAAATCAATGCCACAGGATGCAGGGTGGGGTTGTTGGGGTGTCCTGAGCAGGGCCAGGATTTGGACTCCATGGTCCTGGTGGGTCCCTTCCAGCTCAGGATATTCTGTGATTCTCTGCCCCAGAGCTCAGATTTTTGTATTTTGGCGGAACAAAACTTGGGTATTTTGCATTACAAGCAAGGGGCCTTTTAGGACAGATAACTGCAGGAAGAATAAAAAAAGTCCACTATCTAAAAACATGCAGGCCTCAGCATCTCTGAGGAAGACCTGGGCTGGGCAGGAGTGTGGGATGGGGGCACTCCCAGGGCTGGGTTTGGGAGCGATCCAGGGGCAGGGATGCACTGTGGATCGCAGATCCCACCCCTCTCCTGGCTCATCAATCCCCCTTTCCCTCACAAACCTGCTCAGGCAAACAGCAGCACAAAGGAGCCCAGACGTCACCGCCACCAAGCATTTCAAGCCCAGCGCTCTCTTCACAGCTCAAAGCGGGGAGACTTGCAAACATCGACTACAAGTAGGAAAAATGAATAATATATGAAAGAAAAAGCAAAAAGCAGGAAACAGTCACAAGTGCGAGGCGTTAACTGCTGTACATCCCCCACGACACGGTGACAGACAGGGAAGGGCTGCAGGGATGTGGCAGGGAACACCTGGCGGCAGCTCCCTGCTCCCTGCCTGCTCCTGGGGACGGCTTTGCTGAGCTGGCCTAGGGCAGGGGGGTAGGAAAAAGCCTGACTTTGGGGGACTCGTGATGCTCGGGACCAGACACTTGACAGAGGGTGGAAATTTTCAGGGCAGTTTCTGGGGATCTGGCACCTTTCCTGCTCAAAATCCACCTCCCTTCTGTGCCACGTCACCCCCAGCTCCTTCCCCTCCGTGTCACTCCTTCCCCAGCTCCCCACACCCTCAGCAGCAGCACATTTGTTAGTTGACAGCTTTTATTTTCTATTTCATTTGCCATTTGTCAGCCGGGGAGCACGGCTCCGAGTTCCCGTTTGATGTTTCCATGTTATCTACAAACGCTTTAAAGTCGCAGCGCTCGCCGGGCTCCGGCGCTCACAGCAGCACGGGCACCCCCCTCTAGTGGCCCAAAGGCGAGCGGAAAGCTGCAAAAAACGGAGCCTTTTTCAGGTGTTGAGGGCCCCCCTGACTGCCACGGACAGAAGTGATGGGAGGGTGACAAAGCTCCGTCCTTCAGGTACCGCCCCAACGCTGCTGAGGCCTTCGTGGGGACACTGCCACACCTTTGGCTGCCCCAAACATCACTTGGAAAACATGGAAAGAGGCAGGAGATGTCCCGTGTTGGAGCTGAATTGTGTCCCTTCTGCAGTTCTGGGACCACAAGGCTCAGTACACGTGGAACAGTCTCATTCTGCTTTGCACTCTGGTTGTAGAAATCACTTGACTGGGAAGTTAAAGTGTGATTTAAACACTGTTAAGGTGGGAAAACCGAAATTAAGAGTCTGTTAAAATTACACAGCTGTGGTCAGTGTACCTGAACTTTATCTTCCTCTGGAATTGCTGCTAATAAATGTCATGTTTAGGGACAAAAGGAGTGAAAACCAGTGGCTGATTCCTGCCCTGCCTCTGCCAAGGTGCTCTGTGTGCTCCTGGAGGTTGTGTCCAGCACGGGAAAATGTGGGTGAGGGATTTAAACACGAGAATGGTTGGTTTGAACTCTGTACTGGAAAATCACTGCTCATTCAGAGTGTAAAGTGATGGGTTTGTCAAAGATATCCATCAGTGAGTTTTGATCACAGATAATCTCGTCTGTAACCACCCGTCCCATGGCAAAGCTGCGTTAGGGAGATCTGGGGATTTGGACAGGCTTTTGGTACTTTTCTAATATGAAACCTTCCAGGGCCTAAAGAGAGATTGCAAGAAGGCTGGAGAGGGACTGGGGACAAGGGATGGAGGGACAGGACACAGGGAATGGCTTCCCASTGCCAGAGGGCAGGGATGGATGGGATATTGGGAAGGAATTGTTCCCTGGGAGGGTGGGCAGGCCCTGGCACAGGGTGCCCAAAGAAGCTGTGGCTGCCCCTGCATCCCTGGCAGTGCCCAAGGCCAGGCTGGATATTGGTGCTTGGAGCAGCCTGGGACAGTGGAAGGTGTCCCTGCCATGGCAGGGGCGGCACTGGATGGGATTTAAGGTCCCTCCCAACCCAAACCCATCTGGGATTCCATGAACATTGATCTCCTTGTAGCTCTCCCTAATTCTGTGCTCCCACAGTCAGAGTCAGCACAAAATCCATTCAGGACTCTCTGTAGAGACAATTCCAGGGCTCAGCCTGGAAGCTCTGGTGGCCAGAACACAGCAGTGAAACATCATCTTACAGGGCACAGACTGGAGGATCAATGATCCTATTAATAGGATGAGACAGGTAATTCTGGGTGGAAATGACCACTTTCTGCATCAATTAGTCATGGAAGCAATCAGAGGTGGATGCTATTTTAGACATGGTTTTGGCAAGGGGTGAAGAGTCTACAGAGGAGATGGTTATAGAAAATAACCTTGGACTGTGTGGCCAGGGGTTGATTGAGTTTGAATTAAAGGGAAGGGGGAAAAAACATCCCAGACAACTAAGCCTGTGAGTGGGGGGTTGGTTTYGTAAAGGGCAAGTTAGGAGAAATTTAATAAAATTATTTAGTGAAGTCAGCTGGCCACAGAAGCCCAGGGAGCTGAATGGGGAGATGTGGGATTTTTTTAAGCCAAAGGGGCAAAACCATGGAATTTGCAACTCAGTGGAGGGTGAAGGGAAGAGTAGGTGGGGAAAATTCCCAGGTGGCTCCACAAATAACCTCAGGAAGGATCAGAGCAGTGAGGGTGAGGTCTGAGGGTGGGAGCAAAGGGCTGAGCCACAAAGGGGATTCTGTGGGAGAGGGGAGGAGAGCAGAGGAGGATCCTGTCATGCTGTGGGATCYCAAAGGAAAAGGTGGAGCTGGGTTCATGGATAAGAGGGGTGAGGATGGATGTGGGGCTACCAGAGAGTCAGTTGGGATCAAGGCTTAAAATAATGAGGTGCAACAACTCCCCAATAAGAGATCAGCTYTAGAAAAGGCTGACGAAGGAGGGTTTGGAACTGGACAGTCCCATGCTCAAGGCAAAAGCCTGAATCAGGGCACTCAGTGCAGTGAAATTCCACGGGATCTGCAAAGGGAAGTGTGCAAACAGCAGGAACAGCGGAGTATGAGTCTCTGGGAGTTTGAAATTTCCAGAGAAAGATGGGAGAAGTGAAGGTAGAGAGTAAGAGGGAAAGGGACAGGTCTTTATCYAGTACAGTCACCCCGTCCCCTCTCTCAATTAAATACCAGATTCTGTGGGTAAAGGGAATGCAAATCCCTCTGCATGGACTTCAGCAGAGGATCTGATCCAGTTTCTCCTGGGAAAGTATTATTTCAGCTGGGAAAGATGGGGATTAGTGCGAGAATTGCAAGGAGCTAAAGGAAAAACAGGCACATTGTGCTGAGAGGGGTCTGTGGGGCTTGGGCAGGGCACAGGGGGGTTCAGGACCCAACCCCGGAGCAGATGACACTGATCTTCTACTCCGTGACCTTGGCTGGGGAGGCAGGAATGAGCTCATGGAACTGCTGCTGCCACAGAACTGGCAGGTGAGGGTGGTTCAGTGGAGAATCTGAACATTTGGGGGACTTTGAGGACTGAAGCAAGTGCCCAAAATTTGTAATGAAATGTAAAATTGTAATGAAATTCCCAAGTAAGGCTTTGGGTCAGGCTTTTGTGGGCCAGGGTTTTGCTGGGTTATGGGGCTCCCAGCTGGAAGGAAGGGAGGTGGAGAAATCCTGAAACGCAGCCATGGTGCTGCCACCTTCGTGACGGAACTGAGAGCTGTGAAAGGTTTGAGGCAATGGCTGATGGAGTGTTTCCACASAGGTTTCACATGCTCACACACGCTGCTGCTGAAACCTCGAGCGGAGCAGCCGCGGTCTGAAAAGGGGAACAGAAACTGCAGGGAGGGCAGTGAAGGTGCACGGGGAGCCTGTGCTTCAGCAGGGAATGGAAACCTGTGCAGGGGAACCAGGCTGGGAGAGGAGTGGCTGATCTTCATAAATTCAGCTTCAGGGGAGGAAGGGATGTCCAGAGAGCAGTGATGGCACAGACACAGCTCCACAGGCAGCTCTGTGGGGAGGTTTGGGATGGAGCCCTGAACAGCGGGGTGGAAACAGGATGGTTTCCAAACACCTGGAAACCCTTGGGGCCTGTTAATGGGATGGCTGGAGACAGGAGAGAGGGGACAAAGTGAGCTGCACCTTCTTGTTTTAAAACACACTGCGGAAAGTGTAGGCAAGGAAGAAAATCAGGGCTCCTTTGCGACTCAAAGCTCTGACTCAACAACCAGTTTTAGATGGGCATCTTCTGATGAATATCAAGAACTTTTGTTTTGTCTCCTTGAGGAGGCCTCAGTCCAAATGGTCTCTGTGCATTGGGGCCACTCCAGCCCTCTGTGGCTGTCCCATACCCATAGATCCACCTGGAGACACCACTGTCCCCAAATGACCCTTTGGGAAGGGTTTGCCCTCGCTCTGTTGCTGAGTCTGAAACCAAACGAGCTGCTCATGTTTGGTTCACCCCATCCCAGCCCCGCACAGCCCAGGGCCAGCCCCAAACCCAGGTAACCTCACAGAAATCTGGGTGCTTCCTTAAAGGATGGCCTTAATGAGAAGGGAGGGTTCCGCATCCCCCACAGGGATGGGCCAGACYTGCAGGTCACCYCCTGTCCCCCTTCATTTCTCTAAATCCCCTGGGATTGGTGTTGGCACTGTCACACAAAGATGTTCCCTGTCCATGAACTTGATCAGCCACTTCTCCTCCTTTCCCAATAAAATCAGCTGCCCTTTGTGCAAGGAATTGCTATTTCTGTACCCAGATCCGAGTCTCTCTGGAGAACCAGCCATTATCTGCTATCACATATCCTGCAAATGCTCCTTGCTCTAATTAAGCAATAATTAATGGCTCCAAAGTACGAGGTGGATTCCCAAGTTCTCTGCGCTGCACAATAAGCAGCAGGTCTGTTTTCTGCTTTTCAATTTCAATTAAAAAAGCTCATGTTCCCTTTTAGTGTCCTTGTGTCTGCAGCCAGTGCTCAGCAGACACCACTGTTCCAGCAGTATCTCGTTTGTTCCTCACATGAAATTATAATAAAAATGTAAATTAATATCTCCTTCATTTGGGGTTTTTTCTTGGCTTTTTTCCCTGTTATGAGTTCCATACCTAAACCCGAGTAGGAAAACTATTTTTAGATAGTTTTAGAGTGATTTTTTAGATTGATGCAGGTGACAGCCCCATCCAAAGCCCTCTGCAAACCCCCTTGCTCTCAGTTCCTGCTCRGACCCTGCAGCCAGGGCAGAATTCAGATGGTTTCTGTGTTGCATGGAAAATACCATTTTCAATCTACACATCATGTTTTCCTCACGGTTCCTAAAATCAGGGAGCTTCCTACTGAGGGAATTCAGCTCCAAATCTCTGCTGCCTGGAGCATATGGGCTAAATTTGGTTGCAATCCTCACACTTTGTTTTTGGCAGGGACAACGTGTGAAGCCTTCAAATGAACATTCTCTCCTTGGCTGATTTTTTGCATCTGTTTGGGCAAGGCAGGGGAAGGGGAAGCCCAAGCACCTGACAACACCTTTAGTGCTGCCCTGGCAGGTCCTGCCCAGGACTGCAAACCCGAGGTGCTGCGGTCCCTCGGGGTGTGTGAAACTCTTCCCTCTCAGCAGATCTGAGCTCTGTGGGGCAGAGAAGCTCATTCAGAAAGTGCTCAGGGAGGGGAGAATCCTCCCTGCTGGCAGCCAGCGCTGCCCCATCGGTGTTTGCAGCACTGGAGATCCTGGGCTGGGGGAAGGAGAGGGGCAGGAGGAGCAAGAAGCCCCCATGGGGACCGAGGCAGAGGCAGCAGCCAGGGCTCAGACACCCTGGGCACAAAGCAGAGCTCCCTGGAGGGACACAGGGCTGGCTCTGTCCCCTCCAAAAGGCCACTGCACCCAAGGACAGGGTGGCTGTGGCTCAGTGGAGCCTCCAGGTGCCATTCCCCTCCCTGCAGAGCAGGGTCTGCAGCCTCCACTCTCCTGCAGGGAGATTTGAGCTGGGGACTGGGCTCYTTGGGCTGCCGGAGCACTGGGGTCTCGCTGCAGCCCCTTTATTTTCGTGTCTCGAGTGCCTCTACCTCGGGGGGACTCAAAGCAGCTCTATTTCTGTAGGTTTTGGTCCAAGTGAATCAGAAAATCTCTGTTCCTGTGGGTTGCTGGGAACGCTGCAATGGCTGATACAGCCCATATGTTTCTGTTGAGCTGGTGGCACCAAGATGTTATTTCAGAAGACAGCTGTTATTAGCTTTAACCACGGAAAACTTACATTTGGGGGACTCTATTTTTACCCCTCTTATCACTGCTCCTACCCCTGATTTATTGACATGGGTAGGGAAAATGTTGTTCCCTGAACTGGAGCTGCTGTGATGCCAACACGGAGTTCATGGCGGCTCCAGCTCTTAATATGGAATTGCTGTGTCCCATTTTAGCTGGATTTCAGCCCRAAAACAGCACAGGCAGCTGAGGTGAGGGAACAGGGAAGGTGACTGGCTGGTCAAYGAAAACAAAAGGGCTCAGTTTGCCTGAATTTTCATTTGGGAAACTGTGAGAGTTGCCCACATTTGCTAAAAACATCCCGGCAATGCCTGTGGCTTTCATGGAAAGGACGGTGAATTCCTGAAGTTCCCCAAAATTTTGGCTTGAGAGTTAATTCTGACTTAAAAGCTCCTTATTTACTATTTCCTCCATTTCATTCACTGGTGTCAGGGAGAGCTCAAGTGCTGCCAGTCTCCCACGCTCCTCAGCTCAGCTTCCCAGACTGGAAGTTCTCCCAGCACACTGGTGAGTGCCAGATGCCAGGCAAAATGAGGGTTTTTTTGGAAAATGCACAGCAGAAAAATGGAAACAAACCTTGACTGAAGGTAAAAATTCAGCTGCTTGTTAGCAAAGGGGCTGTTGATGTTATTCATGATGGAGCAGGGGATTGATCACCTCAGTTCTGCCTTCCTGGTGTGGCCTCTGTCACCTGCACAGGCTCCTTGTGTAGGAAAGGCAGCAGAGAGCTGTGAGTGCATCCCAACCAGAGCTGTGGAATCACACAATGTCCTGATTGGAAGGGATCTGCCAGGATCATCCCGCCCAAGCCCCGGCCCTGCACAGACACCCCAACAATCCCACCCTGTGCCTGGGAGCGTTGTCCAGGCCAAAGGGTCTGCATGTCCAGCACAAGGAGCTGCTCTCTCCTGGCTCAGGGTGTCCCTGGGCAGCGCCGGGCTGTCAGGAGCCAAACCCAGAGGGTGTGAATCCTGCCCAGGGCCTCCTTCTCCCGGAGTTCCCAGTGGAGGCCAGCCCAGCTCTGACACACATGGTGGGACAGAAGCTGCTTCTGTCCCTTTCTGGTGTCCCCCCAAGGGGCTGAGAGCTCTTTGCTGGGACAAGGGAGTCGGGCACATGGACACTTCCGTACTCCGCTGTTCCCGAGGTGTTGCCCTCCCTTCCCCAGTGGAATGACACTGCTCACACGGAGTGGGAGCTGCTGTGGCTCCCGTGCCAGGTACAGCCTGTTCCCTCCTGCCCTCCCATCCCGCTGGGAGCACTGAGAGCCTCGATGGGGAACAACACCATCGTTGTGCTGAGCACAGCTCTGTGTTGGGTCTTTTGTCTTAGGGTTGCTCTTCTGGAGAGCATTAGATCAAATTCTCATGGACAATTAGAACTGGGAGAATATTAACAAAGGAGAAAATTATGCATTGAACATTTTGCTTGCAAAATTCACTGAATAAATTATTCAGATTTAATGTGGAAGAATAATGGAGGAAATAATTGAATAATGAAATATCATAAAATTAATGGACTATTCTATTAATAATTTTACATCTCAGTCTAATACAATAGAATGGGGAACAAGAAGAAGAGGAAAAAATAATTTGGCATGTTTGGATGAAAAGAGAGCAATGGCTCTGTTTGTGACACGCAGCATTGCCAGAACTCATGAATTTATCATGACTCCTGTGCTGCAAAGTGCCTGTGCTGAGCATTCCGAGGCCACAGGCAAATCTCCGACTTCCACCTCTCTGATGACACCCAAAAAATCCAAACTATCACCTGAGTTTGGCCCAAACACCACCCATAATATGCAGGGGTTTTTAGAGCAGTCTCGGGACCTTTCCCAGCCAACTTGCCACGAGATTTGGGATCCCCCTGGCAAACCCTGGGGAAGGTGTGGTGCTGCTGGGAAATGGAAAATGCCCTCAGGGTTTGCTGGGTGTTGGATTGGGCAGGCTGGATTATCCCGAGAGCTCTAATTTCAGGGAGATGAATCCCACCCCGGAAGAGTCGATGTCTCACCAAGACCCTTCGGAGCAGCCACAGCAAACCAAGGGTGGGATCTGACCACCACCCTCTCACCCCTTCCACGGCTCCTGGGCATCCCCATCCTYGGATTTTGCCCGGTGAGGGGGCTGCAGGTGCTGAGTTCTCCATCATTTCCCCCGGAGCTCCCAGGGAGGGAGCCCTGTCTGGTCCTGCAGCCCCCCAGGCTGGCGAGTGCTCCCTTCATTACCTCCCATAACTGATGAACCCACAGAGGGTCAGAGTGTTCTTTAGCAATTAACTGAGCTCCAGAGACTGTAATTTGTCTTGTTCATGTTACAGCACCAAATGAATTTCCCTGTGTTTAATAATCATTCTAAAAGCAGATCACAGAGCCAAGAGGGAGGGCGAGATTGTATCAATCATTTGTTTTCCAACTCTTTCAAGGAATTTCCTACTGTGTTTAATTTCTTGCTGCTAAGTCCTACATGAGCCTCGGGAAGGCGGGCACTGCTATTATTATTCATTTTTTAATCATCAGAGGAAACTATTTAGCTGCTCTAGAAAATTAACATGCTTCCAAATTCAGGAGGAGCCAACAACTGGGAAAATGCAATTTTCATGGACACTGTCGTATTAGTCTAAGTGGTATAATTTAGGACAGCTTCATTTAGGGATTTTTGAAGGGAATTTAGCTAAAGCCCTTGGATTCCTGCTGCAGAGAATCACTTTTGGGCCATTTTGGGACTGAGCCATTCTCCCACTTTGCAAATGAGGCAGAGAGAAATTGGCTCACCCAGGGCTGCAGCAGCATCCCTCATCCCAGGCCGGGACCATGGCAGCACCTGCCAGGTACAAACACAACATCTGCTGCCACAGGACCAAACCTCTGCTCTGTCCCAGCTGCATAAGGACAGGAATTAGAAATAACCACAGAGAAACAGCTCAGAAAACAGAAAGCAGAGTAGGATTTGCCCTGATTTAAGAAGAAAAAAAACCCAAAAAGACAAAAAAAAAGAAGGAAAATTAGCATTTGCCCTGAAAACTGACCGAGCTCAAAGGAATTGTCAAAAATCAGTGTAGACAAATCATCCATATTCTGTGGGGAACGGCTGCTTTTACCTCCTTCTGCCTGAACTCCTGTGCTGGCACAGCTCCGAGGTCGGGCTCTGGGGCACACAGGGAAATGGCTCCAGACAGGTCCTGAGGGGAAAAACCTCCCTGCAGCCATGCCAGGGGGGCACAGCCATCCATTCCCTTTCAGGGAGCTTTCCCACATGAGCTGGGCTCTTCTCAGCGGGAATTTCTCCTTCAGGAGATGATCTGGGAGTCTGCTGTGACATCCCGGGGACGTGACATGTTTGGGCATCTTGTGACTTTTCAGTGCCCCTGGGCGGGAGACATTTCCCACCTGGTTTTCCTCCCGGACACCAAGTGCGCAAAATCTGAAACCACTCAAAGGAAGGAATTCTCCATGGCAATGCTGGAATCTCACACCTATTGGAAAACTATTCAAATAACGGGAATTTTTTTCCAAGCAAAGGACAACTTTTAAAGCAACAGCTCCCTGCCCCTCTTCCCTCTTGCTRTTCCCAAAGGCGTCCCCCGCTCGGTCAGTGCAGATGGTCCATGGGGAGGGGACTTTGTCCGAGGCCTGGGGGTCGGGTTTGGGGTCCCTTGTGCAGAGGGGTGAGGGAGAGCTCTGGGTCCGCACTAGAGGGCACTCCTGCCATGCAGAACCTGCGCTCCAGCAGGATGCGGGATCCTTCCAAGGCTGCAGCCGGAGCAGAGCACACGGGGGAGATCCCTGCTCCGTGCGGGGGGAGAGGGGCTGCAAGGGACAAACCCCCCAGCACCCCCCACTCCCTGCCAAAATCTCCTTCTGGAGTCTGTGGGAGGCTGTGGAATGCAGGGCCCACCGTCCCTGAAGGGTTTGTCCGTGAAGGGCCAGCCCTGGCTTCGGGCGGGGCTTCAAACAGGGGTAGGGACTTGAGACTTCTTGGGCTGAGCAAGCTCCCAGGTCTGCCAGGGGACTGTGGAGGGGCCAAAGCACTGCTCAGATGGAAGTGAGTGGGCACCAGGTGACATGAGCTGCTCCAGGAGAGTTAATGTGGCTGCCCCGAGTGAAAATGATGCTTCCTCAGCCTTCTGGAGACCTCGGAAAAAGCCAACAGGCACCACATGGCCGGAGGGTGWGCCAGCTGATAGAGCTACCTGGCTTTCTAAAGGCCTTTTACAGAATCCTGATCGAAATTTTTAAGGAAATTGAGAGAACGGAGGACAAAGGGCCTGGAATGGACTGGTGGTGGTCAGCAGGTGGAGGAGAAGAGGTGGAGGGCAGTGGTCAGCTCTGATGGGGGGAGACCTCCAGCAGCCCCCGTGGGCTCTGTGCTGGGAGCTGGGCAGCTCCACACACTCATGGGCTGGGAGAGGCCCTGAGCAGCAAACCCCAGCATTCTCTGGGGATGAAAAGTTACTCAAAGCACGAGGGAGAAGAGCAAACTGTGCCTGGCTGCCGGAGGATGTCACAAATCCGTGTGATCAGGCCATGAAATTTGGGACAGCAAATCTGGTGTTGATGAGTTTACAGTGGGACAGCTGCTGACAAACCCGGGGGGCCCCAGGCTCCGCAGCACCCTTGGGAATGAGGCAATTCCATGGAAGTATGCGAGTGCCTCTGCCACTGGAGCAGCAGTTCCCACGCCGTCTCCAGCAGGAGCTGACACCACATCAGCCCTGTGGAGCAGGAACCCCCAGGCCGCCCCCACAGCCGCAGCTCTTGCCACACACGCGGGGCCTGATCCCACCGGGATCGGCTTCCTCAGTGTTATTTTTATTTTGCTCTCGGGGCCGAGCTCGGATGATGTGAAATGCGTGTGGCAAATCCACTCCCCACATCACATCGCCCGTGTGAGGCTGCTGGGCCTCAGACAACAACTTCCCTGTCTGCAGCCGGGGTATTTACGGAGGCGGCCGATCCGTCTGGGCAGCTGCTGGAATCTGCTGCTGCTGCTGCCTGAAAATGCAGCTCTGATCACCTCTGCCCTGCCCCTTCTTTAGGGATAGAATAATAAACCCTTGTGCTGCCTTAATAAAGAAGGAAAGAGGATCACGTTTTGCTCTCCCAAGTTTCGCACTGCAGGGAGTTTTAGGGCCGTGCTTGATCCGTTGTTGCCCCGCCTCTAAGCCTGAGCCTGAAGGAGTTCAGGCATCACCCACCTCTGATGGGGCTGCAAACCTGATTTCAGGGCTTCTGCAAAAGTTCCTTTCACTAACCTCACCTCCAGACCTCAGTTCCCATGGCTGATTTCTGCCCTTGGATGTTTGGAAACTCCTGCCTCCCGAGGAGCTCAGGCTGTGCAGACACAGATTGTGCTGTGCTGGCAAAACCGACTGATAAGGAATTTAATAGAAAAGGCTGCTGAGAGAGGAGAGGAATGAGATTGTGTCAGCTGATATTCCCAGGAGCTGGAGCCCGTGGCTGTGCACAGGCACTGCTTCTGTCTCGTGACAGTTCTGCCCTTCTGATCAGGACTTTTCCTTGCTGAAAGCTCAGCCCCCTTAGGACAGGTTCTTCTGCCCCAGCCCCCCAAGTCCTGTTACCTGCTTCCCGGCAGCTGCTTCCCCAGCCCATCGGTTTCAGGGCAGACCCATCAGTGTTTATTTTGTAGATGGCTTGTGAGCTCAGTCACTCACTCTAAAGCTGAGAGCTGCACCCACAGAGAGCCCAGAATCCCAGCTTTAGAGGAAAACCCTCACTCTTAGCCCACGCTGGATAACCCAGCTCCCACCAGGAGCACTGCAGGGCAATGTTTTCTCTTTGCCTCCTCACATGGAAACTGCACTGGTTGTCCCCCGTAATTTAAGCCTGCTAACGATGAACAAGGCCCATTTAATTTGCCRTCCTTGTTTGCTCATTAATTCCACTGAATTACTTTATTTACTAACATACTTCTTCTAAATTACTTGATTACTTAACTAAATTTATTTATTTACAGTGGATAGGAGAAGAGAAAAACAGCTGCAGTGGCTCCTTGCTGACAGTCCCCCAAACCACAGGCTGAGAGTGGCAGTGAAATCCCYGGATTTTGGGTGCTGCCAGCACGTTGCATAAGCTCTGGGCAAAGCAGCGGATGTGTCCCTCAGAAGGACATTTCCTCAAACCTAGGGGCAGATTTTAATGAAATTTTATTGTCCCCAGATGTTGCTTGTCCAAATGAGGACAAGCCAGAGCCCCTGAAGCACAGACTGAATGGTGTGAACAGCACAGAGCAAGCCATGGAAACGCTGGGGGGATCCTGGCAGTGTGATACCTCCTAAATTATGGGATTAACAATGGATTCATTGGAAACCACGGAACTCTGAGCAACCAACTGAACAAACGGAGATAAACCAAACCCCACTTTAGCTTCTTCATTCCTACCAGGTGCGCTGGAGTTTCTTGTGTAGGTTTTCTTTAGTTGAAACCTGGAATCACAGAATATCCTGAGTTGGAGGGATCCACAGGGATCATCGAGTCCARCTCCAGCCCTGCACAGACACCCCACCCTGGGCATCCCTGGCAGCGCTGTCCAAACGCTCCTGGAGCTCTGGCAGCCTCGGGGCCGTGCCCATTCCCTGGGGAGCCTGGGCAGTGCCCAGCACCCTCTGGGGGAAGAGCCTTTCAAACAGCACAAGCCACGAAAAAGAGGAAAATCCTGGTGGTTCTCTGCAGTGCCCTGAAAGAAAATGAACAACAGCTTTTGCAAGAGACCCCGAGGGAGTTCTGCTCATTATGAGACCCTGAATGAGGCTGTGTGATGTTAGAGGGTCTGATGGGAAACAGATTTCAGGGAGAGCTTCCTGAGGGCACCCAGAAGAGAGTCCTCCTTCCAGCCCTGGGTATTTGGGATGAACAACAGCTTGTTCACCCCTACAGAAGTTCCTGCTGCTGGCCTGAGAGGAGTTAGGAGAGGTGGTATCTCCAGCAGCTGATGTAAGCCAGAGTGGAAATATCTGTTCAGGAATCAGAGGGTTTATGACTGCTTGGTGTCCAATAACTACCATGGGGTCCATAATGGGGCCGGTGAATTATCCCTTCAGTCACAGCATGTGATCTGTGGCCCCTCTCTTTACTCTTCAGCTCTGGCAGACCCAAAATCAAGTCAAGCTCAAGCTGCTCAGCTCATTTAACTTTTCTGCTGCAGAGAAGRTGTTGTCTCCCACCCTTGTGATCAGCTTTGGCACCATGCAGCAGTGAGTGCGTCCTCCCCAGGGCACAGCAGAAAATGCTGCTGTGGCTGCTGGGCTCACCTGTAACTAAGGGCATCTGTCAATAAAACATCCTCCTCTCTCAGGGCCGCTGTGCTGACAGGTGCTGAGGGCTGCCTTTAGCTGGGGTTTATTCCCAAGGAGTTCCAAAGGCTCTGCCAATCCCTCCTGGACACCCGAGGACCTCAGACCCTCCCCAGAGTGGTGGCCCTGGGTTGGTGGCAGGGTCGTGGTGCCCGTGGCAGGGCAGGCCGGGGGCCTGTGCCTGTGAAATGCAGGKTTCCAGCTGTGCACAATCCCTCTGCTTCTGGGCACTGGGATACTCAGAAATACCGATTTCTTTATGTTTCACAAGTGTTCCTGAAAATTCCTGGAAAGGCAGCTTGAGTTGTGCCTGYAGAACTGCTCAGGCCTGAACAGCACCGGCAGCTCCACGTGGTTTTCAGAACAAGCTGGATTTTGCTCTTTGCTAATCTGAAACGGGTCAAGGGTAAAACTTTGACCAATTTTGTATCCGAGGAGGGCTCCAGGGAGAAGTTACAGCAGCTTAAAGAGAGGCAGCTGCATTCCAGAAATAACTCCTATTCCCTGAGCACAGGGAACAAAAACGGGCACCCCCAGAGAAATGTGTTTATTCCAAACAGCACTCCAGCTTTATTTTTTTTCCCAGGACTTGAGGAAACTCCTCCTGGCTTCCAAGAAAACTTTACAAGGGTACTTTAAAGGAAGGCAGGGACTTTAAGGCAGTGCTGGCCACTGGGCTGTCACAGGCACCAGCAGGCCAGGAGAGCCTGGGGGAGCCAATCCAAATTTCCAGGTTCATTTTAAGGCCAGAAGGAAGCCCGTGCCGTGTAATACTGTATTAACTTTGCCAATTTTCTCTTCTAATTTCATCTTTTCACTTCTAGAAGGATATAAAACAGTATCCTTCAGGTATGGCTACAAGAGTGAAATGAGTTTTTCCTTCTCCGTGTTTCAGATCAAAAATGCTGCTGAGATTTCGGGGATTTCTTATAATTAAGAGGATGCAGCTTCTGAGCTCTTGGTAGAATCATTACYAGGGTTTATTCATGCATTTTACAGAGTCCATCACCTTGTCCAGCCTTTGTGTGTGAGCCCAGGTTGCCTCTCATCCCCAGTTTGGATCAGAGCTGGGCTCCAGGGACTCTGGGCTTGTCAGAAATCCAATACAACATAACAATTTCATTTGCTGGATATAAATACTCTGTAAATAATGCCAGCAAAACTCACTGTTCCTTCAGGAGGGATGTTTCCATCCATGGAAAACAAACATCTGGGCTTTGGTTTRTTGCTTTATTGCTGCCCATTGCTGCCTTTTGCCTTCACAGAGCAGCGGGAGGTCACTGTCCAGGGACTCCCTTTATGTGACTTTTGTTCAGAAAATATTCTTGAGGATTGCCAAGATTACCCATGAATCATGCCCATAATGCTTAATGTGCTGTACACAAACATTTCCACTTTGGAGCAATTTTCCTGATCCCTGGGTGAAAGCAAGGAACACAGTGGAAACTCTTATTTTCCATGAAAACCAGAGGCGTTGGAACTGCCGAGTTCTGCTTTTCAGATTCCTCATCTCACAGGTAAAACTGGGACAGCTCCACAGTGTTTTCAAGGAGTCTGGATCCAAAAAGCAACCAGGAAATATCTGGTAGGAGATAAAATCTAAAGGAGTTTTTTCCTGGGGATCGGACTCTGCAGTGAACATTGGGGTCTATCCCTAGACAGGTGTTGCCTAAGTGGGCAGACAATATTTAAGTTTGTTGCAGCTAAACAGGTAAATTTGAACTAAACTGGTGAAGTAACTCATGTAGAGATTCAGGGGCAGAGCTTTCCACCTTCCTGATAATCAAGTGGTTCTTAGAGCAGAAGCCAAATCATAGCACCTGGCTATAAACACAGATCCAAACATGAAAAACAAATCAAAACCTGATTTCTCATTAGCCCAGCTCCTACTGAACAAGAAAGTCCATGATGCCTTCATTAGCAGTCATTTCATAATGACCCTGGGCAAACTCTGCACCAGGACTTGGCCAAGGCACTGTATGGAAGGGCAAAATGCTCCAGTTCCTTGACTCCACCAGGAGAAAGTTTCTTCATTATCCAGCCCATTGGTGGCTGAGGCTGCCCTGCCAGGACCTAGCAAACAGATCACCATTCCCACCTCACCTAGCAATTGTTATTCCTTCCAGTTTTCCCGATTTTCCGCAGTAGCTTTCCCACCAGAGGTGCTCAGAAGAGCCCCCCAGCACTGCGGGAGACGGCTGTGCTTTGGTTCATGGTCTGTGGGTGAGACAGGAGTTTGTGGGGGCTTCACTGCTGATCCTGCAYGCCCCAGTGCAGGTGGCAAAGTCCCACCTGCCCCTGGCAGAGGATTAGCACAGAAATCCTGGGATRGACTCACAGCCCTTGAGCAGCTGGGCCAGATCTCACTGCAAACGGGCAGGGGGCACATTTCCTTCTAGGCAGTGGGAAGAAAGTCATTTGCAGGCGTTTTAGGGGTAAAAATAGAACAAGTGCCAGCCTTGCAGGCACCAGGCCCTTCACCTGAGGGTGCAGGTGCAGCCCTGCCTGGGGGACAGGCACAGGGCAGGGTGCCTGGGTCACCCCTGAGGAAAGAGGGAAAAACAGGAGAGACTCCTGGAATGGGCAGGGATGGGGCAGAGATCAAACAGAGCCTGAAGCCTGGGGACGTGCCCAGGCTGTGGGGACAGTGCCAYGAGGGCACAGGGCTGCCAGGGCCCTGCACAAGCTCTCCTGGTGCTCACTGGTGCCAGAGGCCTTGCAGCAGTACCAGCTCCATTCCAGGCCAGCTCTCAGCATTGCGAGGGTCTGGCACTGAGGTTAAAACCTCCAGGTATTCCAGAACACCCTGACATTGGGAAATGCAGCAGGGTTTCACTCGGGAAAGCAAGGACACAACCTTTCCAGCCTTTCACATTCAGCACTCCATCACTTCCCATTACCAGAAGCATTCATTCGTCACCAAAGTACTCCCAGCAYCAGCACACATTTAAACCATATTATTTTTCAAGTCAAGGTCTGAACACAGCCTGTATCAAACTGCTCCATTATTTCCCTCTGCCAGGCAGCCTCTCATGGCTCAGCCATGTGTTCCCAGGCTCCAAGCCCAGCTGCTCTTGGAAACCATGCTCCAAGCACATGTTCCTGCATGGGATGTTCGTTATTATTTTCAGCTTCATTTTATTGGTGCACGTCCTCCCTGTGTGCCCCCAAAGGGCTGCTTTCAGCAGGGTTTGGACAAAGTTGTTTGATTGGCTCCAGGCTTCTTTGTGAGTTTATCCAATGCCAGGCTCAGGCACTGAACCCATGCCAGGTAATTCATCATTTCTCCTTAAAAGCTATAGACAGAATCCTGCTCTTAGCCTGTCAGATAAAGGCCTGAGAATTGCCTTTCAGCCCACCTAATGAGGGTTTGTGTTTTTCTACGCTCGGGAGGATGGATGGTCTTAATTTCTGGTTTCTTTCAAAGAGAGCAATTTTCTTCCACAAAAAAGACCAGGAATAATAGACACAATGTGGCTTATTCTGAGTCACCCTTTAACCAYTTGTACTTATATTTTCTCTTTGTGCATCTTCCCTGAAACTCAGAGTCCCTTTCAGCAGCTGCTGAACATTTTCTCCTGCCATGAAGCATTTCTGTGCCTGAGGGTTTCATGCACAGCCAGAATCCTCTCCTGGACTTGCTGACAGTCTCCACAAACACTTCCCTCAAATTCGAGGTGTTCCAGGCGGGGCTTTCCTATTCCAGCTCTGCAGGAGTTGCCTGTGGGATGTGAGGAAGCTGAGACTTGGTGCACACGGGACTGTGCAGGGCCGGAGCTCCTCCTTGTGTGCCCAGAGATCGCCCAAGGGCCAGCCCAGGGCACCACCATGGGGGATCTGTAGGAGGAGTCTCCCAATCACTCTGGCACTGCCCATATTGAACAATTCTACACCAATATTCCTGGGCATCACAGGGGTTCTTGTTGGCCAAATGCTAAATCCAAAGTTCTGTTCCCTGTGGTTCTTGCTTTCTCCACTTTCACCCCACTTTTGTGACAGTTTCATCCCCAGCTGGAAGCTCAGCCTGGGGAGTGCTCAGGCCCACAGTCCCTCAGATTCAGCCTTGAGGTGGCATCYGAGGGGCTCTCCAAGGGAGGATAAAGCAGCAGGGAAGGAACAAAACATGGACTCCTAAGGAAGCAGTGACATCTGTGAAGAGCTGAGAGGGAAAAATAAATGCACAGCTGGTTTCCAGTGGGGAGCAGTGGGGTATAAGAGAATCCCAGACCGGTGTGGGTTGGAAGAGACATCAAACCCCATCCAGTGCCACCCCTGCCATGGGCAGGGACACCTTCCACTGTCCCAGGCTGCTCCAAGCCCCATCCAGCCTGGCCTTGGGCACTGCCAGGGATCCAGGGGCAGCCACAGCTGCTCTGGGCACCCTGTGCCAGGGAACCCTCACATGGAACAATTCCTTCCCAATATCCCATCCAGCCCTGCCCTCTGGCCGTGGGAAGCCATTCCCTGTGTCCTGTCCCTCCATGTCCTTATGAAAATCCCTTTCCAGTTCTCTTGGAGCCCCTTCAGGTACTGAAAGGCTACAATAAAGTCACCTTGGAGCCTGCTCTTCTCCAGGCTGAATAATCCCAATTCTCTCTCAGCATTTCCTCATATGAGAGAGGCTCCAGCTTTTGGAGCATCTTCGTGGCCCCTGTTTATTCCCTTCTCTGATAAATTAGTGCAACAGCTCTGAGGAGCCCAAACATCATTGTTTCTTTGTAAACTTCCCACTTTGCAGGGGAAAAGGGAATCACCCATCTTACAGGGATGAGCTGAAGGAGAGTAAATTCCAGGTTTGGGTTCACCTGGTGTGGTGGTGGTGGTTTTGTGACTCTGATGGGTTTTGGTGCAGTTTGGAAAGAGAACCAAAAGCCCTTGGAGCAGCACATTCCAGCAGTGCCGGTGCCATTTCACTCTGGAATGAAGAGAAAATTATGATATGAAATGTTTGCAGAGGCAAAAGCACCCAAATTTCAGAGGCTCCATAGCTCAGGGGTTAGAGCACTGGTCTAGTAAACCAGGGGTCGTGAGTTCAAATCTCACTGGAGCCTGGGGAGGGTCTGCACCTCCTGCAAAGACCTTGCTGCTTTATCTTCCTGTTTATTCCCAAAGTGTTCCTGACGTTTTTTGGAGCATCCACCCCAGTCTGTGTGGAATACAAACATCCCACAGTACCTACACCAATAACAGGCRATGAGAAGCAGAGAAACCAGCCATGGTCAGAGTTGTTTGTACCCTTGGGATATTTTTAATGTACAGCAGTGGGAGATGGGGAACACCCAATAATGGGATTTGGAGCYGTGCGGGCCCTGCAGACTTTGTGAGGGTCAGGGATGGGCAAAGCTGAAATGGCTGTCAGGTATTTACAGCYAGAGCTGCTTCATCTCTTCAGACATCAGCAGGATGATCAAATTATGGCTCCAGAGCTCGGTAATTGCAGAGCTGGCTGAAAACATTATAAATGTGGTTTGTGGAGGAGCAGTAGCATCAGTCATCTCCAGAGCCCTGCTGGGGGGGCKGGACAGTTATAATTTCTAAGGATTAAGAAATAGGTAGGAATTAACCTATTTTGCATCTTGAATTCCATGAATTGCTGTCCAGATTTATGAGATTTCCTACTCTGCCTTTGCACACCTCTTTTCCCTGCTCATTTTCAAGTAGACTCCCTATATTGAGTCCAAATGAGCCAAACCGATGATGGAAAAGGTCATTTCTGAATTTCAAAAGGGGTTTTTCCATCTGAGGGAAGGAAGGCTCAAAAGCCTGAACGATTTTTTTCTTGTGGAGGGGGACACAGGGTGGCAGGAGGGACATGGTGCTTTGTTTGCCTCTCCTCAGGCTGGTTCCTTCCAGCTCTGTTGTCCCAAAAAAGTGAGCTTTGGAGGGTTGGTGTGTTTCCTCCACAGGAGGAGTGACCTGCAGGAATTTCCCTGTTTTCCCCTGCATATATCCCAGTAGGGATAAAGAAACAGAAGCCAGCAGGGTTCCCATTAATCTGCAATTAATAAACGAGCACAAGTTACTGTTACTGTAACCCAAGGTCCTGGAAAATGGACAGATGGGTTTTACTGAAAGTGAATTTATCTCCAGGGTGCTGTGGCTCCATGTGGCCTCCCCCTGTCCCTCATTCCAGCTTTATCTCTGTATTTGGCTTTCAGAGGAGACCACAGAGCAAGACCCAAAAAGATCTTTGTGGTTCAGTGTTCACTCTTGCAATCAGGCTCGTGGGTTCAGCTGAGCTGAGCCTGGTGGGGATGGAAATGATCCTCTGAAAAATTAATGTCTTTCCTTTCTGTGCAAAGCCAACAAATGTTCAGGATGTGTTTTGCTGAATTCCTAATCTCTGCAGTACTGATATTAATGCCAGGGCTCCTCTGCCCGTGACCCTGCTGCACTGCAGGGCCCAAACTCTCCTGTGCTGCCTGCTGGACACAGGCCTGGGGCAGAGAGGAGATTTTCCAGGGGACCTGGCCCTGAAATCCCTTGTATCCATCATCCATCCATCATCTCCTCCTCTGCTTTTCAAAGACACAGCTTGACAAGAGGAACAAAGAGGGCAAAGTGGTTTATACCCAAATCCTGAAGCCAGGTAAACGTGGGAGGGAGGGAGGGAGGGAGGGATCTTGGTGGCCCATTTGGCTGCCCATTCCTTTGGAATATGTGAGCCTCTTGCAAACGCAGCAGCCCTGGCAGCTGGCAAAGCTCATCTCCCTGCTGGACACAGCAGCTCAGAATGGAAAGATTATCCATTATCACCACATCCCAAACAATGTTCCATGAGTGTTTGGAAAGGATTATGCCCTGTTCAAGGGGAAAACCCCAAACCAGCAGTTCCTGTGGGGATAAGAGACCCCATGGACAGGTAACAGCACTGCAAAAATGTCTCCAAGCCACAGAGCAATGGGGCAGCTTTTCAAGACCCTTCCTTAGCATCCAGCATGGTTTGCACAGCTCCAGGTTCTGGGAATCCTGCCGCTCCCAGTCCCTCYCTGACTGTGCTGCTCACCCTTGAAATTTCCATACCTTGGACCATTTCCTTGGCAGGGCCCTCAGGGTTTAATGCTGGCATTCTGATTCTCCTGGACTCAGCCAGGGAGATCCCACTGACCTGCTCAGGGCAGCTGGAATATAAGTAAACATCCTCATTCCTGCAGGCCGTAACTCCATGAAAAACCTGGGAAAGAACGTGGGATTGTTGTAGTTACTGCAAATTTAACCAAACTCTAAAGAGTATAAAAAATTACTGCCAGTTGAACCCAGCTTTAAAAAGCCAGCCATGCCCACTTCCACCCAGGCACGCTGCCATGGAAATGGGRCTGAAGGGCAGATCCAGGATGGGGTAGGAATGTGCCAGGAGGAATGGCACAGGGATGGTGGGTCTGCCTTACAGGGGGGGATGGAAGGAGTTTATTGTGTTTAGTCTGCCCACAGGAAGGCTAAAAGTAGACATGAGTAACTCACAGAAATAGCAAGGAGTAAACAGCCAGAAGGAGAAAGAACTGTTYAAACTCAATTACATTATGAGCAGGAATGAATATGTTAGGCTGGAATTTAAGAAAAAAAATCTGAAAATCAGAGGAGTCATTTTTTCAAGCAGCCAAGGAGGAGGAAATCCCACGAGAGGTGAGAAAGCGAACCAAGTGGTTATGGAGGAGCTGGATAGCACAGCCAGGCTCCACGAGCCCAGAGCTCCTGTCCTGTGTTCTGTTCAGCAGTGACACCAGGGAATCACAGAATCCTGGGATGGTTTGGGTTGAAGGGACCTTAAATCTCATCTCATTCCACCCCTGCCATGGGCAGGGACACCTTCCTTGATCCCAGGTTGCTCCAACCCCATCCAACCTGGCCTTGGACASCTCCAGAGTGTGACCTTGACTAAGTTCAGCCCCATCCTGTGGTGGGTGAGTACCTGTGTGTGTATTTTGTGTATTTTTAACAGCCTTTGAAGTAACTTGYTTCTCCAAATGCTTCTCCCCTTTTCAGGAGCAGGAGGAAAGGACTTCAATTCTGCTTTCTCCTGCTCCCTGGAGAGCCTGTGACGTACCTGCTGATTGCCTCAGCTCCCCCCCGGCTGGGAGGGAAGCAGCTCATTCCCTGTGCAGAGAGCCCAGTTAGAGAACTCCTTGTTCTAATAATGGTCATCTATTTATAGCCTTTCATAATTTGTTTCATGACAAAGAGATTCTGCAAGATGGTCCTTGATTCTTGCAAGTTTGTAATGATTTTTCCCTTCCTGTGTTATTGAAAGTGGCTTTTGTGCTCAGCAAAATGCCTGTAATAAAGGCTATTTCATGTGTTCCGAGTAAATGACAGGGACTTTAATAGGTTTCTGAGGAAAGCTTAGAATTCCTCTTTGTTTGCCTTCAATTCTTTTCAATCTCCTGTGTCAGATGGGCCCGGCTTAGCCCAAGCCTTGTAGGAGCAGAGGGGGCACAGAGCACAATGCTCTCGGTGCTGCTGCCCGTTGCCAGCACAGCAGCTCAGCCCAGAGCCTCTGGGAGTGACACTTTGCAAAAAGCAGAAGGGCAAAGCCTGGAGATGGCCCTGGCTGTGCTTGATTTGCTCATTCCACAACTGTCTCTCACCAGAAACGACAATTTCATTATTTCTRGGGCCAGCTGTTAAATATTTTGGCATTGGCACAACTGCCCTGATGAAATATATCTCTGCACCATCACAGCCACACTTCAATCACCATCATGGACTGCAGGGCACAACGGCATCATTTGCACTCCACAAGAACCATCTCCAGGTTTCCCCCATTCCCTACAGCATTTTTAACCCAGTTTTTGTCCCCATGCCTCTCCAGGTGACAGTGCTGGTGGCCTGTCCCACCTRCAGTGCTGCTGGGGGATGTCAGAGCAGAGGGACAAGTCCTTGTCTTGGCTGTCTCTGTGTCACGGCTCACAGTTCTCAGTCCCTCCACACCTTTCTGAGTGCAAACAGGATGGGGAGAGCACAGCCCTGAGGGCACAGCCCCAGCCCTGCATTCTGCCAACCCTCATCAAGCCCTGGGCTGTGGGATTTCATTAGTCCCGTGTCAGGTTCACACTGGTTTGGTTCTTCCCTTCTCACCTGGTCCCAGCTGAGTCTGGAGTCTTTTCAGAGCTGAAGCTTTCAGCAATTCTCCAGTGGGCTCCAGTTTTGTTAACCAAGAGAATCATGGAATACCCTGAGCTGGGAGAGACCCACAAAGATCATCCAGTCCAGCTCCTGGCCCTGCACAGACACCCCAACAACCCCACCCTGGGCATCCCTGGCAGCGGTGCCCAAACGCTCCTGGAGCTCTGGCAGCCTCGGGGCCGTGCCCATTCCCTGGGGAGCCTGGGCAGTGCCCAGCACCCTCTGGGGGAAGAACCTTTCCTGATATCCAGCCTGAGCCTGCCCTGGCCCAGCTCCAGCCGTTCCCTGGCTCCTGTCCCTGTCCCAGGGAGCAGAGAYCGGAGCTGCCCCTCGGGAGGAGCTGCAGCCCCTGCTGAGGTCTGACCTCAGTCTCATCTTCTCCAGCCGAACAATCCCAGTGCCCTCAGCTGCTCCCCTCAAGATCCTTCCCCATCCCTGTGTCCCCCCTCTGAACACTTTCTAACAGCTTTAGTCCTTACCCTGTGGTGCCCAAAGCTGCCCCCAGCACCGCTGTTGTTCCTGCCTGGGCACTCCATAGCCCTGAACCACCTCTGCCTTTCCCCTTTCCCCATTCCCCAGCCTTTGCCTCCTGCCCCTTTGCTTGGACTCCCCCTTGCTGAGCATTCCCAGTTGGTGCCCCACGCATCTTCCAGGTTCCCACTGGGGTCTCCCCAGGCATCCCAGCACCAGGAGCCCTTGCTGGCTGTGGAAGGTGCACAGACCATCCCCGCACTGCGGTGGGATTGCCTGGGACCACCAGGAGGCATCAGTCCTCTATTAGTCCTCCAATATTCCTCCTCCCAGGGCAGCAGGTGGTGGGGAAGCCTCACCCCGCCGCCCAGCTCCAGGAGCCTTGTCCCCTCTGGGCAACGCCTTCCAGGTCATCCACAGTCCCAGAGAGGCAGAGCATCAGCACCAGCATCCAAGCTGGCTGTTGGGAGCCTGGAGCGTGCTCCGGCCTCTCCTGCCCTGCATCAGCCTCGGGGCTCCCGCTGCCGTGAGAGGGCAGCACCTGGAGCTGCTGGAAGAGTGGAGCTCCCAGCAAAGATGCATCGGGCTCCCTGGAAAACGTTCAGCAAACCTACAGAGGATCTTTTTTCTTCGAGTCCAAGAGTCAGGCTGAAGACGGGTCCAAACTAAACCTTCYCACAGCTCTCCTCCACAGTCGGGCCGTTTGCTTCCCTGCAGAACCAGTTTCACAAAAGGATCTCCCATTGCCAGGGAATTCTGCTGCTTCCGCACAGGACGGAGGTGAAGCGCGTTTTGTTTTGTTTTGTTTTGTTCTGTTTTGTTTTCTCAGCTGCTGTAACCAAAGCGTTTCAAGAGTTTGTGGGGACTGGAGGGGAATTATGAGTCCCAGTCTCCAGTTGGGTTTCCAGCACACCCACAGCTGTAATTCCCCAGTTCAGCACCAGAATCACAYCTGAACAATGAACCCAGAGGATGATTAAGGAGCCTGGAATTGGCTTCCCCTCTCGAGTGAGCCTTGTGTTTCCTCTCTCAGGAAGGCCAAGCTGCTCAAGGTGTGTGTTTGCTTTTATTCCCCCTTGCTTCTCTCCTTCCCCTCCTCAGCAGTGGGAGCAGCAGGAGCCAATTTGCAGGGACACAGCTCAGCCGTAGTGCAGGGAAGGCTTCCCCAGCCCTGAGCACAGACCAGCTGCTCTGTGTGCTTGGGGGTCTGCAGGAGACCCCACACATCCCGTCGTGTCCATCCCAGTGCTCCCAGTGCTGCCAGGGGGTGGCACATCCCCTCTGGAAGAAAAGCACGTTCTAGGCGTGAGTCTGGTTGTGTTTGCAGAGGGAATTTTCCTGGGAACCGTTCAGGAACTTCCTGGTTCRGGCACAATTGGCTGTGGCTGTGCAGCTGCTGGGGGAAAGCAGTGGAATTATTTTGTTATTARCACTCATCTGGCCACATCAGCTCAGGATCCATCCCATGTCCTTCCCAAGGCTGAGACCAGAACTTCAGCCTACACCTTGTGAATGTGGGGCATTGAGAAGTGAAAGGATCAGTTTCAAGGAGTTCCTTTTCTGCCATGAAATTCATAGACTGAGCATAAACAAAAGAGGGTGAATATCCCCAAAGAGAACAGAATGAACCTTTTCAGCTGGTTTCATTGGCAATGCCCTTTTTTTCACAGTAACTGGTTGTCTCCGTTGATTTTGGATTGGGCAGTCAGAACTGAAACAAAGCTGTTGGGCTTTTCAGAGTGGGAACTGAAATGTTAGAGTCTCTGCTGACTTGTGCTGGCCCCGCAGCCAAATGTGATATTCCCCTTGGCTTTTCAAAGTGTTAATGAAGTCCAGAGACGACCTYGACTCTTGTTTTATATTTCATGGAACATTAATGGCAAATTCAGCCCCCTGGCCCCAGGCAGCAGATGCCAAAATGCAGCCTTGGCTCCCTTTCAGCCCCTTTTGCAGCCCCAGGGCAGGGGCTCAGCTGGCGCCTGCCAGCACAGCCTGAGAGGCTGCAGCCCCTACCCTGGGCTGAGTGCACACATTGTGTATCCTCAGCCTGTGCCCCAAGCTGAGTTTTATCCCCATTATAGCCCTGAGTCCAGCCCTGGACCTCATCCAGCCCCTGGATGTTGTCCAGAATCTCTTCTGCACTGGAGCCATTCCTCATTCCAGGAACACTTTTCCTGCTGGACACTGTCATGGTCCTTAGGCCCAGCTGTGCCATGCACTGTTGGATTTGGTCTTGTTGGGCCTCTAAACTTGGGGGAAGATGTTCCATGGAAGCATTGCTGGTGGAGTTCAGGCACAATTCCTCCTGTCCTGCTGGACACTCTCTTTTGCCTTTTCCCTCTGGGACAAGGCTGTGTCCTTCCTACAAGGTGAGAGAGCATTGATATATTCTGATGACAACCCCTGCTTTAAGTCCTTTCCTTCTGATCCCGCTAATTTAAGCTGCACTCTGTTCTGCAGCTTCTATTTTCTCCTGTACCACAGCTCTCCTCTGGGGCTTCCAGCCATCAGTGTCATCAGAGCTTCAGAAACAGAGAATTAATCAAACACTGAGGTAGTGACTCACACCAGAAATGCTGCTTTTACACATTCCCCACCTGGAGTACAAACAGGATCTCCTTGAGATTTCACGGGGGAAGGTGCTGGTGTCGAATGCAAAGATCAGGAGCGTTTACTACATGAAACTTCAGGCAGAAATACTCATCCAAGTGTCTGGAAATCAAAGGCAAGGGCCAGATTTGGGTGCACAAGGCGATGGAGGGGCAAATGGCACTCAGCTGGCACCCACCACTGCCCCATGGACTGGAGATTTAGGTCAGGAGAACACCGGGTATTTCTCACCTGGACAGAGTTGGATGGGCAGCTCGGCAGTGAAGACCCTGAGCTCGGGGAAGGGGAGGCAGGGAGTGATCCAGGGGAGGAACAGGGAGGAAAGGGCAGGGAATGGTCCAAGTGAGGACCAAGGACAGACAGCAGCAGCYGTGACAGAGCACTGCCAGGCAGGAGCACCATGGCCACACCTCTGACCCCCTGAGAGCTGTGCTTTGAGGGGGAATTGAGGCAACACCGAGATTTGGGTTCCCAGAAGCATTTAGGAATTGAGGTTCTGATTCAGAGGCTTCTAAAGTGCCTGAGGCTGTAAAATCCTGCAGGGGTCACTGGGTTATGTCCTAGACCCCCCACAGCACGTGTGGGTCTTGAAGGTGAATCTGCACCAAACAGCAAGTGCAGCTTTGGGGCTGACTCAGCTCGAGCATCAACTGGAAAAGATTTATGAGCGCTCCATAAGAAAACAGCTGCCAAAGAGCCCTGCAGCACCTGCAGGGTTTTTCCTCTTCATTTTCTTGGTCTGTGACTCCTGAACAATGTCCTCACAGAACCAGTTCAGCTGGAAAGGTCTCACCTTTCTCTGCAGACCACAGGGAGTTCGGGGATTTGGGATTTCGTTCCCTCCCCTGCAGTTCACCTCCTGCCCCACATTCCAGGATCACAGCTAAGGCTGAGCTAAAAACGCCCAGGGTTTCCAGGCTGGGAGGAGTGGGCTGTGCACCTGCACTTCCCCACAGCTCCCTGGGCAGCGTTGGGATGCTGGGGGCGAGGAGCAACACGGGGAAAACAAACACAGCAGGAGCAGGGGTTTCACAACACRGGGTGGGCCGAGCATAACTCAGGATGTGGAGCAAGAAAACCAAAAGCAAAAGGGTTTCACTGAACAAACCCAAAGCTTTGCCAGCGATGAGCACCCAGGTGTGTCAGGAGGGGTGGGGGAGCTGCAGCAGCCACAAAACACAGAATGACTTCAGACCACACTGAAGTCAAAATTCAAATAATTATTCGTTCAGCCTTTCAGAAATCCTTAATTCCTGCCCAAGAAGCTCAGTTGTCTTCAGAGAAAGATCCACCTAAYGTGTAGGTGGCTGTGGGAGGCATCCAAGTGAAGATCCTGCCCGAGGCTGTGCAGGGAGCAGTTGGAGCAGGGAAAAGCAGCCCCATATCTTTCCAATTATTCGTGGGCATCGCTGGCCCCTTCCCCTGAGCACGGGGGAATGAAACAACAAGAAATCCTAGAAGTTTGTGGCCACACAGAGCAGCTCACAGGAACCTCGTTAGGGAGGTGGGAGGTGAGTGAAAAGGGGCTGCAAGGAGCCAGGAGAGGKATGCAGGAGCCCAGGGGCAGGGAGGGAGCCAGCTTTGGGTGATCCCACTGCTGGGAGGCGGGAGGCAGGTGCCTGGCAGCCCCATTTCCTGGCACTACACCCTGGAAAGCCCCGTGGGAGTTTCCTGTTGCTCAGCTCTTCAGGCTGAASCAGCACCTGCCTCCCTTCCCCACATTGTGCTGGGCAGCGGAGGGAGGATGTCACTGGCCAAGAATTCCTGAGCAAGAAAATGCCACGAGGCTYCCAGGCCTTCTCCAGGCTGCTGGGCAGTGGCAAAGGCAGAATAATGCGTGGGGAAGAATTTACCAGGTGTATCCTGCAGGCCAAGGAAGTGCCAGAGCCGGGCAGGGGTGGCCAGGCCTGGGCCCACGGAATGTGCAGCACCTCTGGAGGGAGCTCAGCAGGACCAGGGCCCGGATGCCAGCTGGGAGGTGGCTGCTCTTGAGGCTTGGCCAGGGAAAGGTCTGTGCAAGGCTGCAGTGTTGGAATTCCTGAGGTTGGACTGGAGCCCTGCAGAGGCCCTTCCCAAAGCTGGTCATTCAGAGGTGCTGTGAGTCCCTGGAGCAGAGCCTCTGCCCAGGGCTGTGCTTGCAGAGCTGTGACAGTGACCCACTGTCCACATGTGGTGGATACACTCCAGGATTTCAGTGTTCAAACAGCACTGGGTTGTTACTCAATCACACTACAGACCACCCACATGTCCCATTTCATTTTCTCTTTCATGTCGGAACCAGGTCACTTCCACACCCATCCTCCCCTGAGCTCCAGAGCTCCACTCCTGGGATTCCCACAGCATCTTCAGCAGCTCCTGCTCCTGGGGTTTGGCTGTGACCACTTCTGTCCCCTCCACCTCTATTTTTTTTGGTGGTTTTTCCTCCCCTCTCCCTCCCTGCAGCYGAGGGAGCAGCTGCTGTGGAAGCTGCAGAGTGCAGCAGCTTTCCAGCAGCTCTGACCGACAGGAGCAGCGGGGCCCTGCTCCAGCTCCACCAGCAGATCCTTCCCCRTGGGCACAGCCTGAGGGATCCCCATCCAGGCACCATGGAATGCACCCAGCAGCTGCAGACAGGTCACTGGGAGGACACCTCGGGGCTCTGGGACAGCCCAAGCACACGATCAGTGACAAGCAGGATCAGTGTCGGGTGACATTTCAGCTGCTGCTTTTGGGGACCCATGAACACAGCTTTGTTCCCTGCACTGGGGGCCAGCCCTGCCCCTCCCTGCGGCGCTGGGCTCCAGATCCCATCAATCCCAGCACAGGGAACAGCCTCTCTCTGATGGAATAACCCCAGGGAGGAGGGGAGATGYAACAACGTGTGTCCATCCACCTGCAGCTCAGCCTCCCTTGTAGGGCCCCGTGTCCCGGCCGTGCCTGGGCACCCCTGGCTGCTCTGGGACACTGCTTCCATCTCCCCGGAAAGCCTCGGGTAGGTGTGATCCCTCTGGATGCCACTGGGAGGGAATTTCTCCTGTGATTCATTACATTTGGCTTTGATCGTGTCCGTGATCTCSTCTGGATTTGTCCCAGCAGCTCCGTGTCCTTCCCGTGCTGGGGACCCCAGAGCTGGACACGGCGCTCCAGGACCTGCGAGGGAGAGGAAGAGCTTTGAGCAATTCCAGAGGAGGGACAGAGGCACAAAAAGAGCGAATGCACTTGGAGCAGCTTTCCCTATTTAGACTCATTTGTTACGGAAGTGTCCGAAATGCTGGAAGCTGGAAAGCTTCAACGAGCAAAAGCTGCTGCCAAGGCTGATGTTTTCCTGCAATGTTTGACCTTTAGCTCCAGAAGTCACAGGATTACATAAGACCCCTCATTTTTGCTAAATAAAAATATTGTCATAATGGAGAAAGAACCTTTCAGAGAAAAATAAAACATAAGCAAGGACCCGAAAACACGGAAATGGGAAGGCAAAGAAAACCCCAGGGTCTGTTCCCTGAAGAGGCAACACCCTGTTAAAGCCAAATTTGTGATCTGGGTGAATGTGTCATGGGCTTCAATCACATCATGGGTGGCACAGTGCACACCAGCACCCCTGGGAGCTCCACACTTTAATCTGCAAGTTCAGCCTGTGGAACAAACAGATTTTTGCTCAGTTTCTTTTCTTTTTTTGTATCCTCAAAAGTGTCCAAGGCCAGGGCTTGGAGCAGCCTGGTCTAGGGGAAGGTGTCCCTGCCCATGGCACTGGATGAGCTTTAAGGTCCCTTCCAACCCAAACCAGTCTGTGACTCTATGATTTTATAATCACTGCATTAAATAAAACCCCAGAATGCCTGAGGCGGAATTTTCTATATCCTCCCTTCTTATGAGAAATGAGAGCGAGCCAAATAAATTATACCTGCAGCTAAAAAAATGATTTCAACTAATTGTAGAATGTCATCTTTTTTTTTTCCCCTCTCTCAAAAAAATCAGGTCACCAGCAAATGACAGCTCCAATTTTTCTCTTTGTAGTCACATCCCCAGCAGCTCCGGGGAGGATGGAGAGCAGCAGAACCCACCTGACCCAGCCCAGCTCCTGGGGCTTCGCTGCCAACCTCCACGTGCTGGGGAGGCAGGAGACAGGGAAAAGGGAGCTTTATCAAAAGGTGGCACATTCATGCACTGGAAGGGCCCCAGGTATGACCCAAATGAGCTGCTGAGGGTGGTGATGCCGACATTTGTACCTTGTGGGTTCAGGAAAGTGAGAGCGGGGCAGGCTGGAATTTGCCTCCTTCAGAACCGACAGAAAATCAGCATCCAAACCAGAATTTCTCTGCTTTCCAGTGCTCCTGCCCGGGCTGGAACCCCGGCCGTGCATTCCCTGCTGGGGTGGGCTCCCGTCCCACTGGGAGCCCCCTCGGAGGGCCTGGCTGGGCCAGGGCAGGGAGGGAGGCACGAGGGGACCCTTGGGGACAGGCAGAGGCTCTGCTGGTGGCTTTGGCCTGGCTGAGCAGGGGTTGGCCAAGGCCCACTGCTAATTAACCATCACCGGGGCTGACGAGCCCTCCAAGGGCCGCAGCTGCAGGAGCTATAAAAAGCTCCAGAAACAGATCCATTTTGCCAGCTAAAGATGTTTCTGCAGCTCCAGCCCTGGCCTGGGTCCCACAGCCTGTGGAGAGTCCCCCTCCACCTCCCCTCCCTGGCACGAGGTGGGCACGAGCATTTCGGGCCTCAAAGCCAACGTGGAGCTCTCCACATCTTTCCCTTGTCTGTGTGCAACATCCAGCTGGGAAAAAAAAAGGATTTCTCCTTTGCTATTTTCCTTTTATTTAGAGAATTGCAGATCAGGATGAGGGATTACAGTTGGAGTTAATCTTGGTTAGCATAACGAGGAGTTTAGGGCTGAGCTTTAATTAGAAATGGGTTACTTTGGAGGTTAAAATATACAATTAGGTTTTTCTTTGTGTCTGTAGGTTTAGATAAGTTTTAGGGTTATATCTATGGGGATGATTAAACTCAAGGACTTAGATTTTAAATTTCAAGAGATAATTGCCTTTGGGCTGGAATTAAATTTGAAATAATTTGAAGGATTAGGCTGGTATTAAGGTTAGATATGATTAACCATTGCATTATAGTAGATTACTGTTAAATAGAATCTCAGGCTGATTTAGGAGTTCAGTTTGAATCTAATTATAATTAGGGCTGTTATTTGGCATAGACACTGTGATTCCTGATCAGGGGAGAGATAAGAATTTGCATCAGGATCTCTCTGCAGCTGCATTTCCAGTTGATGCCCCTGATTTGGGACTCCCCATGAGGGGAGGCAGCAGGAATTTCCGTGACCCAGGAAATCCCAAATCCCTGATGCCACCAGGAGCAGCCTGGAGCTGTGCTGGCTGTGAGATTGCTTTGTTTGCAATCCCTATTTCTGTTTTATGAGGCACAGGAAGGAGAAACAGAGCATGGTTTTGTTTAGAGCACGTTGACACTTCCCCAGGCTTCCAGCCATTCAAAGCCAGGCAGGGGAAAGATCTGATCATTCAAATCTATTTTCCATTCTCGGCCTAAGCCTTTATGAATAAAACCAAAGATTTTTATTTAGAAATAACTCTCTTCCATATATAAATCCAACTTCTCTGGGAAAAAAAAAMCAAAACCAAAACCCTCTTGATGTTTAGTCAGTGCTGTTTTATTCAGTTGCAGTAAAAGCAGGGAAGAGGAGCCTCAGTCGGCTGTTTATTACCAGGGATGTTATTTTTTGTACTTTACAGGATGCATTTTCTGTCAGAATTTGTAAAATATTAATCAAACAAACAGAAAACAGCACAGAAACTACAACTTGAAATGAAGGTGATTTCACAGCAACACTAAATCCATAATGGCACATTCCCCATCTTTCTTCTGTCAGCTGTGCCACCTAAATGCTTCATTTACAGGAGGTTTGCTTTTGTTTTGGTATTTCTTGACATTTTATTGTCTCGGTTTCATTGAAACGAGAACAAAGCAGAGAAACTCTCAGTGAATAACAATGTTAAGAAGCAATTAGCCAGTAGAAATCAAAATACACGGTGCTGCCATTAGAGTGACAGTGCACGTGCAGGGGAGGGAAGAGCTGCACTTCAGCGGGGGCTGTTCCAACCCCGCACTCCATGCCCTGCCTGGCAGCTTTGTCCCACACACTGGGGCTCCTGCAGCACCAGGGAAGTGGGAATTTGGCTCTGTTCCCATCTCCTCCCTGCCCGCTCCTCCCAGGACGTGTCCAAGGGAAGGTGGCCCATGTTGGGGTGGTTTCCACCAGGAGCCAGAGCCAGGGCTCGCCTGGCAAAGGTGACCCCAGGGCGCAGCTGGGGCAGGGGGGCCGAGGGACACGGCCCCTGGGGGACTCCAGTTGGGCAAGCTGGATCCTCCTTGGGCAAGCTGGATCCTTCTCTGGCAAGCTGGATCCTCCTTGGGCAAGCTGGATCCTCCTCTGGCAAGCTGGATCTTCCTTGGGCAAGCTGGATCCTCCTCGGGCAAGCTGGATCCTCCTCTCCTGTTCTGGGCGCACCAGGCACGACGTGGGCACCGCTGAGCTCAGGATGAGCCCTGGGAGCTGCAATGTCACAGCAGAGGAGTTTTGCAACCCTTATTCCCAGGACCAAGATTCCAGTGTTTCCCACTCGGCCGTTTTTGCCATTAGTTAAATGCTTTATGCATTTTGATTTTTTTCTGTAGGAATGTGGATGAATCCCATCCAACATTCTGATTTTGGGGGAGGATTTCCAAAGCTTTGCTGAGTGCTGAAGGCACCTCTGCATTGTATTGAATTTTGGGAATATTTGTTATGTTCCTGCTTCTGCGAGGGTTTCCTGTCTTCAGCATATAAAGGAACCCTCTTCATTAAGGTTTTCAAGATCTCCATGAATTCTCCCTCTGACGTTTGCTAGAAGAGCCTCAACAACTGCTGCATTTTACATTTTCCAGAAAGAAATAGATTAGGATTGACGTCACAGACTATATTTGGGCTGCATTAAAAGCTGGAGCTGGTCTGACGTATGCTTTTTATAGATTAAAAATATTTGTGGTCTAAGGATGTATTTACATGGTCTTCAGGAAATTTTGGCAGATCGTTGTACCAAAACAATGGCTGCATTTTTCCTTTCTAATTCAGACCAATTTTCCCCAGCTGGAGCTGCTGCCCTGGCTCCTCTTCATTCGTGGGTTTTGATCTTGCACAGAATAGTTGCACTTCATCAAATTCTCCACTTTATATTTCAGGATCAGCTCTTTAGTCCAAAAGCATCCAAAATTCCCTTGCCTCAGGTACTCAAGTGCAGAACGTGGGTCCTCCTATGGGACTGTCCTCATATTGGGATTTTCAGGACCCCCAGTCTGAAAACTCCAGTAGGAACCCAATTTCTTGGTGGGCCTTGCCCTGGTGTCTGCCTTGGCATCTCCTGATGGTTCCCAGGAATGGGATGGAGGAGGCAGGAGGGTGGGGAGATGCCCGGAAATCACCCCCAGGGTTTATTCTTTGTCTGGCTGGATCAGCAGATCTCCAGTGAATTGTACCAAAGCCATTTTGACATCAGAAAATGTCCAATATCAGTAAAATTCACAAACAGCTGCACTTTTCTGTATCAGCTTTGACCAGTGGTGTCGAGGATTTACCCCAAACAGCTGCTGGGGTGACCAAAAACACCAATGTTTTTATTTTTTTATATATATTTATATATTTTTATATATATTTATATGTTTATATGTTGATATATTTATGTATTTATATATTTATTTTTGTATAAAAGAAGATAAGGCAGCAGCTGAGCAGTGACATGGATGGCCAGGGAGTGGGATGGGATGGGATGAGATGGGATGGGATGGGCCAGAAACTCCTGGTAAGAAATGGATGAAAAGCAGAAAAATCCCAGAATCGGTGGGAAAGGCAGGAATGGGTTGGGTAGAGCTGAGCTGAGTAGAAAACRAAGGTGGGCAGAGCTGAGCCTGCCCTAAACCCCTTCAGGAGGAGCTTCACTCTGGCCTGAATGATCTAAAGGATCTTTTCCAGCAGAGCCTTTGAGACTCCACAGAACCGCTGGAGTCTCTCGACGTAATCTGTTGGAACAAGAGACATTCCAGAAATAGTTTTCCAAAAGAAAAATACTGACTTAATGCAACTTTTTCTTAACTTGGTGATGAAGCCGRGGGAGAATTTCCAGAGCAGCCCCAGGGGGAGCATCGTTAACATCGGGCTGGTTTGTTGCCACACAAAGTTTCTCCTGGTTCTATTTATGTTCTTTACTCCAAGTGGAACCYGTTCCTGAGGGGGGGAAAGGCAGGGTCATGTTTATTTTATGCAAAAAGCCATCTTTTTCTGCTGTTCACAAACTGCCCACTGGAACAGGATGGGGTCATTTCTGTCGTTCCTTCTTGGTCGTGTTTCACATTTGATCCAGTGCCTCCACTGGGCAGAGACGGGCAGGACCGAGGGAGAGGGACACAGTGAGGTGGATTTTACCCCGTGGCGCTGATCCTGGTGTCAATGCCTGCCACAGAGTTCAGATCCAGAGTGAAAAGCCATCATTTTTCAGGGATGAGCCACCTCCCCAGGAGCACAAGGGAATCCCCAGGCCTGTTTTGTTTCCCCAAATCCCTCTGTTTTCTGAGAACTTACTTACACGTCACTACCCAGCAGCTCTTTGGGGAGGAAACCTGCTTTTTATACAGTCAGCTGAAGATTTTTACACAAATTTGACGGTTCTCTGCCCTTCTGGCCCAACAAGGACTTGTGCAGAGCTCAGTGTGGGTGAAAATAATAACCTGGAGTTGGGGGAATGGGCTCTTTGGCTCTGTTTCCACTGGCCAGGGCTTCTCATCCCRGGAGAGCTGTGCCCAAACTGTGTGGCCTCTATTCTGCCCCCCTCTCCTCTAACAGATTTTCTTGTCACCAGTCTCAGAGGGCTCCTGGAAATTTTTAGAGGACACTTCTCCCCAGGCTTCTCCGAMGGGGAAGCAGGCCACTCCTGAAATAGAGGCGACCTGGGTGGGAAATTAGGGTGGGGCTCCTGGTGTTCCCAGAGTAGGAGACAAGGGCTGGCATTTGTCCCGAACTGGTCCCCGGGTCGCTCTGCCAGGATCAGACCTGCACTGGCCAGTTGTGAGGAGTCATGGATAAAAATGCCAAGAGCAGGAAAATCCAGAGGGACCCTCTACTGCAATAACCTCGTTGTGTTCTTGTGGGCCTGCCAGGGGCCTTGCTGCTCATTCCTCCTGTGGGCACCTGGCCCAGGAAGGCAACAGAAAGCAGAAACCCCAAGGGTGTCACCTCCCTAGAACAGAATCCCAGAATCAGAATCCCAGACTGGCTTGGGCTGGAAGGGACCTTAAAGCTAATCCCATCCCACCCCTGCCATGGCAGGGACACCTTCCACTGTCCCAGGCTGCTCCAAGCCCCAATGTCCAGCCTGGCCTTGGGCACTGCCAGGGATCCAGGGGCAGCCACAGCTGCTCTGGGCACCCTGTGCCAGGGCCTGCCCACCCTCACAGGGAACAATTCCTCCCCAATATCCCTCAAATCCTGCTTTCTGCACCTGTTCTGAGCAGCATGGAGATGTTTCCTGTCACTTCTGGAGGACCAAGAGCAGCATGGATGCAGGCAGGGATTCTGCCAGGCTGGGAGAAGCCTGGTGGTGAAGTGGGAGGRAGGAAGGGGAACAGTGTGAGGCCTCCAGGGTCAGGACAAGCTGAATAAAGTGAAGATTTTTTTATTTCAGCTTCCGAGTCAGGATGTCTCTGATTTACTTTGGCCAGAAACAGGGGGAACTAGGAAAGAACCACTCTGACCTCAATTTTTTTTTTCCTTTTCCTTTTTCTTGTTTCCTAAGCCTCTCGTAAGGTCGTTGGCCATTCTGGGCAGCGGCAGCTCTGCAGAAGGAACTGTCTGGTTTTGCTTTGACTCGAGCTTGTCAGGGGATTTTCCATCCTTCCCAGTGCTGGGAGCAGCTCTGGCAGCTCCCTCTGGGGTGTCCAGCACTCCTGGTGTTCTCCACAGGGGTGCAGGAACCTGGCAAGAACACGCTGGGCACCCAAAGAGCTTTGCACCATCTACCCAAAGCCACTGAACTTTGCTTTGTGGCTGAGCCTTCAAATGGCAAAAAAAAATTGGGCAAGGAGGAAAATAGAACATGGATCAAAATTCCCTCTGAGACCCAACCTTCCAGCACCTCTGATAAACAGGGCTGGAGCCTGGCTCTGATCCCAAAGAGGGGTGCAAGGTCCTGGTTACTTCAGGATAGATCCTCTAGATCCTCTAGCYGGATCTAGAGCTCCAAGTATTTTCTTACTCCCTGCTCTACAACTTATAGTTTAGTTAAATTGTAATTACCCATAGAAAAGTGGGTAAATAAACTACCCAGGGAGTATTTTCTCCCCCCAGGGCAATATTCTTACCCCAAAATATTTTGCTGATGGTTTGCCATTTTCACACTCCCAGAAACTGAATGGGGGCCCTCAACAGGAGCCCTAACTGTGAGTGTTTGTCCTCATGATAAATCCTGAGCTCAGCACTGAACAGGACGCCTTGCCTTGCCTTCAAAACATTTATTCCTCTGCAAGCTTGGCTGCATTTCACGCCTGGCTGCAGCAGGGATAATGTGGCTCTGTTTGTGCCCATCAGCACAGCTGGACTCCCACTCCTCTGGGCTGTAAATATCTGTTAAAAAGAACATCTGCCACGAGGAAATCCAAACAGCAGCGGGAGGGGAAGCTTGGGAGACTGATGGGATTGTGGGGGAAATACTGGGAGCCAAAAGGAATTAAGGAATTTAATGGATAGGTGAAGGGTTGAGATGGGTTAAGGCTGGGCACTTTAAAAGGGTGGGGATGCCACCTCTAAAGGGTCAGGTGGAATTAGAGCAGATAAAATATTTCAGTTGGAGTTGGAAGGAAGCTGTGACCTCGTTGCCATTCCTGACACTTGGTGGGATGAATCCCGGGGCTGCCTGGAGTGACAGGACAAGGTTTTAAACTAAGAGAGGGTGGATTCAGACCAGATATTAAAGGTTTTTTGAGGATGGTGAAACACAGCCACAGGTTGCCCAGGGAGGTGGTGGGTGTTCCATCCCTGGAAATATTTAAGGCCAGGTTGGAAGGAGGCTCTGAGCAGCCTGATGCAGCTGAAGRTGTCCCTGCTCACTGCAGGGRRGTTGGACTCGATGGCCTTTAAAYGTCCCTTCCAACCCAAACCTTTCTGTGGTTCACCGAGATTTCAACATTTCCTTTCCAGCCATGCAGGGGAGATGAATTTCTCCCTCATAAGTTTCTTTGCCAAGAAATTATCTCATGTATTGATCAAATTCCTGACTCTGACACTGGAGATTACCAAATCCCCTGTTTTCTGCACCTGTAATTTCCTCTGGGAAGAAGTTTGTTTAATGTGTGGGTCAGCACCTTGCTCAAGGCCTGAGCCACAGACAGCAACTTCTTTGGAAATGTCTGGGAGTCAGGGGACAAACAGTTTGGAGAATGCGTGGCCTGGCTGGGGCCAGGCGGTGTCACAAATGGGAACCTGTGGGTCAGCACTTCAAATTTCACTTTCTGTAAACACTCAGATTTAGGGAAACTCAGGGTAAACATTGGCTTTAGCTTTCCACTGGTCAATATTTACTTGTTCTGTCAGTAAAGCCTGATGCTCGTTGGAGCAGAAGCCTGCACTAGTTGGAACAACAAGGATCCTCCTCCCAAACAGGTGTCCACATGAGCAGGAGGCAGAAGAGCAACATCTGGGCTGCCCTCAACATCTGGGCTGGCAAAGCRGAGGAGACTCCAAAAAACACACAGAGCTTTGAACACAGGTGAGCAAAGCTCCAGCACCTTTGTCACTGCTGGAAGAYAAATTGTGCCACGGGGAATGTTCCTCTGGACCTCCCCAGCCTTTGCCAGGCTGCAGCTCAGAAGGTGGAGGTGTCCTTTGTCCCCTTGTGAGGGAATCCCCCTCCCCAGACCCCACAGAGCCAACAGGCCATGCCTGTGTTGTTTGAAAACAAAGGACAAATCGGCCCCATTAAAGACAAATGCAGCTGGGAGCGGGATAAAATCCTCACACAGCCAGAAAGGGGGGAAAGTGAGCGGGGAAAATCACAAAGAAAGCTGAAGGTTCCCAGCTGGGAAACACATGAGAGAACTGAGGCAAAGAGAGATCAAAGCAAGGCCCTGGGTGTGCTGCTGCTGCTGGGGGTGGCAGAAATGCAGGTGCTGAAAACCAGGGAGCCACGTCCCAGCCCAGTCACCGGGGTGGCCGCAGTGAGGGGAGCCCTGCCTGCCCCCAGGTGTGCCCCTGGAGTTCCCGAGCTGCCCAAAATTGCAGAGCTGCTGCCTCTCATGGGCTTGGCCTCAGTGCTGGGTTGGATGGGTTGGCGGTGGCTTCACTGCTGGGGAGCACCCAGGCACCAAAGCAGAGTCTGGGCTGTGGAACGGGAAGCTGCATCCGTTTGAAACTGAAATTCCAGCTCAGGCAACATCAGTGAAAATCCTTCTGCTCTGAAGCGTGCGGGCAGCATGAGTTGGAGAGGGAGGGATGGAAATGTTGATGGGGTTTTTTATTTATTTTGGAAGCTAATTCCTTTGATGTCCAGCTGAGCGTGCCAGGCCTGTGAATCAGGGTAACCCCCTGGAGCCAGCAGCAAAGAACCCGCGGTGTTCCTATTGTTTTAGCATCCATCAGGCAGGACAGGAGCCGAGCAGCTCCCCCTTCCCGATTTCCCTGCTCCGAGGGAAGTGCTGATACCGGGATTCTCTTCTCCGTTTCCAGCGCTGCTCTATTCAGCGCACACAATGAGAAAGCCGACGGCAGATGTGGCCCATGAAAAGCGTCATCAGCTGCCAGGGGCAGCCCGAAAGCCCCAGAACATCGTCCCGTGCTGAGCCTGGTCCCAGCACCTCCATCCTCCTCCCCGTCCCTCCGGGGTCTGATCCCGGTGCAGCGCAGCCGCGGGCATCCCAMGGGATGGAGGGAGCAGCGATCCGGCAGTGGAGCGGGTCCGGGGGACATTCCGCTGTCTGCAGGCAGAGCGCGGAGCCGATCCTTGCTGGAAATCAGCGTTTTTAATGAGTGCTGGCGCTAATTGTGCCGCCCGCTCGCAGCCCTGTCCCCTGTCCACACCTGCCGGGAGCCAGGGAAAGACCCAGCACCATCCAGAGCCTTCCTCCACTGATGGGCCACAGCGGGTGTGAGATGTCTGGGCACGCTCCCAAGGGCTGAGGCTGCTAATTGCTCCTGGGTTTTATAAAGCTCGGGGCTTTTTCTGGGATTTTGGACATCTGTCTGATTGTGATGGCTCAGAGAATGGTTCCCACCGCAGGCACAGCTTTGAAGCTGTGGGATCGCAGGAAGCTGCAGGAAGCAGATGGATTTAACTGACAAATTGAAGCTCACTGAGTTTTCGTTTAATTAACTTTTAATTGGCAAATTTGGGGCTCACGCATTTTTAGTATAATTAGCTGCTTAAATTAGCTTTTAACGGAGGTTTAAATTTAGAAGCAGGCTTTTTATAACCCCTGTCTGGGTTTATACTGTATCCACGCCGTGATTCCTTTCCAGCCAAATGCTTTCACTCCCATCACACCGAAGGATGAGGAGGTTTGGAAGCCGCTACAGGAACTTAGAGCAGGAAAAATGAGCTGCACAATTCCACAAGGATTATCCCTGGTCTATCTTTCTGCGTGGGCTTTCCGGTCACTCTGCACCATCAGATGTGGAGGATCAAAGGAAGATCAGAAAATGAAGGATCCCGTGGGGAGAGGAGAGGAGAGGAGAGGAGAGGAGAGGAGAGGAGAGGAGAGGAGAGGAGAGGAGAGGAGAGGAGAGGAGAGGAGAGGAGAGCTCAGCTCAGCTCAGCTCAGCTCAGCTCAGCTCTCCAGGGTTTCTGTCATCACCATGGCTCTTTACACCATTTTTAGTGAGCCCAATTCCTCATGTCAGTCCTACAGGCCCAGTTGTCTCCCTCAGCCCTAAGAAGCTCCATGAAGCCCTTGAAGCAGGTGTCACACCCTGTTTGGTGGCTGGAAGGAGAGGGACACAGAGGGAACTCCAGGCCACCAGGAAATGTTGATCTTGGATGTGTTCTTCAAGGCTTCTGAGCTCCTGAGGAAAAAACACCTCCATAAATTGGGATGGATCGGCTCAAAGGATGAGCTGCACTGAAGGAAGAGCTCCCAGCAGCGGGGTGTATGAAAGGATTTAAACAAGTCCCAAAAGAAGAGAGAATCTTTTGATTTTTGCAGTTGAAAACAGGAGAAAACTCAGCAGAGGTATCGAGGTGACAAAACAGCCGTGATTTGCTCCTCTTTCCAAGGCTGCATCTGTTTACTATTTTAGGAATAAATTCACCAGCAGGGTGGGCAGACCCATATTGTTCTAATCCCGCAGATTAAGGGCAGCAGTGAGGGCTGAAACCTGCTCGAGCCAGGGCTGGAAAATGCAAACCTGCTCCTTCCTCAGCAGGAATAAACTCCACATTTTTCTTCTCTTTGCTAAGTTCTGTCTAAACAGAACAAAAATATGTTGTGGAGAAATGACCTTTCCCCAAACTGAACAAGAAAGGCATGGCCAGGTCCCTGCTCTTTCCTGGGAAAAAGGTCAAAAAATATTTTAAGAACTGTGGAAAGAATGGAAATGTGGCTAAGTGGAAATTCAAGTGGAGCAGGAAACAATAGCAAGGATTAGGTCATTCCCTGCAAGAACAGGGAGAAAATGTCAGGGATTCAAGTGCTCTGCACCTTGGTTTCCCCCCCTGTTGTGAGCAAAGGAGGACCAAGCGCTCAGTAAACGAACTGGGGGGGAAATGAGAGCCCCCCAACACCATCCCTGGGGGCACAGAGGGGCCTTGGGGCTGGATGGTTCCTGCAGGATGAGACACATCCATGGGAAGCAGCACGAGCCAGCAGAGCCCTGGGGTCTGGGAGAGGCAGCTCTGCCTATTCCCGCTGGGAGGGAATTTCTGGGGAGCCTTCATCCCTCCCCTCCATTAATGAKCCCACGTTTAATTACTGCCCATTAAGGGATTGCACACTTTCAGTAGCCTCTGGCTGTCATCTGCCCCCAGCAATCCCTCCAGGATTTAGGTTCCTGGGCTGACAGACAGACAGCAACTGGCCGGAAGCCTCCCACACAAAGCGTTTGCCAAGGATTTCCACAAAATTTTAAAAACCCAGTTCCAGGAAGAGCTCTGATTTCTGCAGAAATGTTGAAAAATTGGGAGGGGAATGTATTTTTCTACTGAGCARAGGGAAAAAAATGTAGGTATTTCCACTGTAATTTCCTTTAGAAATTTCTACAGCCACTGCTGGATTTTTTCAAAAAACATTTTTCCAGGCCCTGTGGGTTATGGGGTCACAATTTCTCCAGCTGAGTGGCCCTTGGGAAACAAAAAATGGCCCTGGCACAGGGTGCCCAGAGCAGCTGTGGCTGCCCCTGGATCCCTGGCAGTGCCCAAGGCCAGGCTGGACATTGGGGCTTGGAGCAGCCTGGGACAGTGGAAGGTGTCCCTGCCCATGGCAGGGGTGGGATGAGCATTAATTAATGGATGATCATTAAGAACCTTTCCAACCCAAACCAGGGCAGAGAGAGGAGTTTCAACCCCATCAAGACAGGAGATCCCTGCATGCCAGACCTCCTTTCCCCAGGTATTGGCTTTATTCCCTCATTGGGCTCACTCCCACACAGATTTTGGCCAAAATTGATGAGCCCGAGGTGCCTCCACTGTGCTCCAGTGCAGCCCAAGCTCTCCTGCTCTTGTTTCATCCTCATTTTCCCTGCTAGGAGCTTTGCTCTCTCTCTCTCTCTCTCTCTCTCTCAGCTGCCTCGTTATCCCCAGCCCAATATCCCGAGTTCAGCTGTCCTTTCAAGCTGCAGGAAGGCGAATTCAGGACCCGGCGAGCCAGAGAACAGATGGGCAGATTGGAGCATGAATGGAAACCTTTGCCATTGAGGAGCTGAAATCCCACCCCAGAGCCCTGCAGGGCAGTGAATCACCCGGCAGCAGGGGCTGGAGCAAGGCTGGCATCTGGGGAAAATCCTCCTCATCAGGGAGGCACGAGGAGAGCTCCAGCTGTTTGCAGGGAACCTCTGCACCTGGCCAGCCCAGTAAATCTGTCACAAACCCAGCAGCACCGGCTGCCAGCGCAGCAGGGTGGCTCCTCCCGGGCTATTTGCACATCCTGCCCACAGGAAATGTGCCCAGAAGGGATTAAAGCAARGCCACGCTTCATAAATTGATCCCATCCTGAGCCTTTCAGCCCTGCAGTGAGTCAGCATCGATCCCCAAAGGGAGATTTCCGAGGAACTCTGGAAGGGAGTAAAGTGCCAGGTTCAAATGCCGTGTTTATCAAACTGAGGGAGAGACTCCCCTGCTTCCTACGTGATTTCAAATAAATTAGAAGCCCATCTGCTGTGCTCGGTTCCAAGAAATTAATTACTTCCAAGGGTGACGAGTTTTTACAACAAAGTAATTATCAAGCTAATAATAAAGGCAGAGGTTGGGCCTTCACCAGGAGCAGATTGCTGCCACTCCAGTGCCTTCAGCTGGGTGTTCCTGAGAATCCCTTGGGAATCCTGCCCCAGGGCTCCAGGAGAGGGATGCAGATCAATAAATAACTGTGACATCACACTGGGCCATGTTCAGAAGCTCCCAGACTGAGCTGGGACCCAGAGCCCCCTGAGCCTGGGCTGAGCCCCAGCGTGGGCAGCAGGGGAGGGGGATTCTGCCCCTGTGCCCCTGTGCTCAGGTGAGACCCCACCTGCAGAGCTGCCCCAGCCCTGGGACCAGCACAGGAWGGASCTGGAGCTGCTGGAGAGAGCCCAGAGGAGAYGATACAAGGCTGGAACCCCTCTGCTCTGGAGCCAGGCTGGGAGAGCTGGGGGTGCTCACCTGGAGAGAAGGCTCCAGGGAGAGCTCAGAGCCCCTTCCAGGGTCTAAAGGGGCTCCAGGAGAGCTGGAGAGGGACAGGACACAGGGAATGGCTTCCCACTGCCAGAGGGCAGCGATAGATGGGATATTGGGAAGGAATTGTTTCCTGGGAGGGTGGGCAGGCCCTGGCACAGGGTGCCCAGAGCAGCTGTGGCTGCCCCTGGATCCCTGGCAGTGTCCAAGGCCAGGCTGGATGGGGCTTGGAGCAGCCTGGGACRGTGGAAGGTGTCCCTGCCCATGGCAGGGGGTGGAACAAATTGATCATTAAGTTCCTTTCCAGCCCAATCCAGTCTCTGATTCCATGATTCTGTGAAAAATTGCTGCTCTATATCCAACAAGGATTGGGCTGATTTAATAATAAAGCAAAAGGAAACCAAACTGATTTCAAGGGAGGAAAGGACAGGCTGGAACTGTCCTGAGGCACCTATCATCAGAAATACAGAGACCCCAGGGACAGGGAAAAGGACTTCCCATCCTGCTTTCCAGGAAGGTACGCTGGAAAGTCTGATTTTCCTCACTGGGAACCTGCTCTTTTGGGAAGCTTCCAGGACGTTATGCAAGCAAACCCTCATCACCAAACTCTCCCTTCCCCAGGGAGAGGCTTCTCCAAGTRCTTCTGCAGCTGCAGCAGGCAGGGCAAGCACCAGGAGAGGTTTCTGAAGTGTCCGGATAATATTCCTGCCACTTCTAGAAATCCCCAGTGCCACGGACACAGCTCCGGCCTCGCACAGCCGAGGGTTTCTGTGCTGCCTGGAACCTCTCTCCTCGGCTGCATCATTGTTAAGGACACAGGGCTGCTCCTGTGCAGGCCAAGGGCTTGTTTCCCACAGAGCTCATGGCCAAAAAAGTGATGAATCAGGGTTTGGGGTGATTTATCTCTATTTTGGTCTCTCCTAACTGTATTTTCTATTTCTAGCATCCACTGTCATTCAGGAAAATCTTGTAGGTATCCAAGGACACCGTGACTCACACCCTGGCTCTCCCAGCTCTCATGAACAGTTTTCACTCAGATTTTGGGATCCTGGCTTGCAGCAAGTGGCTCTCTGGGAGCAGGCCCGTGACTGGGGAGAAGGAAAATGCTTGGTTTCCTGTGAGTCAGCCCAAGCACTGTGGTTTGTGCTGTCATCATTAACACATCYATGCAGCTGGAGTTATTTTAATCAACTCGATGATGTTAATGGTTTTAATAATGTTTTAGGTGATAATTCCCACCCTCCAGGGAGTCTCTTCCTTTGATTTGTCAGAGTTGAGTGAAACCCAGACCCTTGGAAGCCAATGATCTCCTTTGAGGAGGACCCAGTGTTTCACCTCACACACGCTTTTCCCCTTCCCCTTCCCCTTCCCCTTCCCCTTCCCTTTCCTCTTCCTCTTCCCCTTCCTCTTCCTCCTGCCTGAGCTGTGCTGAGCCCTCAGTTTGCTGCTCTGCAGAGATCTGGCAGCACGTCTGGTGAGCATCCAGCACGGCCGAGGAGATGAGGACTGGGCACGCAGGCACGGCCACCCCCAGCCAGGGGACACYGCTGGTGTGGGAGCCGTGGTCCTGCTGAGGAGGGATGGCTGGAGGAGGGCGTTGATGGGGGATTGTTCTGGTTGAGGGACTTGTCAGAAAGTAGGACACACCTTAATAGACTTCTCAAGGAGTTTTGGGGAGGATTTGACTTTGAGCTTCCTTTTTAAAAATAAGAAGTGGCCTACATAGGACCGAGTTTAAAATTATGCAAGTATCCCCCGGTAATGTATGGAGCAGCAGGAAACCCCAGAATAGCATCAGAGAGGGATTTGTGCCCTCAGCAGAGACCATCTGCAGAGGAGAAACTGAGCTCCTTTGGAAAATCCACGTTGGGGCACTGGGAAAGGAGAGGCTTTTGCTGCCTTGTCAAGGACACCGGGCCGAGCGCACAGAGAACGTCGCGGGTGCGCTCGAGTTAAATCTCCTGCAGGGCAGGTCCTTGGCCACACCGAGGCACATCTGAGGTCCAGAGGGAGAGTGGAGGAGCTGGCCAGAGCAGGAGTGTGGAGAGAGCCCTCCCAGTGCCTCTGGAGCAGCAGGGCCAGGAGCTGCCCACAGGCAGAGCGCCCTGAGGAGCATCCCCGGCCGTAGGAGCCTGTCCGAGCACCATCCTGGAGCCATGAATGTGTCCCAAGCCCAGGCATTGGGGCAGTGGGGCAGGAATCGCTGTGGGCTGGGTTCTCTGGCCTCCCCTCCCTTTTTCCTGCCCTGGGAGGGGACAGTCCCACCCCTGGCCAGCCCAGGCACCCACTGCGAGCTTCTCTCTGCTCTGTAAGCACCTGCTTGGCTCCAGTTTCCCACTAAAAGGCTCTGAACTGCCCCAGAAGCTTCCCCAGGGCAGCTCTGCTCCCTGCACAGGCTCCAGGCCCCCTTTCCCAGCCACTGCCCTCCCGGGAGCCCTGGGGAATGTCCCAAGGGTGCTACAGTCCTGACTATTCCACGTCCAGCTGCCACATCCATGAGAGCCAGCAGAGACCAACCCCACAACCTCCTGCAGCGCCCGGACCCTCCCTCCCTCCCACTGCCAGGGAACCAGAGGTGCATTTTTAACCTGGCTGCTGCATCTGTGCTGCTCTCAGACTGGAGAGGATCCCCCCTCAAGGATGGGCCAAGACTGACTTGGTTCCATAGAAGCCTCTCCTGCCTTGTGCCTCTTACAAAATCCACCTGGAAAAACAATCCTGGAGGCTGTGCTGACACATGAGCGCCTCTGCCTGCTGCAGCAGTTTGCCCCTTCCCTTTCCACGGCTGTGCTTTGGAAACCAAGCCCAGAGAGAGCCCCTCGGGGTGGCCAAAGCAAACAGCTCTGCTCAGGATACAGAAATAAATACATAAACCAGGCTGTGGGCAAATGAGCGAGGAGCATTTCTAAATACAAACCACAGGGCCTGAGCTTTCCAGTGTGCAGAGCCAAGGAGGGGCTCTGCTGGTGCTGTCAGATTTTATGGCTGATTTACAGCAGCTCTTTGTGCAGTGTGGCCCCTGCTCAGGGCTTGTGTGGGGCTGAATCCARTGGGGAGCAAGGCATGGTCAGGATCCTTCTTCCACTCGATGCAAACCCAGCAGAGGGAATCTCAACCCTCCTCTTAGTGGGAAAAAAAAAAATCATAATTCTAATACAAGGAATTTTTTAAATCAACCCAGCAGAGGAAATCTCAACACTCCTGTTAGGGAAAAGAAAAAAAAATCATAATACAAGAAACGTGTAAAATCCTGGTCGTGGTGTGATTTCTTTGCTTTTAGCAGCTGCTGATAGAGACTTTTTGAGGCCATGGGGAGGAGCAGCCACTGTCTGCAAAACAGATCAGGAGCAAGGCTACATTCTGTCTCTCTGATTAGGAACAGGGGGATATTTTGGGAACACTCAGCCTGGAAAGGCAGGAAGGGAGGAGTCAGGATGGAAACACGGGGCTGACACRGATGGAGCGGAGCCCCTCTGCCCCCAGATCCTCACTGGAGTCACCCCTGGGCACGCCGGGTCTGGCCAGGGGCACCGTGGGGCTGGATGGGCCATGGGGTGGGCCCTGAGCCCCGGGGTCTGTGTGGGAAGGGTGTCCCTGGAACAGCCTGGTGTGACCTTCCCGAGCCGGAATGGGGGGATTTACGGAGCAAACGCTTTTCCAGCCAGGCCTGGAAYCCCCAGAGCAGCTTCTCCACCTTTCTGGGGAAACAACAGGCACGTGCTGAGAGGGCCCTTGGGGACAGGGGGAGGAAAACTCAGAACGGCTTTTTTTCCCAGAAAAACCTTTTTATTTTTCTCCCCCATCATTCTGACATTGCCTTGAAAAGGGCCTGGTTTAAAAACCAACCCCCCCAAAATGAAAATGTTTTTGTCTGAAAAGAGGATCATGTCAAGAGTAAAGCTCGTCACAGCACAGGGAGGAGATGGACTGGGCCCCTCATCTCACTGGACTTGAGCCAGGGGACAGCCCAAGGACAGCAAATCAGAATTTAGTTATTGAATCAAAATTTAGGRAGTTTTGTACAGAAAAAAAAAAGTTTCTAAATGTTTCTTCTACTGAGTCAAACCTCAGGGAACTGAAACACCCAGCAGATGCACTTGGGCTCCTTAGGGCCCCAACAGAGGTTACTGAATCACAGAATTTTAGAAGGGTTTGGTTGGAAGGGACATTAAATCCCATCCAGTGCCACCCCCTGCCATGGGCAGGGACACSTCCCACTGTCCCAGGCTGCTCCAAGCCCAGTCCAGCCTGGCCTTGGGCACTGCCAGGGATCCAGGGGCAGCCACAGCTGCTCTGGGCCCTCGTGCAGGGCAGGCCCAAAGCTGCACTGAACACTCCCCCGTGCCTGGCCAATRACAATCTTGTACTCGTGTCATTACTCAGCCCGTGACTGGCTCCAAGAGCAATTTTCAATTTCCAAATGAAGGTGTTGGAAGTGCTGCTGCCTTTTGCACGGCCGTGGATGCAGGGCTGAGCACAGACAGTGGTGACACTCGAAAGGCATTTCCCAGGATGAGCAAAGGAAATGCCTCAGATGCTCGTGGTGCACTGTCAAGTGTAAAACTGGAATGTAAAGACAGTTCTGGTGCAATTTCTAGGGACTAAAAGCTCCTCAAACTTCCTTTTGTTGCTAAGAAATAGCAAAACATGAGAATAAGCAAAGGAGCGCTGCAGAGGACACAGATGTGCAGCACAGTCCATCATCCATGGACACGCTCACGGCAGCCAGCTAAACACAGTTGTTTTCCATGTCTAAAAYGATCCTTTTGTAGCACAAAAGCTCCGTGTATCACCAGTAATGTATTAACTGCTCTTTGGAGAGAATCATGGAAGACTTGGCTGAAATATTCATATTTTATTTGTGGTTTCTGAAGCCTCAAACCATGAGGATTTCAAAGCATTTCATGTGGCTCATTGCAGCTGAGCTAAGAGGGAAATCATCTATTGTCAAGTTATGTTCAAGGAAGAAGCAGCACTAGGAAGAGCTGAAAATGTGAGAAGTGCTTCCACCATATGGTTTGAGTCCTGATGATGATTCATCACTTGCCACTAAAATTTTAATTTTCAAAGTCATAAATTAAAGGGGGGGGAAAAAAGGCTGAATATTTGCTCCCAGGTTCTCAACCCACATGTGTAAAACAGCAAAGTACAGTGTAAATGCACTGAGTTGAGGAACACAAATTTATTAATTCCTTCCCCTGGCAAAGGGCTGAAGAATTGCAGAGGATTTGGGATCTTTTTCCTATTAAATACAAAGAAATGTTGAGGCAGCCCATGGTAAAATGGCCCTCTCTCCCTGAGAGTTATCCCAGGGAATTCAGCAGAAATAGCCCAGCTGAAGTTTTTATATTCTTTAAAACAATACAGATGGCAAGAGAGGTGGAAAGTGCTTGGTATGCAAGTGCTGAAGGCTTTCAGTGTTCATTTTAAAATGCGTAAGAATCCTTTAAAAATGAGCCTGCATTAATCTTTGCATGCCAAAATGCATCCACTGAAGTGTGAATTACAGCCAAGGACTGACAACAAATTCCTTGGCCATAAACACCGACTTTCCCTGAAAGAAAAACCACAACAGTGCAGAGCAGAATCAGCAGAAAAGGGTTTTGTTTGCCTGAGTGTGTTACCTTCAGACACCTGACTTCACAGGGATCTCAGCACGTGACACTCACTTAACCTGAATCAATCATTTTCTCTGAAATCCACGCTGACTTCTCATCACAAACATCAGAGGAGTGGTGAGCTTTTAGAGCAGGCTTGTTGTGTATCAGGCTGAGCATGCGCATGTTTTAGAGGGGTTTAGTTATGGAAGGGTCTGACTATGAAGCAGTGAATCCCAGGTCTCTGTGTTGCTCCAAACCTCCTGGATCTCCTGCAGCTGTCAGGGATGAGTCCGTGAGTGCCATGTAGAAGCAGCTCTGGGCAGGCTGCAGCCTCCTGATAAACCCTGATTCTGCCAAAGGACGAGTCCCAAATTAACATCATTTGTCCATAGGAAGTGTTTTATGGCTTGATACAAAAATAAAAATACAAGAGGAATGGAAGCCTCATTGTCATCCTGCCATGAACTTTTTAAATGAGACATCAAAGGTTCCTCCCCCAGAGGGTGCTGGGCACTGAACAGGGAATGGGCACGGCCCCGAGGCTGCCAGAGCTCCAGGAGYGTTTGGACAGCGCTGCCAGGGATGCCCAGGGTGGGGTTGTTGGGGTGTCTGTGCAGGGCCAGGRGCTGSACTSGATGATCCCTGTGAGTCCCTTCCAGCTCAGGGGATTCTACGATTCCATAATGGGATGAGGGCTCTTAATGCCCAGAGAACCCCTCCAAACCACCCCCTGCTGCTGTGCCCATGGCAGATGTTCCTTAAACAAGCCCAGCACCTCCAAACTGCTTTTCCCACCCCAGATCACGTTGCAGAGRGAGCAGCAACCCCACTGGGGTGAGGGGGACCTCAGAGCCCTGTCCTTGGCTGGAGCAGCTGCCACCAGCACAGACAGCCAGGGGACATTGGCTGCCCTGCGGAAAATTAACCTGGATTTGAGAAACTGATGCACCCCGCTCCCACTGGCACCAAATCGTCCCCTTTGTGCTCCTGGGGTCACAGCTCTGGCAGTGGCAGCGACACGGAGCCAGTCTCAGCTGCCAGCTGGGCTGTGTGGGGCCCGTGAGATCCCCACGGGACATCACAGAGGTGTCCCCGCTGCCTGGCCCTGCTGTCCCCATTGCCTGGCCCTGCTGTCCCCGCTGCCTGGCC
>RAHM01000033.1:6053197-6109776 GCA_003713295.1 Parotia lawesii | reverse complement strand
GCTGCCTGGCTCTCGCTGCAGGGCTGATTGGCACAAACCAGACCCAAACCCCGCTGCAGAGGAGCTGTGAGGGGCTCTCTCCTCGTCTCTCCTCAGTAATTCAATCCCAGCGGGGGCTGGCGGGGAGCCAGGCGGCTCCGGGCAGCGAGACAGGCTCCGCTCGGTTATTAACGCGTTTCTTGATCCCAACGAGTCCTTCCCAAGGAAAAACACTTCCCTGCCGTGGGCCAGCGTGGGGAAAACAGATTGGAGCTGCTTTTCTCCTTTGGCTTTGGTGCCTGGGCTCCTTGGCCTTGTGCCAGTGGGCAGCAGCTGGCCCCAGGCTCACCCCCAGGATGTGCAGCTCCGGCCCCTCTCCCACCTGTCTTTGGGGAGGGGGAATCAAGGGCCACCTAAATAAAGCAAATGTTAATGGGTTGAAAGGGCTGAAATGGGTTATTCTTTGCTATTTTGCTTTGCTTTCTATTGTGGTGGTGTTTTCTTGATTTTCCTTCGGTGGGCAAAGCGAGGATATGGCAGATCCTGAGTGCTCAGACCTCGCCTTGTTAGAGCTGGGGAACAGAAATAATTTCAGTGACTTGGAGGGAGGATGTGTGGAATCAGTAAAAGCCACAGGGAAATATGCTTTGTTTTAATCATTTGCCCAAATTCCTGTGAGTTAAGGAGATACCAGGTACCCTGTGCTCAGAGAAACATTCCTGCTGCTGTCCATGACATCAGTCCCTGGGCTTTGCTGCCTGGGGATCTGTGCCGTGCCTCCAGCAGATGTAACCTCTGTACAAGGGTGATGTCTGGTGGTTGTACTCTCCAGCTATTTCTGGAAGTGAATGCAATAATCTTCCACTCGGATATGACTGTCTCCAGCATAAACAAATCCAGGCCAGCTTTGCACCATGAATCCACTGTCTGGAAATATCATCATGGAGGATGTTTACTTGACTCTTTCCAAATTTTTTTCTCATTCTTTGCTTTGTTTGCAGTCAAACTTAATTTTTATATATATATATATATATATATACACTTCTCCTGACCTAAATGTCTTCCCCCTGTCATTTCAGCATCTCTTGCTCCAGAATTTGGGGAACAGCCAACCTCCTTCACTGGAACCAGTTTCCATTTGGGACGTGACATCCTTCCAAGTTGCCATAAAGTCAAAGTGTGCGTTCTGTAATTTAGAACCAGCATGGAGAGCTTGTGTTGGCTTTGGCATTGTGGCACTGCCACAGCCATCCATGCCCACCTGTCCCTCTGTCCCCTGTAGCTTCTGAGAAATTGTTGGGATGAAATCTTCCAGGCAGGATTGGTTCAGATCAATACACGGACACTGCTGGAAGCAGCTCCGGGGGAAGTGAATCACACCCAGCCCTGGAGAACACCAAGACAAGATGAAATAGCCTCAAGTTGCTCCAGGGTAGGTTTAGTTTGGATATTAGGGGGAAATTCCCAGTGGAAAGGGTGGTGAGGAATTGGAACTGCTCAGGRCATCGATGGGGCCACYGTCCCTGGAGGGATTTAAAAGATGTGCAAATGTGGCACTTGGGGACATCGTTAGTGGTGGCCTTGGCAGTGCATTCCAGGGGGAATGGTTGGACTCATGATCTTAGAGGCCTTTTCCAAGCTTAACTCTGTGATTCTAAGAGTACCACCAGCCCCCTTGCTCAGCAGGGCTCCACTCCTGACTCTGGAAGAAGCCCCTGTACTTCAGAATCCCCTGGAAACCAGAGCTGAGGGCCACCTTTGAGCCACACCAATGTTTTTTCCACCACCCCTCTCCCCCTAAACAGCAACCAAGTGTCCTACAAACCTCTGCCTTTGCTGGGATCTGCTCCCACTGAGGAATAACCCTGCAGGGAATGAGGAGGCAGGAAAGGGACCAGGTTAATCTGGAGTGTGCCCTCCCAGCCCAGCGTCACAGCAGCGGATATGGGGATTTTTGAGCTGCTTCCTCGGAGATATTTTTAGCCACTCAAGTGACTTGTGGCAATTCCCCGAGGCCAGAGTGATTCACAGAGTTTGACTGAGCTGGATCRCTCCTTGGGAAGGGAGCGTCATCCCACTGAAATCAGGAGCTGGTTTCAAAGGCGCAAGGACTTTGAAAAATGGAGCAGGATTTCCAGAATGAGGTTTTTGGCTCTGGCTAAACGGGAGCTGTGGAATTTTCAGATTATTATATCATGGGGGGGAGGGATCTTTTTGTTCTGATGTTGGTGAGAGGCAGTGATTGATCTCACAGGCTGGGGGCAGGCAGTGTGCAGAGCAAGACTGAGCCATGGAAATTCCCTCTTCCCTCAGTCCTCAGCAGCTTTTAACCCTGCCCTGGGCACCATCTCACATTTTTATCCTGCCTTCCTCCCCTGCAGCCCCTTCTCCATCAGTGCCCATCAGTTCCCCTCCTCCAGACCCCCAGCCCTTTATCTCCGGTGTGTTGGCCTTCCAGAGGCTTTTTCAAGCTCTTCTTGTAGTCAGGTGGCCTTTGGCAGGATTTGTGAAGTTCAGCAGCCCAAAGGTGGTGGGGAACAGGACATTTTCCCTGATCCTCCCCATCTGGCTGCCCCTTCCCACAGGCAYCCCTTAGATCGTGTCCAGGAACTGCTTCTCTCTAGACTGACAAAGGCAGAGGAAGGAACCTCGCTCCAATCCRTGGGGAGATGATGAGGTCGATTCAGGACAAAGGTCCTTCCTCTACTCTTTCTCACCCCTTTATTTAGGGCACCTTTCCTAAAGTGAGTTGAATGTGGGTTTGGAAGAATGTTTTGATGTTCCTCTGGAAGAGAGGAGAGAAGGTTTCCTGCCCAGCTTGGTGAGTTGGCAGTAGCTGTCCAGCCTGTCCAGCAGCTCATTCCAGAGAGCATCCTCTGGACAGCAAAGATGGGAATGGTCAGGGAGGGCAAGAGCAGCACAGGCAGTGACCAGAGAAGCTCCCTCTGTCACCAGCCCCCACAGAGCAGAGTCAGGAGTGCTGCTGCCAACAGCTGTGAGAGCCCCACGGGAAGAGGGGAGGAATCAGGGGGCTCCTGGCAGGAAGAGCCAACAAAAGATGGAAAAGATCTGGAGGCAGAGAGGGCAAGGGAAGACAGGCCGTGGTCAGAGCTGTCTRGATGGCATCAGGCTCTGGAAGCTGTGTCTTTGGGCTGCTCCTCGGGGCTGAGGCAGCAGCCAGACTTCCAGGCTCAGTCCTCAAYTTCCCTGGTCATGTGGGATCTGCTGGGCTCCTGACATCCCTCAGCAGCAGCGTTCTGTGGGCAGATAATGCCTGGCTGCTCTTGTTAGAGATTGTCCTGGATACAGGGCAGTTCTTGATCCYCCCCTGAGGTATTTCTGCCATGGACAGGAGCCAGTGGGATCATGTGCTGGGGATTCAGTTCCCAGCTCCTGCCGTCACAGGCCTGGGCACAGCACACAGGCTCCAGGAGTTATTTACAGCAAACCAGCCAAGCCCTCTGGCAGAGCAGCTGCTGGGTGCCAGCGCCAAAGGCGAGTGCTGAGGCCAGGACCYTCCTGCCCGTGACCAGCACAGCTACAAAAGCAGCTTCTTCAAGCCCTGTCTTGCCTGGGACTCAGCCTTCATCCACCCTTGCAGAGCAGAGAAGAGGCAGTGACCACACTGCTTGGTGTGCTCCGTGGTGAACACAGAATCGCAGAATTCCTGAGCTGGAAGGGCTCACCACGATCAGTGAACCCCTGGCCCTGCACAGACACCCCAACAACCCCACCTTGTGCATCCCAAAGCTCAGGCCCAGCACAGGGACCCAGTGAAAGCCCTTCCTGTGAGCTCAGCCCTGGCTCTGCTCCCCCGCTGCAGCACGGCCGGGGTGCTTTTATCTTTATGCTTTTCTAATTGTGCTTCATTGCCTCCAGAAACCCCAGGGAAAAGGGGCTGTTTGTCATTACAACACTCCCAGTTGGTGCCTTATGATACCCAACATTCACACCCTTTCCTGGGGATAACAGTGCTGATGTTTTATGGATATTAAAGTGTCTGGGGGAACCCTTGGCATTCGTGGATTTACTGCAGCAGAGTGAGGACAGGCCAGTGCCTGAACTCACAGCTGGATCTCTCAGCAGAGTGGGGTTATTTGGGTTGTCATGGCACAGAAAAGCTTGTCCTCATGACTCTGGATCCATACAGAAAACATCAATGGACAGAAGTAAATCACTGCTGGAATTGTCTCCTTGCTCCCAAAACAGAGGTGTAAAATATAGAAAGCATTGGGAAGTTTGCATTTTCTCTTTCCCTGKGCCCATGCTGGAGTGGCACCAAACATTTACACCCAGGATCCTACCCAGGCCCTGCTGCCCTTGCATGGCCTCTGTCCCATGCTCCTGGGACTCCTCTCCAGGCCCACTCCTTCCAGTCCTGATGGGAAAAGTTGGGAAATAGGGCTGTGGGAACCTGATGGGGATTTGTCACATCCTCCTCGCTGCTGCTGTTCCCACCCAGCACTGGGGCCGCAGTGCCAGGACACCCCCAGGCTCTCTGGGGCTGAGAAGGTGCCTGGGCATCCCATGTCCCTGCATGGCCTCAGCTGGCAGTGGTGACAGGGTGTGACATGCCCGGGCTGTACCAGGGGCACTGCCCCTCCTCACCCACACCCTCCTGTGCCCYCCCAGCCCCAAGAGTCACGCCTGGCTCAGCTCTGCCTCAGCTTCCCCACAGCTGCCAAGACCTCCAGCTCCTCTAAGAAAGTGCTGGGCTTTRTCTCTCCTCATTCCTGCACCTCTGGGCAGCCCCTGGAGTTGTTCCTGGTGCCAGGCAGGGCCAGCAAAGCAACACCCTCTGTGCCCTGCAGCGAGGCAGCCCCAGCCCAGCCTGCTTTGGCCCTGGCACCCACRGGCTCACACCTGAGCTAAAATCCTTCCAGGAGGCTTTCACAGAGGGAATCCAAGCTCCTGAGCGAGAGCAGAGCTCCCTGGCCCTGCGCTGCAGCTCAGCTGCTCCTCAAGGTGCTCTCCCACCCCAGCTCTGCACTTGGGCTCCCGGCTGGGCACAGTTTGTCTCTCTCTCTCTCCAGATCAAGCAGCCAGAGCCTGCCAGGGCTGCAGGAGAGGCCCAGGCCCTGATTTTGGGGATTGCTGTGCCCACAGGGATGGAGTGACTCACAGTCTGGCAGCCAGCTGGGAAGTTCCCATGAACGTAAGCCAGGCTGATGGTGCAAGCAAATATCTATTCCCAAGAGTCCAACAGGARCAACACATCCACAAGTGCTATAAAGAGACAGAGAAGCAAAAGCAAACCAGACCTGGGCCTGCCAAGATGAGCCAAAGGCTTCTCTCACTCTCCTCTGTCCCCTGGCCACGTGTCCTGGGCAGGCTCTCTGCTCTCAAGCTCCCAGCCACAGGGCAGGACCTGGGGCTGAGATTGCTCCTGTGCCTTTGGGTAACTTCCCGTCCCAGAGATGGGTCTGAAGGAAGATCCAGGAACGTTTACCCACTTCTCCACGGAGTATCACATTTTCTGGGTTAATAAGCAGATGTTCCTAGCACTGCTCCCTGTCCCCACACATCTGGCTGTGGACTCCATCACTGGACAGGCACTGGAAATGTCCCTCTCCCCCTGCCCGACCACATTCCTGCTGCTCCACCACAGACCTTCCCCACCTTCCATGAAAACCTCCTCAACTCGGCAGCCACGCTCAGTGAGCTCTTGCAAGACTGCCCCAGATGGCTCCTAGAATGCTGTGACAGCCATCACCCCCCCTGGGGACACTGGGGGCAGAGCCTCTGGCCTTTACCCTGCCCTGGGAGAGCTGCAGTGACAGCTGCTGTGTCACTGCACAGAAAYGATGCTCCGCTGAGTGCTATGGAGCTGCCAGGGACAGCCTCGTCCCCAGCTGTGGCCAGGGGACACCTTAGCCCTCTGGGAGTCTGTGGGGCCAGAAGAGCAGTGTGAAAGGCTCCAACCTCCTTTCCAATCCAAAAGAGCTTCCAACACCATCCCCCTCTGTGTGAGTTCCTCAGGCTGTGCATGTGCTGAGTGAGGAACATTTCCCCTCCTTCGTTTTAACCTTTTAGCCCAATGATTCCCTTCCTCTCCTGCCTGAACCAGAGGGACCAAGCAATGTTGCTGGTACCCTACAGACCGGCCCACCTTGATTAGAACCTCTCCAGCTCTCCCTGTGTCAAACCACAGCCTCTTTACCTGGAGAACACCCAGAGCAGCAGCCTGGGGTGGGAGTCGGTGCTTGGCYATGGGTCCCCATTGCTGTTCCAGACCCATCAGGGCAGCTAAAGCAGCCAGGACACATCCCAGAGCTCCTGCAGACCTGCTCAGGAGATGGAAGTTGGGTAGGACCACCCAGGCCATCTCTGCAGGCACTGGGGGCCAATGTTTATGTGCTAAGGCCCAGCATTGGGGCCACCAGCCTGGGCCACTGGAAATCCTCAAGCCTGGAAGCTGCAGGAGGGGCAGCTGATGGGGTTTTGGATCCTATAAAGGGTGTTCCCCTCACACACAGGGAGGGATGCCTGAGCTCTCAGYCCTCCCTGCAGGATGTTTGCTCTCCATGCCATCACCCCAGCCCTCCCTCTGGACATGGAAGTGCAGAGCATTTTCCTGTCTGCAGAGGTGGCCTCTTGCCAGGCTCTCGGTGGAAGGATTTGTTACTCTGCTCCCCCAAGGACTCAGCGGTGGTAATTTTCCTATCCTGATCTTATTTCCCACCTGGTATTTGGCATTTCTCTGCACAGCTTCCTCCTCAGCCGGGGATGAAGGTCAGCCAAGACAGCAGGAGCTGAGAGAGACGGAACAGAAACATCTCAGGGCGAGACGGTCTGGCACAAGGGCACGCTCAGCACCAGCATCCCACAGGAAACACACATTGTCCTTGTCCTCGGGGCCGTGGGTCACCCTGCACCAGCCAGGAGGGGGCTCTGGGCAGGATGGCCACCAGGACTGACACACGAACCTCCAGGCAAGGGCTCAGGCAGCCAAAATCAGAGCCCCACAGTAGAGGACGAGTCCRGCCTCCCCCACTTCCACACAGCCCCCTGAGAGGCTCCAGACAGGGGGCACTGGAGCCAGGACTGGGGGGGAAAAGGGTTCTGGAGTAGCACTGGAGCACCTGAGTCACCATCCCAGCTCTCTGATGGGAAACAGCTGCTCGTCCAGGGATGAGTGGCCACAGGACTTGTGCCAGGGGSCTGAGGTCTCATCCCTTGGGCTCGGCCCTCTCGCACCTCCAGCCACTTTCCTGAACGTCGTTGTCCCTTTGGGAGGAAAACAAGAAGAACTTCACCTCCCTCTGGAGCCAGCCTGGCAGCTTTGAGTCCGGCAGGGTGATTCCTGTGGGTTTTACTGGGAGGGCGGCTTTGGGGTGGGCTGGAGCAGCAGCGTGGTGGTGCTGGGACCTGCGGGTCCAGCGCGGCCCAGGGACAGCAGCTCTTTGTCTGCCCCAATCAAAGGATGTTTACCCAGCCTGGGGGGGATCACTTGATTGGAAATCACATCCCCAGAGCCCCAGTCATGCTCATCTGCCTGCCAGCCCTCCCCACCTCCTCCAGAGCCCTGACCACATCTGAGGCTCCCAGAACAGCACAGGACTGAGCAGATGCCAGCAGATAACGAGTCAGGCCCTGCTTGGATCCTTGGCGCTCTCTCCTGTTCCTCCAGCCACGGGGGCAGGCCCAGCTCTCCCTGGAGTTTTCACACAGACATCGTGAGGAAGGAGACCTGTCCCTGACCCAAACAGCTCATGGCAGCAGCAGCTTCACCAGCACGTGGAAAATGCCTGGAGAAGTTGGATGAACAGCTGGGGACTCCTCTGAGAGCTGGTCTTGAGCCTCACCAGTGAGTCTGGGGTCTGCCTGTTCCTCCAGGAGGATGCCAAGCCCATGTCAAGTCAGACATGACCATGAATGCCTGCAGCCCAAAAAACCACATTTTTGGCATGCAAATAAATGAAAAACCTGATTTTATCATCCTGCCTGGCTGCCTTGCTGGTTCCAAGGTGCATTCTTTCCCAGGAAACACCCAGGAAGGCAGCTCTGGACACCAGCACTGGGCTGAGGAGGAGGCTGGGTGCTGCAGAAAGTTGTCACTGCTGCAGACATTTGAGCACCCCTCCAACTGCAGCAATCAGCTGTCAGAGCGATCACAAGGAGCTGGAAAGCTCCTGTAGCTGGGTGAATGGAGCTGTTATCACACAGTTAAGGATTGATGAGAAGACTTTGGTTTGCACTTTAACAGCCCCTCTCATCTGCAGAGCTCAGAACACTTGAAAATGTTTATAAATAAGCCCCACATCTCTCCAGAGGAGACTTTATTCCCCTTTTAACACTGGCCAAGTGCATGGGAAGAGCTGAGTAGCTCAGCATAGATCTGAGTTTGATTCTGGGAGCAGAGACCCCTCTCCTGCTGCTCTGGCTCCTGTGGCAAGGAGCCAAATCCTCACAGCATCTTGATGCCAGACCCAGGGCTGACAAAAAGGGAATCTCCAGACAAGGTCCCAGCACTGGTGTTCCTCACCCCTAAACCCTTTTATCAGATGTCTTCATCTCGCGTTGCTGCCTGAGCCATTCCCAGGGAGCAAACCTCCCTCGTGAGGCACAGGAAAGGAACCCACAGYGCATCCCAAAGCCTCCAGGTAACCCAGGCAAGCCAGCACAGACACAGAGAGTTCRCCTGCCCTGAGCACAGCTGCTCTCTGGTTTCCCAAAACCCCATCTGCTTCAACAGAAGTGTCCCAAAACCCTCTTTAGCTGTGCCGGTGTTTAGGACATGTGCTGATGACACCACGCTGGGGGTTTGATCCCTGTATGGGCCATTTGCGCAGGAGTCGGACTCGCTGATCCTTGTGGGTCCCTTCCAGCTCAGGAAAATGAAGTGTGGGAGCAGAGCAGCCCCCGTGGGTGGCAGTGGGGCAGGAGGTCCTGGTCTGCATCAGCCCTCTCCTGGCCATTGTCCCTGGGCCACCCACAGCAGCCACCCAGCCTCCTCCTTCTGCAGAGCCCAAACCCCCCCAGATCCCATCTGGGCACATCCCCTAAACCTCAGAGCCCAATCCCGTGGGACGGGTGAGCTCCTCTCGCAGCTGCCCAGGGAGGAACAGACCCCGGGACAGAGAGGAAGCTCAGCCTCCTGTCCCGGGAGCCTTTCCTGCCCTTCCCAGAATAGCCGCGTTGTTCTGCAGCCCCTTGTCAGCCCAGCGCTCATTACCTCCTTTTCTGCAGCCTCGTTAGTGCGGGGGATCAATGGGGCGATTGTTCCCCCGCGCCCTCAGTGAAGGGGGATTTTGTTTATTAAAAAGTCATGCTGCCGCTGAGGAGCTCCTGGGAGCCAAAAATAACTGAGGCCGCGATTGTTTCCTCGCTGCTCCCTTATCTGCTCGGCGGGACTGGCGGGCAGAGCCGCAGCCGGAGCAGATGCAGCTCCTGCTAAAAATACCTTGGAGCGAGGAGCAGCAGACGCCAGCCGGGCTGCGAAGGGCATTAGCGAAGCTCTCGGACACGCAGGGCCACCGGCCACGCTGGACAGGGGCTCCAGATGTTTGCTCAGGGTGCCAGGACGTGTCCGTCCCTTGGCTCTGGGGAGGCACAGCACATTCCAGCCCCCCTGAGGTGCTCTCTGGAGATTTCCTTTGGGAAAACTGCTCAGGGAAAGGAGCAGAGGGCAGGAATCCACAGGCAGGGAGCCTCCGAAAGGGGCTGGGATCAGCACAGGGTCTCCCCAGAGCCCGGCATTCCGTGGTCTCTGGGGGTTGTCCAGGGCTCCCTGCAGGCGGGGAGCAGAGCCCCAGGGATCCAAGCCCCAGGGCAGCAACACCCAGCCAAGGAGGCTGCATCAGCCACAGCCTCGGTTGGCTCTCCCAGAGCCCTCAGACAAAATGTTTGTGTCTTCCAAGCAACCCCGATGCTTTTCCTGCTCCTGGGATGCAGGGTGGGCACTCGGAGGACACACACAGAGCCCTCCTTGTGCCACCTCTTCCATCTGCCCAACCCTGGGAATCCTTTTGCTTCCCAGAGAGTCTCCTGGCATGAGGTCCAGCATTTCCTGACCACCAGCCCAACCCCACCCCCAGCCCTCAGCCCTCCTGGCACCAGTGGTGGGGAGCTGTGTGCCAGCCCTGCTCCACAGCCGTGCTCCATCCTGGCAGCAGGGACAACAGGGAACCAGGTGAGCAGCAGCTCCAAGCAGGTCCCAGAGGTGCCCTTCACCCCCTCCAGGCACATGGAGCATCCCACAAACAGTGCACTAACAGCTGTGGCCTCCCATCGCTTCCCTGTGAACCATTCCTGCCTTTCCTTTTCCCAGCTGTTAACTGGAAAACATTATTTAACTGTTTGTAATTAAAGGCCAAAAGCCTCTGGGCTGCTCTGAACCCTGGAGGGCAGAGCTTGCCCAGGACACGGTGCTGGTGATGCTCTGCCCAGGTCCACTCCCCAGAAGGGCAAGACATGAACTCTTCAGCACAACCTGGGGCAAAAAAAGTGTAATTCCCCCCTTCCCAGGCTCCCGTGGGATATTCTGGCAGGGAAAGTGTCCATTCCCCACGGGAGCAGCACATCAGAGCCAGCCCCGGCCCCTCTGGCCATCCCTGACTCCGGACACAGCTCCGTGGTCCCGCTCCCTCCCCAGCTGGGATTTTACTGCAGGAGCATTTCAAGGCTCAGGGCGGGGGAACCTTCGCTGAAGCCCCCGGCAGCTTTGGAAACTCTCCCCGCTGCTTTTCCAAGAGCCTGATTTTGGCTTTCTGGCTCAAACACACCACTCATTTTTCTGCAGCAATGAAGATAAACGTCAATAAATCTTCCGCAGTCATTCCACGGGGCCAAGAGTGATCTCAGCCCTGAGGCATTTCAGTATCCTGCAGTTACACCCTGAGCCCCCATCCAGCAAACTCACCCYGCTCCAGAGCCTCAAACACACAAGTACCTCCTTCAAGGAGGTGCCCGGTCCCTGTGTGGTCAATGCCACCTCTGTGCTCCAGGGCTGGACTGGATCAGCTCCCAGACAAGCAGCCTGTGTGCAGCAGTGCCAAAGCCCCCTTGCAGTGCTGCTCCCGGGGTCCCAGGTGTTGTCCTCGCAGCTCCCACCAGCCAGCCCCCAGCAGGGTGACCCCAGGCTTCACAGCCTCTGGAGGCTCTTTGCTCACAGGCCAAGGCRCATCTGTTCTCCTTTCTGCCCCTTGAACGAGGGCTTGGGAAGTGGGGTGATGCCCTGGCCTCTTCTGCATAAATTCCCAGCAAACGGCCACTCCTCTGGAGGTGCCAAGCCCTTTTCCAGCGGGATGGGCAGGGAGAGATGGGGGATCCCACACTGTGCAGGGTGCAGCAGGCCCAGCTGATGGACACTTCTCAGCCAGTGGGGTTTTTCTAACACCTTTCCTGTGCCACAGCACCGTGGGCGATGCAGGATCCTGCTGGATTCTCCCTTCTGCTCCTGGCAGCAGGAAGGRTTTTCCCCCAGCATCCAGCCCAGGCAGCTCTGGCCTCTCAGCCCATGAGTGCCCTGCCACGGGGTCACTGCCCTGCCCGGCACGAGCTGTCTGCTCCATGGAATCTGTTGGAGAGAGCACGGAGGGGCAGCTCAGCTGCACAGCACAGCTGGGAGCAGGCAGGGCACCCCTGAGGGTGCTGCTTTAAGGGATGAGGAGTTGTGTCCTTGCTGGACTGAGCCAGCACCGGTGGGAGGCTGGAGCTGGAAATGGAGTTCGGGATCTGCAGCACATGGCAGGGAAGCAGGAGGTCCCCATTCCTCCCCCTGCTCAGGGCAGCAGGACTGTTCCCCTCCTGGGCATGCAGAGATTGGATTTGGTCACAAAATTCAGTGGGGGGAACCTCCCAGGTTCTCACCCAGCCCAAAGGCAGCAAATATTGCTCTGCTTCAGGCACACCGCAGCCAATCTCTGCTGGCCAGGGTGGGTGACCCCAACCCCTGGAGCAGAAAACCCTTCCCCTTGCAGAGGCACAATGTCCATGCTTCCTTCAGCAGTTTTACAGCTCCAATCCCCCTCSTTCTCTCTGCTTTTCCCTGGGTGAGCAGGACCTGCCTCATGCCTAAACTGCCACGAGCTGCAAGGTCTGCAGTGCCACAGTTTCYCACCCTACATTCAGTCTGTTCAGCATTACTGTGGGGTGGCCCTTCCTAAACAACCTGACCTTGCAGAGTGCCCATGAAAACAGACTGTATCCAACCATCCTGGGAAGGCTCTTATCAGAAAATGAGCTTAGAAATTCCTCAGCACCCAGAGCTGGTGCCAGGTCATGGCTCTTATCTTCTGCAGTTGCTGCAGGAGGAGGGAACATCCAGTGTGTTCGGGAGAAACACAGAATTAATTGTCCTGGAGCTGGGATGGAGCCCAAAGAAATTGAGGGTAATTTTTTTTTCCATCCCCTCAGTTTCTGATGTTCAAAATGTCTCTTTGTTCCTTTGCAGTTGTTCTGCTCCAGTTCAAATGCAGGTTCACAACAAACACAAGCAGCAGCTCTTTGAAATACAGCTATTAGAAATTTGCACCTTGTGAAGGATGGTGAAGGAAATCCGAGGGATCCTCCTCTGAAAGCGACTGTGAACAACATTCCTGAACTTCTTCATTCCAGGACCCCCAGAAAATCTATTCTATTTCATAGAATCATCAAATCCCAGAACCCCAGACYGGTTTGGATTGGAAGGGACCTTAAAGCCCATCCAGTGCCACCCCTGCCATGGGCAGGGACACCTTCCACTCTCCCAGGCTGCTCCAAGCCCCGTCCAGCCTGGCCTTGGACACTGCCAGGGATGGGGACTCCACCACTGCCCTGGGCAGCCCCTGCCAATGCCTGACCACCCTTTCAATGAGGAAATTCCTGCTGATGTCCACCCTGAGCCTCCCCTGGCCCAGCCTGAGGCCGTTCCCTCTCCTCCTGTCCCTGTTCCCTGGGAGCAGAGCCCGACCCCCCCCGGCTGCCCCCTCCTGTCAGGGAGTTGTGCAGAGCCACAAGGTCCCCCCTGAGCCTCCTTTTCTCCAGGCTGAGCCCCTTTCCCAGCTCCCTCAGCCACTCCTGATGGGATTTACCCCCTACACCCCTCAGCCTGTGTGCCCAACCCTGTCCCACTCCCCTGCCTGTACCTGGGGTGGTTATGCTGAATTCAGCCTTTTACTGTAAATTCACTTTCCAGAGCCTGCTCCAATCCTTGGGGCAAACAGGGAATCACATCCAAGGGCCAATTGTTGGCTTCCCACCAGGTCCCACCCCCTGAAGGCTCCCAGCAGAGCAGAGCCCCCCTGGCAGGCCCCGAGCCCCCAGGTACAGACTGGGAACAGCTGTTGGACAGATGTGCTACAGCCAGGCAAAGGCTCCCAGCCTGCCAGGGTTGCTCTGGTAACACCCAAACACAAACCTCACCTCCAAAGGCTTTGAGCCTTGCCATCAGCACAGCATGAGACAACAAAGTGGTGGAATCKCCACCCTGCAGAAACCCCCTGAAAGCACCAGCCTGGCTCAGATTTATAGAACAAAAAACGCCAAGAAACTGAGCGGACTGGGAACAGGTAGTGGGAACAGCCCTGGGCCAAACCCATGGAGTGCAGCAGAGACAGGAGAGAGGACAGAGGCAGCAGCAGCCCCAGCAGCRAGTGGAAGGTGGAGGAGAGAGCAGAGGGGTGGTGGAAGGAGCTGTGGTCACCAAGGATGGGCTCTGGTCTCACTGGGGTGAGTGGGAATTGCTTTGGAGCTGCACAGCCTCCAGCAGTGCCATGTCCTGCTGCAATTCCAGGGAATGCTGTCTGGAGAGGGACCTCTGGGATCACCCCCAGAGCAGCTGCATTTTCAGACTCATCAGATCAGTGCAGTCCAGCAYGGGGGACCTCCTGCAGCCCCAGTGCTGCCTCCTGGCCCACCACTGGCTCCAAGGGCTCAGTCACCYCTGTTTGGAGTGGCCTCTTCCAGCAGCTCGTCCCGGAGCACAGGACACAGGGGACAACCCCTTGCACGAGCTGGGCCAGCACACTGCACAACACTTCCCATGGAGCTGCCCACGAGGTGCTGGAAGTCCCTGGAGCAGGGACCAGGATTCACCTCTCCCTGCTCCAGCCACGGGGCTGCCCCAGGCTCTCAGTGGTTTCAGCTGACAAAGCCCCAGCCCCTTTTCCTCCACCTCCTCAATCAGGTGAGGGCCTGCTCTGCCAAACCCCACCACATGCCCTGGCACCAACAAGCCCCGGTTCAGGATGGGCCCACCAGGATGGGCCCACCAGGATGCTGTGAGCCAGCAGCAAGTTCAGGAGCTGGGAACCACACAAGACCACCAGCCTTGGCCCCAGCCCCTGCACTCCCTCACTGCCAGGCACCTCCCCAATTTATAGCCCATTGTTTTAAAGAGAAACAGCACCCAGTCCATGCTGTCCCTTCAAGAGTGGTCAGGAGTTGGCCTTGGATTCACGTGGGAGCTGCCAGGACCCGGTGCCCCCTGCAGCCCCACCGCGCTGCTCTGGCCGGGGGTTTGCTGCTTTCCACACCTTGTCCCTGCAGGACAAGGGACACTCCTGTGCCCCGTGCCAGCCCCGGCCATGTGGCACAGGCAGTGCAGGGGTGACTCCTGGAGCTGAATCACCCCACGGCCCTGAGCCTGCCGTGTCCCTTGTGACTCACCCCACAGTGCCACCAGGCAGGACCTGGCCAGGCTGGCGCTCCCTTCCCTGCCCAGCCCTGGGTGATAACAGCTCCGCCTCGTGCYGGTTCTGACCTTGGCTCTTCCACCTTTGGAGGAGCCCTGCTGCAGGACAGCCACGCCGAGGCCAAAGGACAGGAAGGGTTTGGACATTGAGAGTGGCGTCACCTCCGTCGTGTCCAGGAGGAGCCTYGTCACCTGGAGACGGTGTGGGAGGCAGCCAGCAGGTCCAGCCCTTTACCCTGCACATTCCCACCTCCTGCCCCGTCCCTGCTGCTTTCCACACCCAGGCACCAGCCCGTGGCGCAGCCCCATGGAGCAGAAATGATCCCRGGCTGCAGCAATGGGAGAGCACAACAAAGGCAGGAGAAAAGCAACGAAGGCAGGGTGAAGAGCAGGGGAGAACAACGAGGTGGAACCGAGGCCCCATCGCCCTGTGGGTGATGTCAGCCCGGAGCAGCCCCAGCCCCAGCTCCCAGCCCTGCTCACAGAGAGGTTCTGGTTCTAAAAGCCCTGGCAGAGCTCGGTCCTTCCGTGGGAAACCAGAGCCCTGGAGCCCTGCAGCTCCAATCCTCACCAGGGAGCTGGGCAAAGTTTGGGCTTGACTCTGCTTTTCCAGGGCATTTCTGGAGTTTATGGGAAAAGGAGCCTCAAGTGGCCCCTGTAAACACATCTGTGCCTCTGGAGGAGCAGCCACCCCCAAGGAGAGCCCCCCAGGCTTCCAGACCCCTCTTAGGGGAGGCAGCAGGAAGCCAGGAAAACATTTGTGAACAGGAATTTTTTCAAAGAACCAAACAATAACTGGAGGGATTTCATCCAGAGGAACGAGTGCTGTGACTGTTCRTTTTCCTGACCTGGAACACGCAGATCTTCAGCACTCCCGTGTCCAAACAAATTAATCTGGGAATCAATGGCTGGACCAAGGATGGATGTGGTGGGATGGAGTGGAGCCCAGGAATACCCCAAACCCCTGCTCTGGCCAAGATTCAGGCACTGCCAGCCCCAGAGCCAAAGGGGTTAAACCCTTCTGGGATCCACCAACAAACCAGAGCTGCCAGCCTTGTGCTGCACTTGATTTGTGCCAGCCTTGGAACAGACACATCTGGGGATGGCTCCTCACAGCCCTGGGATTCAAACATCCAGGAACTGTCACAGCGAAGATTTGTCACCAACACAGAGTGTGTGGCACGTCAGGGGCTCAGGAGTGTGAGACAGGAACGGGAGATTCTCCCAGGGCTTTATTTCCATTGACAGCTGCAGTTATTTTGGGAGCTTGGCGCAATGGAGAGTGCGTTTGCAGGGGCCAGTTGGATCCAGGAAAAAAGGAGATGTGTTTCTCTTTAAGAAAAATACAACAACACTGCAGCTTGATTGGAAAAAGACCAGGTTTTGTTTTTCTGGTTGTTATTTTTTTCCTTAGCTGGYGTTCCTCTGACACTCTGCAGCATTTTAAGGTTTTTCCAGAAAATGAGGAGCAGCCTCAGCCCTGCCAGGAGCAGTTAGTGAGCCACCACGGCTAAAAGTGGCAAAAGCACCGAAGGTTTCCAGAAGCCACAGCTGGAAATAACCGAGCACAGCACCACAGAGAGCACAGGGCAGCCAGTGGGGCTCCACACAATCCCTGCTCCAGCCCGGGGCTTTCCATCCCTGTGCCCTCACCCTGGAGGAGTCTGGCATTTCCTGGTGACTCTGTGCAGCCACGGACAAGTGGGGAACACGAGCAGGATGGTCTCAGAGCAGAGCAAACGGGGCGCTCGACAGCAGAGGGCTTTGAATTTGTGGTGCCTGGGGGAAGTACTGGGGATGGAATCAGAACCCCAGAATCCCACTGCGCCACCGTGCTCAGAGCCCTGTGCTGGGGACTCCAGCAGAYTCCCCAGAGGGGCTGGGGACTCCAAATTCCCCAGAGTCCCAAAGCTGCCCACAGGGAGCCAGAGCATTGCCCTGTGTGCTGAGACCAACCTGGCTGGACCCTCAGCTGGGGGAAGAGCAGGCAGAGGGGTGGGAGCTCTCCTGGGAATAACTTCCCTGGCACATGGACACAGCAGAGGAGAGCGGGCAGAGCCCCCAAGCTCCTTGCCAGAGTCAATTCCTGGGCTGTAATGAAGCTGCAGTAATGAGCGTGTCCATAATTATCATCTCATTAATGCCGTGCCAGCGCTTCAGGAACTACGGTTTTATGGCTCAGCCATAAAAGCTGACACTATTTAAAATGTGATTTGCAAGGGCTCCCATCCTACTTCCTTCCCCTCTATTTATTTTAGGAAAGGAAAGATTGGCTGGATCAACTTATCGGACTACCTCTGGCAACACTTGTGCTCCCTGAAAGATCATCTCGTTAATTAACTCGATTGTTTGCATACAGATGACAAATTAAATAAAATACGTAGGGCAATAGCTGCAAGAGCCATCCAGGGTCCCCATCCCACAGCCGAGCCCTGTGCAGCTATTGGTGCTGCTCAGGCCTGGGGTGGCCAAATAAAAGGATTTTAGGAATTATTTCTAGAAAACATGGCAATGTGGAGATGAAAATTGTGTAGCCCCATCTTTTGTGATATGGGACAGGGCAGCTGGAGGCAGCAGGGACATCACCCCAAGCTCCACAGGGCCATCCCACAGCCCAGTCCACACTAAAATGTGGCTCTCAGCTCCCATCTTTTACCCAGAACCAAACAGGTTCCGAGTGGTCAGAGGGCAAAGGGAAGGACTCTTCCCTCAGCTCCAGCGTTAACATGCTGGGCCCATCCTCAAGCTGTGGAATTTAATTTTTACCTTGCAGAAAACCACAGGATTTGTTTTCACGTGAGGCCTTTGGCCTCCTGCAGCTCTGTCCTGGGGGACATGGTCCATGTCCACCTGCACAGCTCCTCGGTGTGCCAGGGGTGCATCCCTGGGCTCTCTGCCCCAGCCCTCCCAAGGACCAGGAACGTCCCCAGCACCTGGACAGGTCAGCTGGGACTGGGGTCAAGTCCGGGCCACTCCCAGCAGTGAGACCCCTCCTTCTCTGGGCCCYGTTTTTCTGCTGTGCCAGCTTTGCCAGGAGAACATCTGTCCTGTGGTGCCAGCTGAAGGTCTGCCAGCTGTCACACGCTGTGGCTGTCGTCCCTTATCGTGTCACCTGCTGCTACCGAGAAAACTTTGGCTCCATCACCTTTCCAGCTGTCCTCCCAAAGCTGTGGCTGCCGATATATCCCACCCCTCCCCATCYCTCACAGATCCGTGACCACCTCAGCAGCCTCTGCAGGATTCCCTCTGATTTCTCCGCACCCCTCTTGAGCTGGCTGGAGGGAACAGGGCACAAAATCAGATGGACCCACCCAAACCCCCCGTGTCAAGCACARGAGCTCCATCCAGGAGCAGAGCAGTGCTGGTTTGGCTCCGGGGGTCAGCTCTGAGCTCATGAGCCCGTTCTGCCCCGGGAGGATTCTTTGGTGCTCTGTGACCCATCCCAGCTGTCCCCAGGCCCAGGAGCAGGAGTTCCACCTGCTTGTCTTTGTCTAGAAAATCACTTTAGGGACAGCAGGGCTGCTCCCCCGAGGAGCTGACGCATGGCCTGGGTGGAACTTTCCATGAGGAACACAATAATTGTCCCATTAGTTCGGGAAGGGACGAGAAATCACTTGCAAATGGCTCCTGTGCAAACACAGCCCCCACCTGCTCCTGCTCCGCTCTTCTTCCTCCCCCCCACCTCCCTCCACCTCTCCCTCTGCCAAGGGAGGAAAAGGGGGGGGTCCCGGATTTTTCCAAGGTGGGAATCCCGTTATCAGCTCCATCCCTGCCTGTGCCCCGTGCTGGCAGCGGGGCACTCTGAGGAGCAGGTCCCCCGTGTCCCCTCCCTGTGTCCCAGCCACAAAGGAAAGTATTTCTCACCCTGCTTTGCTGCAGCCTCCCCCAGGGCTCGGGGCTGGCTGCACTCGGCGTTATCCGCTTTCCTTCCCAGCCCCGGGGAACGTGTGAGCTGCAGGGGCTGAGTGAAAATGACTTCATGCAGGGAAGAACCAGAAAATGAGCAATGACAGAGACACAACAATGCTTCTTGCCCCCTGAGCTGGAGGCACCCGGGGGACTCCGACCACCGCTGCATTTCCTGCCCTGGCACCGCCCCAGCCGAGCTGGGTTTGTATCCTTGACGGAAGCCTCCGAGTCTGGTTTTATTTTTACCTCAGAAGCCTTTTACTTTCTCTGTGTTTGCTCCCTTGGATCGTTTAGGGGTGACGTCGTTAATGGCACCTGCAGAGGTCGGTGGCATCCCAATCCAAAGATGCTTTGGAAGGGCATCTGTGGCACCCTGGGCAGGACAGGGAGCTGGGTACCCCCTCACCCACCCTAGCCAGCTTTTCTGAGCCCAGCCCCGGAGTCACCACCAGGAAGGACAAGAGCCCTCAAACACACTCTGCACCCTCTCACCCTCAGCACACCCAGAGGGTGACAAAGTCCCCAAACAAACCCAGACGAAGCCTGACCTCCATCCCTGCCGTGCAGACGGCTGGGTGTTCCCRTGGTGGGGCTCCAGACAGCTCCTGGGTGTCTCAGCCGCCCAAATTAGAGCTCAGGGTGCTCCTGATAAGCCACAGCAGCCCTGAGCAGGGTGAAGGGACTCTCACAGCAGCTCAGCTGTTTACTGCGGGCAGGGAACTCTTGTGTCAGTGGTTTCAGTATCAAACTGCTGAGCTGTGTTTAGTCTGGGGCTGGAAAGCAGCCTGGCTTCTATTCTGAGTGTATTTGTCTAATCAGGGGTCCCAGGAATGATTTTGCTCAGTAGGAAGTGATGTTGATGTGGGTAAGTTTGTCCTCCAGGATGGGCGCCTTGGAAAAGCCCAGTGAAGGCTGGGCAGTGCTGGAGCCTCTTGGGGCACAGGGCACACCTGTAAAAAGGGCAAACTTCTGTTTCTGTAGAAATAAGAGAAAAGCTTTATGTTCCTGGCTTCCAGCCAGCTCTGGAATGAGGCTCCTTGCAGCCCAAGATGCTCACCTGGGATGACCACGCTTCTCATTCCCTTCTCCCAATAAATCTTCATCCCAGAGGTGCTCAGMAGCTTGAGCCGCATTTTCCTGTGGCTGCCATATTCAGAGCTTCCTTTGCTTTTGTAAACCACAGGTGACCCCAGCACCCGGCTGCCACATCAGGCAGCTGATGAAATCCTGAGCTGAGGGACACCTGAAGGGTCAAGGCCATCACCTGGGACAGGTGAAACATTTTCCAGCCTCTCCAAGGGCTTTTGGTTCATCCCAACCTCCTCATCCCTGAGGGTGTGAGGGAACCATCACATTAAACCCAAGACCTTAGGATGTTTTACCTTTTTCATACCCAGAACCAAGTCAGTTTTCGAACCTTTCAGCTCTGTCTGGGGATAATTCCCATTTTCCCACGTAAATCCCTTCCCTGGGAAGCTTTGCCTCCAGCTGGGTGAGCTTTGTCCCATGGATGAACCAGGAGCACCTCGGTGGACTTTGCCCTGTTTGCACACAACAAACACGGCTGAGTTGTGACTATTTGCAACTCAGCAACCGCTAATTTTTAGCCCAGAGATAAATCCCCGTTATCTGCCGAGATAAAGTCCTCCCTATTTTGGAATAGGGAAATTTCCACATTGGGAAATTCCCTTTGGCTGCGGCACCAGTGATGTCCTCAGGCAGCTCTTCCCCACATCCCTGAGCCTCGGGATGAGCCCGGGACAGGCGGCAGCTCCTGCTGTCACCCTTCAGGGGTGGCTTCAGCGCAGGTGGTGTCCCCCCTCCTCCCCCAGAGCCATCCCCAGCCAGGTGACCCCCGTGATTCCAGCATTGCTGCCACAGGAATGTCCCTCCAGCAGTGCCAGTTGGGCTGAGGCTGTGGCTCGAATTAGGAATACACCTAATTCCCATTCCCATCACGCAGGCTTGTGGCATTGGATTCAACAAGTCAGGAATTTCTTCTCTTGGCATGATTGGATTTTGTCCTGGACATCTGATTTTGTGCTAAATAAGGACATTTTTCTTCCCCTTCTGTAAGCTCAGTGTCCTGTAAGAGCTCCCTGCGTCCCCTCGGGGCAGTGGGGCTGGATCTCCACCCCAACCAATGTCCCTGGAACAAACCCCCTCCACGGGGTTCCCACCCAGTTCCCACCCAGATGCTCCAAGCTCCTCACACCTTTTGCTCTGCAGCACAAAGCCTTGGAGCAGCTGTCACAGCCCCTCTCCCGCAGCAGGGCGAGGACAAGGTTGTGGCTTTGCTGTCACCACAGAGTCCACGATGAGACCTGGGTTCATTGTGAGACCTGTCCTGCTGCAGGGGGCACTGCCCACCCCAGGAAAACACGGGACAAGCACGTGGCACTTGCAGCTTTCCCCCAGCCCTGTCTCTCCAGGGAATCGAGTGTCTCCGAGCACGTGGGGATGGCGTTTGCTGAGTGACTCACGCCAGCCTGGAACCAGCAATAAATTCTCTTACAGCAATAACCCAGCTCCTGCCGCTCAGCCAGGGCTATTCCCAGCTTTCCAGGGAGTCACCCCAGGTCCCCATTTCTCCAGCCCCACGGTGCCTTTGTCCCCTGCAGGGATCAAAGCCGAGCACCAGATTCCCACCCCACACATCCCACGGCAGCTCCAGCCCTCCCTGCCTGCCTGGCTCACTGGGCTGGGATAATTCCTGGAGGGAAGGCAGGTTCTAGGCTCAGCACCCAGCGTGGTTATGGGGCTGGGATGGTCCTGGCCATCACCAGCACCATGGGATGCACCAGAGCTGCTGAGGCTGTGCTCAGGGCAGGGAGAAGGTGACAGCAGGGACTGAGCCCCCAAGGCCAGACCCTCTGTGGGTGCCCCAGTGAGCCTGAGGAGGTGGAAAAATGGGGGGGCAATGAAGGGACCCTGCTGTGAGTTTCCTAACATTGATGGTTTGGGATGGAGTGAGGGAGAGAGGGGGGAGGTGCAAGAAAATCTGTGTTGAGTTCAGACATGAAGGGAAACCCTTCCCAGCTGGGAAGGAGAGGAGATGAAGGCTCTGGGCAATGCCAGGAGAAAGAGGAAGGGTCTCTTGGAGGAGGCAGCCGGGAGGGTGCAGCCCCCACTGGGTCCCAGCAGCTCCGGGTCAGTGACTGGGTCACCACTGGGACACCACCCATGGACCTTGACCCTGGGGTGCCAGCAGCATCTCCAGGAGAGCCACATCACCGACCCTGCTGTCTSCAGCCCTCAGCTCTGCCTCAGTGTCCCCACCTGGCATCACCTGCTGGTTGTTTGAAGAGGGAAAGCAGGCGGCTCCCCAGGAGAGATGGTACCTGCTGGGGCAGCTGTGCTCAGCTGGGGCAGCCACACATCCCTGGGCATCACCAGCAGCACCTCTGCACAGCCCAGCACAGCCCTGTGACACCACAATCACATCCCTGAGCCATCCCAGGCCGACCACAAGCAGGTGACACTTCAGGTAYCAAACACAAAACATCCGCATCCCACACCCGAGCACTGCCCTTGCTGGGGAGCAGCAGCCCTGCCAAGCTGGGCATGGGCCTGGAATAGCTTTTTGTTGCTGCTTTTGGTGTGTCCCCAGAGGGACCCAGAGCCACAGGAGGTTGGTCACTGGTGTGCTTGGGATTTCCGTGGTCAGAGGTTCGTGCCCTGCTRTGTTTAACAGCGACCGCTGTCCTTGGGAACAGTCTCACTTTGGGCAAAACTCTGCTCCTACACCCAGACCTGGCCTCAGGAGCATCTGGCAGCTGCTCCATCGCAAAAAACAGCTCAGAAATTCATGGAACCAGATTCTCCCTTCTTTAGCCACGCAGTAATAGGATTTTACAGTCCTCAGTGAGGCGAGGGCTGCGCGGCTCTGCCAGCGCTGACAAACACGGCACAAACAAAAGGCAGCTACAAGAAATTATATTCTCCTTTTATTTACCTATGACCATGACAATGTAGGTTTTTTTCTAGCTGCAGAGATGCTTTGCACTGTAAACTGGGAGGCAGGCAGTGCACCCCGCCCTGCCAGGGCCAGCAGGAACCCCCCTTCCCAAACACAGCATTGTTATCCAGAGTCAGGAGAGCGGCTGCTGCACAGAGTGGCTTTTCTCCATCACCAACCCCTCCGTCGTCAGGGCACGGATATATTGATATTTACACCATGCTCCCCCGGCGGCCCGCTGCCAGGGAATGGGTCTGGCACACTAAACCTGCTACCTTACAAAAATCTACACACCTGGAAAAAGAAAAAGGCATCCGCTCCGCCGGAGAACTCGGCCGCGACACACACGAATATTGCACTTGTAACTTGGGGACGGGGAGGACACGGGGGCTCCTATCACACAGCAACGTGTCCAGCTACAGGAGGGCAATAAATAAACCAGGGGTGAGGGCAGGAGGGGGTGCTTTGCACACCTCCAGCGCAGGGCAAGGACCCGGCTCTCGCCGCTCCCGGGGGGACCCACCACGAGCCAAGGAAGCGCCGGGCTCCTGCCAGAGCTGCTCCGGGGCACGGGGAAGCACAGCAGCGTCCTGGGGCTGCTCCAGCTCACAAGGCTTTGATCCGGGACCACGTTTGTGTCGGTGCTGCCGTCCCCTCGCCAGAGCCCTGCACGAGAATCCCTCCTCCTCCTCCTCGCCGAGCTGGGCTCACTCTGCGCCTTCCAGCAACGCTCGTGGCTGGGGCAGGTGCTTCACAGTAGTCTTGTGGGAGCTTCCCTCCTGGCTAAATCCATGCCGGGGCCACCCCGACGGCGTCGTACCAGCGATGGTGGGTCGGGGTGGTGCAGCAGTACCAGACTGCCCGGCCTGTTGGTCCCCTCGGCCCCGAGCTCGGTGCCTTCGGCTGCCCCACGTCCATGGCCTGGGGGCACGAGCAGGACAGCGAGCTCCCACCAGCTCCCGGGGAGGCCTCCACTGCCCAATTCCATGTAAACACACAGCTCCCAGCCTGCCCCGAGACAGTCCTTGGGCCTACAGCGGGGAGCTGCCTTTCTTCTGGTTGATTATGTCCAAGTACAGGTCGGAGCGGAGGAAGCGGGGGTACGAGTCCTTCTCCATGAGCCCATAAATCCTCTTCTGCGCCAGGTCGAAGCAGCTGCGGGTGATGTTCTGCAGGTTCTCCTTGGTGTGCTCCCGTGTGTAGGAGTCCAGGTTGACCTGTGGGCAGAGACACCAGGGCTGGTGAGCAGCTCCCCAGGCAGCCACGGTGCTGGGGAGCCGCACACCAGCGTGGGAGCCAGCCCTCACCTCCTTGCAGGACTGGATGGCAATGTACTCAGCRAAGATCTTCTTGGCCTTGGAGACCATCTTGGACTGGGATTTGATCTTCTTGAACTCCTCGCAGGCCAGCCAGAACTCCAGGTTCTCCTCGCTGAACTCGGTGCGCAGGAAGGCCCTGAAGGCAGCGAGCCCGTCTGGGGGGACAGGGACACGGCTCTACTCCCGCTCTCCGACAGGCAACACCCCACAAGACCCTCAGCAACTCTGCAAAGCTGCAGCCCAAACCACCTCCCTCTACTGCCCAAAGCCCCCCCTGTGCAAACAGGCAGCGATGGCATTGCCAGGCCAGCACAGCAGCACAGCCCAGCCAGGAGYTGCAGCCACGGAGAGCCAGAAGGGAGGCTGGGCTGGGGTGCCTGAGAATGGCTGTCCCCCCATCTTTGGGATGTTCTAAAGCAGCTCCTGCTCCACAGACCCTCTGCACAGCCCCAAACTGGGCACAGACAYGGATCTCTGCCTCCTCCTGACCAAGCTGGGGGGCTACAGCCCCRATCTGCCCCTGTCACCAAGTCCCCTCTGGGCCAGGCAGGAGCAGGAGGGGTGCAGACAAGAACCAGGCTAATTTCCCTTTTGCGTATCCCCAACACCAGAAGGGATTAACAGAGGAAATCCCAGCTTTATCCAGGCACGTGTCTGGATATTCCCCTGGCAGCAAACACAAGTGGAAGGGATGGACACACACTCACATTTGTGCAGCAGCAGCTTCTCCAGGGAGTCCCCCCACTTGAGCGCTTCCTCGGGAGTGGGCCTGTGGAAAAAGGACGGCACGTTGGCAAAGCTCAGCAGCAAAAGCTGCTTTTGCTGCCTGCTAAACATTTCCAGTGGATTAAAAGCCAGGCTGTGAGCCCAGCACGGCTGCTCCCAGCTCCCAAATCGGCCTCCTGCTAAATGTTTCCAGAGGATAAAGCCACGCTGTGTGCCCGGTGGGGCTGGCCCTGGCTCCCACCTTGGCACTGGCACTGGCAGAGCAGCTGAAGGCAGAGCCAGGCTCTGCACCAGGCAGCACCGCAGCAGCTCTGCCGGAAGGAAACCGCTGCCTTCAGGCTGGCAGGAAGAAAATCCAACCCCAGGAGGTCTGTGCAGGCAGCTGTGGCACTTGGGGTGTCTGAGCAAGAACTGGAGAAGCTCCGGGTGATGCGGAGCTGTGGGAAGTGGGATTTCAGCTGTCCCATTCAAGCAGCCGGAGAAGCTGCCAGGAGCAAGAGCAGGGAGGGCTCGCCTCCAGCTGCTGGAGCATCTCCAGAGCAAAGTGGTTTTTCAAACCATCCTCTGGCCAGTTAAAGTTCCACGGACAGGCACTGGGAGAACGCTGCYGTCAGGTAAATTTCCAGCCCAAGCTGCTGCTGTGCCACTGCCCAGGCAGGACCTCTCACCCTCCAGCAGGAGATTTTCAGCCAAAAAATATTTTAAATGCTCCTCCAGATACAAAAACTTTGTCCACAGCTTCCCCAAACGGGGTGAATTCGTTGAACAGGGTGAGGAGCTCCAGACCACAACTCGTCCCCAAGCCCCCACGGTCCCCGATCCCCACGGTTTCCGATCCCCTACGGTCCCCGATCCCCACGGTCCTCGATCCCCTACGGTCCCCGATCCCCACGGTTTCGGATCCCCACGGTCCCCGATCCCCTACGGTCCCCGATCCCCACGGTTTCCGATCCCCACGGTCCCCGACCCCCACGGTCCCCCATCCCCACGGTTTCCGACCCCCACGCCACCCGCTCGCAGCACCTACTTGAGAGATTTGAGCACTTTGTCCAGCTTGCCGGAGGGGTTGGCCCCGGGCGACTCGTTCCGCCGCCGAAAAATCCCCAGCCGGTTCTTCATGTCCTTGGCTCTAGAGAGAAGAGCGAGCGTGAGCGGGGCGGGCGAGGGGACGCGGGGACCGCCAGCCCCGCGGGGACCCTCCGGCAGCCGCATCCCCCCGCGCCCACCACCTACTCCTTCATGGTGTGCCGGCGCTGCAGGCTGCCCGTGTGCGGCCTCTGCACCGCCAGCAGCATCTCCGCGTGGAACTCCAGCGGCGGCGGCTTGGACAGGTCGCGGAAGAAGGGCATGGCTGCGGGGACAGCCCGAGGGGCTGCGGGGACAGCCCGAGCGGAGGGGACAGCCCGAGCGGCTGCGGGGACAGCCCGTGCGGAGGGGACAGCCCGTGCAGAGGGGACAGCCCGAGCAGAGGGGACAGCCCGTACGGAGGGGACAGCCCGAGCTGCGGGGACTCTCGGGCGCTCTGCCGCCCGCCCCGAGCCGCGCTCCTGCCCGCCCCGGCCAGCGCGGAACGGGAAGTGGGAGGGCTCAGCCCCGAGAGCTTTAAATGCGGCGTGGGGCGGCCGCGGGGAGTGTGAGTGAGTAAAGGCTGTGTCAGCCCCGCCGCTGTTTGGGACGGCTCTGCCGTTGCTGGGGAAACTTGRGGAAAGGTGGAAAAATCAGCGCCGAGGCGGATAGTGGGGCCTTTCAAGAGACGGCGGGGGAAAAATAATCACGGCGAGGATTTACGAGGGCTATTTATAGAGCGCAGGCATCCCGGGAAGGCAGCGGGGCCGGCGGCGGGGCGGAGCGGGCTGAGGAGCGGAGCGGGGACGGCGGCGCTGCCCCGTGTCCCCCCGATGCCCCGTGTCCCCCCGCTGCCCCGTGTCCCCCCGATGCCCCGTGTCCCCCCGCTGCCCCGTGTCCCCCCGATGCCCCGTGTCCCCCCGATGCCCCGTGTCCCCCCGCTGCCCCGTGTCCCCCCACATGTGGGGGCACCCACACATCCCCCACGGCTGTTCACATGTCTGCGGTGCCAGCCCGTGTCGGGCATGGCCCTGGGGACATTTCCATAAGGGGATGGCCGGGATTGGCAGCGCGGGGCGCTGGGGCAAAGACACCCYGCTCTGTCACCCCAGCACGGGCCCGCCCGCTCCAGCATCCCTGCACAGACAGACCGACGGACACACGGGCACGGGGCTCGCGGTTGCCCCGGGGAGCTGCCAGCAACACGAAGCGGGACAGATTTTTGGGAAGCGCCGTGGGAAAAGGAGCCGGAGCCCCCCCGGAGCAGCCCCGGCACGGGCAGGGACGGGACGCGCGGGCGGTGCTGCCCTCGCGTGGCACAGCGSGGTCACTGCACCCGGACACAGCGGGGACCGCGATGGGGACGGCACCGAACACCTCCCAAAAACCCCACAAAATGCAGCAATGACAAGTTCTAGCGCTTGGGCCTTGCTTCTCACTGCCTTCTCTGGCAATCTTCYCCCAATGGCAGTGATCTGTCACTCATTAAAAAGAGAGTATAACGCTATCTTAATTACATGTGGCTGGGATGTTTATAATGGAAAGAATTACAGCTTCCATCTGTGTTTTTAATTTCTTCCATTTGAAATACCTCTCCTCGATCTCGTTGCAAAGTGCACACAGACAGGATTTCACTGCCTGTGGATATAATGTATTTATCAAAACTTAAGAGCAACAGCCTTTACACAACACACGTGGACTCTGCCCTCTAAATCTGAAGCTCCTTACCTGACAACATCTCATTGGGCAAGCGGCTTCAGTTTTCACTTCTTGCTCTTTCTGACTCTGCAAATTTAATGTTACAAGACCTCCCAGGGGTCACACAGGTCTAAACAGGGATGCTCAGGGGAGCCACCTCTGCCTGGCCAAGCCATGCCCAGCCTGGCGAGGGACACAAGGAGGACAGGAGGGATTCAGGGCATGGATGCACCACCCCACCCCAGGTGATGTTCTCCAGACCCAAGCTCTCTCCAGTCCCAGGAGGGTAAAACATAGCAGCCACTGGGGGAAAAAAGAGCTGCAACAACCCCAGGGCTCAGTCCAATCAGCCACAGAATGACTGTAGAGGGCAATCGCTCCCCCCAGTCCCTGGTGCCATCCGTACCCTCACGGGCAGGGACAGTTTCACTGCCTTCACACCCTGGGCTGTGCTCCCAGCAGGACGCACGTCCCGCTGCTGCCAGCTGCCAGCACCCGCTAACGTGGGAAAAGCGGATCCAAACACGGAGCCTCACGCTCCAAACACCATCTGCCTCCCATCACCGCGCTGCCAGCGCCGCCGGCAGCCGGGGACCCGCCAGCACACAGGACGAGCCATCCCACACAGCCTCGAGCAACAATTCCAGCAGCGTTCCCGCTTTATCGGGGCAGCAGTCGGCGGGGCTGGCAGAGCACTGAACACCCCTTGTGTGACACACGTGGGTCACCTCCCCAGCACAGCCCTCGGCACAAGGCCAGCTGGCCCACACCAGGCAGGTGATYGCGGCTCCTGGCTGGATTTTCCAGCTGGAACGCACCAGGCAAGCACCTCCTAAGGAAGTTCCCCAGCTTCCACGTGCTGCTCCTCTTGCACACCCTTACAAAGAAAGAGCAAGTGGCACCAACCCAGGCTGCAACAGCCCCCAGTTGCAGCCACAGTGCACAATAAATGCCACAGCAAAAATAATTCCATAAAAAATTTGCTGGTTTCACTCTGGAGCTGCCTCTATAAAGTGATTTTCCCAGGCACCCCAGAATGACCACGAGGCCCAGCACCATCACCCCGCGCTGCTTCCAAACCATCCCCTGGGCAGCACATCCCCGTTCCTGGCAGGATGCCGGCTGTCCTACCTTTCCAGGTATTTTTCCGAAAAGTCCACCATGGCGTGGTACATCGGGGCCGGCAGCSTGTGCCGGCGCCGGGCGAGGAGCCAGTGCCGACCCGCGGCCYCCGCACCATAAATACTCCCGGAGCCGGCCGGGACCGCGCCGCGCAGCCAATGCGGTGCCAAGAGCTCCCCGGAGCATCCCCCGCCGGCTCAAGGTGAGCGCGGAACCCGCTCCGCAACCGCCCCTGACCCCGCCGCGCCGGGGGGGCCGAGCCTCCCCCGCCAGCCCCGTCCCCCGGCTCTGCCACGCGGCCGGGGGGCCGTCCCTGCTGCAAGGGCTTCGCTTTCATCTCGAGTGCTGGGGGGGGGGAATAATAAAAAGAGCTAAAAATAGGCGGCAGCGATGAGGCGGCGCGGGCCGACAGTGCCGCTCGCTGGCACAGCCGGCGAGGCCGGGCAGCTGCGTGCGCAGCCCCCTCGCACCCTGAGCCGCTCGGACCACGTGTGGCTCCTCCACCTGCCCGCCACACGTGGCCCGGGGCACAGGACACGCAGCCACGGGCACCCCCGTGGCCCTGGCACCCGGCCGGAACCGCGTTCCGGAGGAGTTCGCTCCCGAACATCCTCACTTGTGCGCCTGGCCCCCCTTGGCTGCAGCTGTGTTTGAGGACAGCAAAGGCCATGGCGGCCTTGTCCTTGCTTGCACCYCGTTTTTGGCACCCCAAAGCCTTACCGGGAGCAGCAGAGGGGCTGCYGGTGTCCCTCGGGGGTCCCTGCGGTCCCTGCTCCCACCGCGCTGCCGCGGATGTGCCGCGAGGGCTGAGCCTGACCCGCGGTGGGAAACCTCCCCATTCCACCTCCCCATTCCTCCTCCCGGCATGGGGCCAGCGGGAAGGAGGCCCCCAGCTCAGATTTCACCGCTTCCATGTCCTCTCCCTGAACCCGGGCAAGCTGTTTTTCCCCAGAGCCGGTGTCTTCCCGCTGTCAGGGCGCGGAGGAAGGGGGTGCTCCCAGCTGGGCTGGGCAGTGCCCCCAGCACACCCCACCACCCTCCCTGGAAACAATTCCATCTGAAGTGAGACCCCAGTCCATGGATTTGCTGCTGGAAAAAGTCAGGGGGAAAAGACAAGGGATCCTGAGGGCTCCTGGTACCAGCGGGGCTCAGCCGAGGTGTCTGACCCCACGAACAGCCCTGGCACACCCTGATGCCACCCCCGATGTGACACTTACAGGCTCCTGCTCCGTTTCTTGCGGGAGGTCTCGTCCCCTTCGTCACAGCTGCACTCAGCGTCTGCTCCACTCAGCTGGGGGGGAAAAGAGAAACAGTGTTTGTGTCATCACACCAGGACGTGCCCACGGTGTCACTCAGTGTCACCAACCTGCAGGGCCAGCATCCCCGTGGTCCCCACAGCCACATAGGCCAAACCCACAGGGCTCCTTCCTYGTGATGGCAATGACACGGGACAAGCTCCTGACACAGGAACCTCCCTCCCCTCACTCATCCTCTGCCTCCTTCGGCCCGTGGCGTTCCTGGAGCATCCACAGAGACCCCACAGCTGGCGGCCCAGGCRCCCTCCAGGTTCAAGGTGCTGACAGTGGTACCTCCTACAAGGAGGGCATTCACATCCCCACTCCTGATGCACCTACTCCTGCTCCTGAGTGGGCACAGGGATCCTGCCACCACCCAAAGAGCCCCCYAGAACCAGGCTGGGCACCCAAAATCAATCAGGAGTTCCCAGCAGTCCCCAGGCAGGAGAAATCAGAACAGTTCGCCCATAATTGAATCCTATCGTTGCAGTTTACAAGTCTGCTCTCTGAGCACTGCTCCAGGGCAGCCTGGACAGACCAAGGGGACCTGGGATGTGCCATGAGCTCAGGGCAGCGCCGGCACAGCCTCTGAGCCACAAAGCCTGGCACCAGGCGGAGACACCCCCGGGATCACCACAGCTCGGGGGCTTTAGCATTCCACCCATTCCTGACCGCTGCAGATGCTCACAGCCAGCCCTGCATCCCGCCCTGCATCCACCCGACCCCCGCCGGCTCATCCCCGTGCTCCCGGGGCTGCCAGGCGCTTTCCAGGATCATCACCCCGCGGCCGGGCCGTGGGAACCCTGTGCTCAGCCCCGCAGCCCCGGGCCCGAGGTTTCGGACACTTCCTTCCATTCTGCGCCCGGGTTTCCGGAGTTTATCGGCCCCGAACAATGCGGCCCTCGCCGAGCACCTTCCCCGGGCCGCTCCGGCCCCGGCAGACGGGCTGGCCGGGGCTTCCTGCCATTGTCCGGAGAGGCTCCGTGCTCGGGGACAAAAGGCAGCAGCAGAGCTCTCCCGAGGAGTCCCAGCGCTCCCCACAATGCCCAATAAAACGAGCGGCTCTGAGGGAAGGAGGGGAGCGGGGAGGCACACCGGGCACGATGGTGTTAAAAATGGCTGTGGAATGAGCCCCTCTGGAACACTCCCAGCTGAGAAAATAACCGGGAACCTTGATGGATGGGATGGCCCTGCAGCCGAGGCTGCCGGGTGCAGGCATTGCCAGCGCTTGACAGCTTGGTGGGGGAATTCCATATGGGAATTGTGCATCAGTGTCCTGCTCTAAAAACCTCGGAGGTTTCATTGAATTATTCAAAGGCACAGACCAATAAAAGTGCCTCCAAAGTGCAGGCAGGGGGTGGCAGTAGCCCAATCTCACAGTGGCTCAGCCCCGTGTCCGGCTTCCCTGACTGCTGCAGACCCTCCACAGGCAGCTGGAGAGGCCGGGCAAGGGGAGCAGGGCAGTGGGAGCGGAGTGGGAATGGAGCAGTGGGAGCAGAGTGGGAAAGGGGCAGTGGGAGCAGGGCAATGGGAGCAGGGCAATGGGAGCAGGGCAGCAGGAACAGGGCAATGGGAGCAGGGTGATGTGAGCAGGCAATGGGAACAGGGCAGTGGGAGCAGGCAGGGGTGCCCAGGAGGACACACGGGCAGGGATTTAGGCTCCAGGCAGCCAGAGGGGCTGCAGGCTTGGAAGTGGGAGCCGCAGGAGGTGCAGCCACCACACTGCCCTCCCCACTGGCACAGGCTGCCCGATCCCTGCCCCAAAAATCCCAATCCAGTGTGCAGCGGAGCAGTTTAACGCAGGAGGAGCTCCGCTCACCTCTGCGGGAAAACATCCACCCAGGTGAGAGCAGGGAGCGCAGCTGGAGGCTCCCCCGGGGCAGGGTGGGGCACGATCCGACACACAGCCCACCCGGCTGGGCAGCGCTGCAGGGCTGCAGGGGTGCAGGGCTGCTGTGTTGCAGTGTTGCAGGGCTGCTGTGTTTCAGGGCTGCAGGATTGCAGGGCTGCGGGCTCGGGGCTGCACACACAGCGGCACTGTGAGCCCTCCTTCAGGGCACTGCTCACAGCAGCACTAACGGGATGCTGACACTGTCACCACCTCCCTCGCACGTGTGGCAGGCAGCGACCGTGCCCCTGGCACAAGGGTGGCTTTGCTTTATCGGGGATAGGGCGGGTCTGAACCCCCCTTCTTCTCCTGCACACAACTGTTGGCATCAATCTCCAAGAGAGTTTGGATCCCCTTTTGGACAGCAGCCCCATCCCAGCATCTGTAACCCTGGGAGGAGCTCTCACCAGCTGGGCAGGGACTCTGAGCCCAAAAAGTGCTCCAGGAAACAGCATCGGGGTGGCTTTTCAAGCAGCACCCAGAGCCCCGAGCAGCACCCAGAGCCGAGGCAGGGATGGAGCTGGTGGGGCTCAGGGGGGCAGAGCAGGGTGTGGGGCCAGAGGCCACTCTCAGCACCCTGCCAGTGTCACCTGGGGAGAACGGGGACAGCAGCACTTCCCATGAATGATCTCTGCACTGGCGCCTCGTTTCCTGCAAGTGCAGCCAGGGCCAGCTCTGCTCTGGGGGCTCAGGGAGCCCCCCCAGACCCCTGGGCTTGCACAGGTCAGTCCCATGCAGAGCTCCCTCGGCACAGCCTCCGCTGCTCCTCCTGCCTGGTGGGGTCACACCTCGCTGCTGACCACAGCTTTTGCAGGAGATGGACCCCGCAGTGGCCAAAGCCCTGCAGGAGGCTGCTGGGGGCAGAGGGCATCCCCTGCACGCTGGGGACTCTGTGACCAGGGACTCTCTTCGYAAGCACAGAGCCCCAGGTGCTCCTCTGCCACCACCAGTCCCAGCAGACAGCRGCTGCCCAGGCCATGGGACCTGCAGGATCTGGATGCAGCGGTGGGAATGGGCACCCACGGCCCCAGCGCTGCTCTGGGTGACGCRCCCCGGGTGCTCAGCACCTCCCGGACCTGCTGCCAGACCAGGGACCTTCCTGACCGCTCAGAAGGCAGCTTGGCCATGGTCATGGAGACAGGGGCCACGTGCCGGGACACYTCCACCCCAGGAGCTCTCCCAGCACCACGGCCAGCCGTGGCTCACGTACCTTCCTGTGGCCCGAGAAGAGCAGCGTGAGCTGGTGGATGGAGCCGCCGTTTTTGACRAGCTCTTTCTTGAGGGTCCTGGGGGAGGGCAGTGCCCAGTGTGCGGCGGTGCCCTGGCTGTCGGAGCAGTTGAGGGTGGTGTCGGAGGTGAAGCAGTGGCCCTTGGCCTCCTGCAGGAGGCTGCCCTCGCTGTGGGTGCGGCGCCGCAGGGAGCCCTGCACGCTCAGGGTGTAGCCGGGCTGCCCGCCCGACGTCTCGATCATGCTGCTGCGCTTCAGCTCGTTCCTGTCCAGGTACTGCTCGTCGCTGTCCTCCTCCTCCTCCTCSTCGTCCTCCTCATCCTCGTCTTCCTCCTCAACCTCCTCCTCGTCCTCGCCGTCCGTGGTGCTGCCCGCCGGGCCCRCCGGGCCCTGGCTGAAGGTGCTGTCGAGGCGCAGCTCGGGGATGACAAAGGCTGGCTGGGAGCTGGGCTGCTCCTCTCCCTTCGCGGTGGCCACCGGCTGCTTTTCCGCCAGGAGAGGAGCCTGGGTGGCTCCCAGAGCGTCCCGGGGCTCGGCCAGAGCCGCTGCCTTGGCAGCCAGAGGGGCATCACCCACTGCTGCTGCCTTCCCATCCTCCGAGTGCATCTGCCCCGGCTTCTCGGCGTCCGTCTCCAGCATCTGCCAGAGGAGAAGATAAAGAGGGATGAAAGCAGAAGCACCCCAAATCTCTCTGGCCGCCTTCCTGGGGAGCCTTTCCCCTCCTAACACCCCACCTACAAGGCTGGCACGGATTTGTACAACCCTAGCAGTGCTCTGGTGGGGCGGGATGGCATCGTCCCCGTGTCCCCAGGTGGTGCCAAGTCACCCATTGCTCTGTCAGCACCCAGCCCTGCTCCTGAGCCCTGGAACACCAGCTTCCCCCAGCTGGCAGGAGTGCGACGGTGGCACTCAGCTCCCCCCTCCAGCACCCGGCAGCACCGCTGGGTTTTGAGGAACCGGCTCGGCTCCAGCCGCAGAGGCAGAGCCGTACCAGCATCCTCACCCCGATGGCTCCGCGTCCCCTGGGAGCTGCTGCCCTGCAGGGATCTTCCCCAAGGGCTGCAGGGAAATCCAGCAGCTCGTCCAGCAGCCCTGGCCCCTCCTGCACCACGTTATCAAATGCCGAAGGGAAGCGCCGGGCTCAGCCCACCCCTGGATTGCCCCAGCTCAGCCCGTGGCTCTGGGCAAGCCCTACAAAACCGCYCCTGCCAGCCCCTGTCGGGTTTTTAGCCCTTGAGGCTGGTTTTTCCAGGTTTCTTTGCAGCTGGGGAAGGCCTGAGCAAGCCCTGGCCTTTCAAAGGGAAAAGCCCAAAGGAAAAAACTTCCAAGGTTGTTTTTGTGAGCAGGGGGACCCTGCTGCGATGAGCCCTCCCCTGCCAGAGCAGGGTCCTGTGTGATTTTTCTGTCTAAGCCAAAAGGGCAAAACCAGCCCAGCAGGGAAAAAATACCAAAGGAGAGAAAAATCCTCCCTTTAGGAAGCAATTCCCTCCTACACAGATCCTGGGCAGGGGCTATTCCACAGGACCAGCCTCAGCTAACAAGTCACCCAGAAAAGTCACTGTATCCCCAGCTGAGATCCAAGCATTTGCACAAACCCGGTGGCAGCCAGAAAGCTGGAGTTAACAAAGACACCCCCTCTACATAAATTAAGTTGACTTCAGCTTCAAAAAGGCCAGCAGCCCCAGGAATGAACCCATCCAGCCTCACATCCCATTGGGAAGRGGCACCCATGGAGTGGACAGAGGTTGTGTCCCCGTGGAGGCCCCAGCCTGTGACAGCATCCCCTGGGACAGCCACGGAGGTGACAACCACCCCTGCACATCCCCGGGCAGCTGTGAGCAGATGTTGGGCTGCAGAAGCTGCTGTCACCCCCAGGAAACACCCGGAGGTGTGTGAGCCCCCTGTGCCCAGAGGGGACAGCACAGACACTGCCCAGCAGCAGCTGCCCGAGCTCAGGGGGCAAAGAGCCGGGCAGGTTTCCAGGAAGGTGCTGGAGCTCGGTGCCACAGCCAGCTGGGCAGGAGCCCACATGTGTCCAGCTGGGCCTTGTCCTGTTTTATCWCACCCAAAGAGTCCCTGTGACACCTGTAGCACAGAGACCACCCAGCCTGACTCGCCCCAGCAGCGACTCAACATCACCTGGACTCCCCCAGTGAGTCTGAAGACTAAAATTCAGAGACCACCACATCCTTGGTCCCACCTGTGACATCGCCCCATCCATGAAACAGCTGGATTTGGTGTCAGGCACARAGCAGATGCTCCTTTCACCCCATCCTTGGGGCTGTTTCACTCTCCCCACAGTCATTCCTTGTAAGAAGGGAATGCTCCCAGCCTTGCCATTGGCACCAGCGTGTGCCTCAATGATGCTGCTGATGTTTTATTTGCAATCACTGTCATCATTATCTCATGAAATAATTAGAGGAAAAACCCACACAGCCCTCGAGTCGCTCCCCACAAAGCCCTCCCCCCAGCACTGYCTATCTGCCCGGTCCTTCTGCTCACATTGCTGGGTGCCTGCATCAGATAAGGTCCTAGAAGGAAATGAACAGGCTCCTTTAAAATGAGAGACATTGGGGGATTAAATTAAATCCTTGCACTAATTCAATCAGASCCTCTGCTGCTCTTCTCTGGCATGGAGGGGATGAGCAGCAGCCTCACCACGAGTGAGGGTTGGTTCCATCTCRGGCTGAGAGCATCACCAGGGCTGTGAAATCCTGTCTGCACAGGGCTGAGCTCTGYTCAGCATCACCTGTGGTGGGGAGAGACGGGGGGGAGAGGCAGCAATGCCATCACTGCCAGACCTGCTCCTGGCTGGAGGCACCAGGGACTTCATCAGCACGAAGCCAAGGCCACCTTGCTGYCCAGAGCTGACTTGGGACCTCAAGGATGGGGATGTGACCAGGTTTCACAGACTCACAGGATGGTTTGGGGTGGAAGGGACCTTAAAGCTCACTCAGTCCCACCCCCTGCCATGGGCAGGGACACCTTCCACTGTCCCAGGCTGCTCCAAGCCCCAATGTCCAGCCTGGCCTTGGACACTGCCAGGGATCCAGGGGCAGCCACAGCTTCTCTGGGCACCCTGTGCCAGGGCCTCCCCACCCTCACAGGGAACAATTCCTTCCCAGTATCCCATCCATCCCTGCCCTCTGGCAGTGGGAAGCCATTCCCTGTGTCCTGTCCCTCCAGGCAGCAGTGGAGGCAGTGCTGGGGCTGTCTGAGCAGGGAGGTGCTGTCCTTCCACCTCACAGACGCACCCAAAACATTCCATGCTCTCGCTGCAGCAGCAGCTCAGGAGCCAGCAGCCAACATCTGGATTTCTCCATTCTCAATGCCTTGGTCTCACTGCTCTCACCATCTGGGTGTCCCTGCTCTCCATGTGCAGCTTTCCCTTTTTTCACCATCTGCATCTTCCCCTGCACTCCACAAGCTKCTCTTCCCATTCCCAGCATCTGGGTTTCTCTGTCTGGATCCAGGCAGCTCAAGGGGCTGAGGGATTTTACTCCATCCTCCCTGGAGGATCTCACACTTCACTGTTTCAGTCTCTCTCTCAGACTGAGAGGCCAAGGCAGCATTTCCTGAGAAGGGGAAGAGAAAGCAGAAGCAAGAGCTGCCTCCAAACCCCAGGATGGCTCTCTGGGGTCATTTTAGGGAAGGAGGATGATGGGTCTGAGACCAGAGCAACAGCAAGAGAGCTCCTAAGAATGATCTCCTCATTCAACAAGTGTCAACAAACTCCAAAAAAAGCCAACACTGCCCTGCCTACTCCAACATCCTCAAACCTTGCACCTATTACCCACTTCCTGGGCTCTCTGTGCCTTCAAGGATCACTCCCTGACTCAAAAAATTAAGTTTTTTTCWAGGTTTTTAAAGTTTTATTGAAACCAAGGCATGGCAGAAGTACTGCAAACCCTCTGGTCCTTGGTCTGTACCTCGAGCAGCTTTTTCCAAGTTGCTGCTCACAACCGGGACTGTTCCAGTTCACCAGCAGAGAAAATTCCAACAAYCATCACCATAACCTCAACTTCTCCAGCATTTCCTTAAATAATGTTGCCTTGCTGGTGGCCCGCAGCTGGGACTCCCAGCTGGGAAAACCCCAGCCATGGAGAGAGCACAGCTGGGAGCTGCAGCCTGCCCTGCCCTTGCCCTGGTGCTGCCAGCCCTCCCGCTGCCAGGAGTGGCATTCCCTGAAATCCCCGGCTCGGGGGGTCAGGGATTTTTTTGAGGCTCTCAGCTTCTCATTTCAAAGCCTCTGCTCCTCTCAGTCATGGAGCCACCGTGGCTCAAGGAATGCTTGGCCATGGGGACATTTAATTGAGCCTCCCCTGGCTCCTGATGGGCATGCTCAGGTTTTGTTTTTCTTTTGTGGTGATGCTGAGGAAGAGGAGGCGAAACACAGCTCAGAGAGCTGCCCTGCACCCAGGTACCTCCTCAGCCAAAATCAGGGATTGGGAAAAGCAGGGAAGTCCCTGCAGGCCTGTTGGACATGGATGTGAGCAGGAGAGCAAGGGATGTGCTGCTGCTGCTGTGCTCTCACCCAGGAGGAGCGAATGGACCTCCTGGGATGCTGCAGGAAGAGCTGATCTTGTGGCTGTCCCAGACCATGGCAGCTCCATCCTCTGTGTGTCCCACGGGGGAACCTCTCTGGCTCCTGCTGCCCTTCGGGGACCTTTGCTCCAAGGTGCCTCACCTGTCCCCAAAAGCATTTAACTCTGTGGGAATGAGACCTACTCTCTCTCCAGGGTTATTTTGGGAGAGATGCAGACAGCAGTGGGTTCCCTGTGCTGGAGGCAACATCCCACCCCACAGCAGAGGGATTGCAGGGAAAAGAGCACCTACATCATCCAGGGCCCCATCAACCTTTCCAAAGTAGGTCTTTCCTAAAGCAGAAGGAAAATATTTTACAATTCTGGTTCTTAGCATGGGCACAAACTGTGCCCAAATCCACCAGATCAGAAACTTCTGACTCTGAAACGCTGTTGGTGATGAGCACCTCAGGATTTAAAAAGTGACAACAAAGAACCAAGGAAGCTTGCAGCTCCAGGGAACAGCATCTAATGCACAGCACGGGGCTGAGGGGAAGAAAGCAAAGCCAGAAATGCAAAGCAGAACTACCAAAACTTGAGAAAATCTTCGTGGGAGTCATTGTGAAAGTGCTCACGAGGAGCATTTCCYGAGCTCTGCTCCTCACCCTCTGCGGGGCCGGCCAGGGCCCGGGGCTGGCTGCACAGCCGGGTTTTCTACCCTCTCCCTGCTTCATTACTGCACAATGAATAATTGATCCCGAGCAATTAGTGTAACAGCAAAAGCAGCGCGGGTGTATCAGCCCGAACGGCAGGGCCAGCAGTGCCTGGGGCAGGGCGCTGAGGGTGGATGCACAGATGGGAGACTGGGGGGGAAATGTTTGTACCACCCCAAAAACCTGGCCGTGGGCTGCCTCAGAGCGCTGGCAGGAGAAGCCCTCTCGAGGGAGGAAGCGATCCCGTGGTCCCCGCACGAATCCCGTTCCCCATCCCTGCACTCCCAGCGGGTCTCAGCTCTGCCCAGCCCCAGCCCTGCGCCGCTCCCGGGGCCGCTCCGCTCCCGAAACTCAGCGGGAAGCGGAGCCGACGCTTCTCCGAGGGCAGCAGCCCGGCCCGTGCCCGGGGAGAGGAGCCCGGCTGCGGGCTCAGCCTGCACCCGCACCTCGGTGCCACCACCTSCTGMAGGTGCGGCCACCAGCCCGGGACCAACCCTCCCCACGCCGTCACCGCCGCAGCTCCGGGCTGCCAGCCCCGACCCGCAGCTGCCCCGGCAGCCCCAGCTCCGGATCCCAACCCGGCCCCTGCCCGGTGCCCTCCATCCCCAGCGAGGCTCCGAGCACGCCACGGCTGCAGTTCCAGGCTGAACCTGCTGGTTGTTCCCCAGTGCCAGCCCACGGAGGGTATCCAAAAGGCTGCAAAAGTCCTGGAGCAGAAAACCCACATTGTGGGCACATTGCAATGCTGATCCCACAGCAGGAGCCAGCTGGTGCCGACGGCACAGCCGGGCACGGCCCAAATTTGAGAGGCAACCTCAAAACGTCCCCGCCGCTACAAATGCCCCTGCGCTCCTCCCGGGTGCTCCTCACCAACCCTCAAGCCCAGCCTGGTGCCAAGTGAGCTGTGCAGGAGCCACAGGTCCCCCAGGAGAGAGCAGGGCCGGGAGCGGAGCGGGTGCCTCGGGTCCCCAAGGACATCAGCGCCCCTGACGCCCGGTGCCGCTGCCTCAGCCTGAGCCGGATCCTGCCCGGCGAAGGGCCCGGCCCTCAGGCTGCAATCTTAGCGAGTAAAACCTACCAAAAGCGGGCTCTCAGCTGCATCCCCCGGGCCGAGCGAGCGGCATCTCCCCCGGCAGCCCCGGCCCCGCCATGTGCCCGCGGCGGCGCTCGGCTGCTGCTGGCGCAGCGCTCTGGCTCTGCCCCCGCCGTTATTAATGTCCCTGTCAAGCGGCGGCTGAAACCGCCCCAGCCTCTCCCAGACACGGCTCCCTCGTGCCCCTCGTGCTATTTACGGCTCTGCCGGCTCTCCCTGGAGGTGCTGTTACCTGCTGACAGCAGCGGACGGCCGCCGTGCCCTGAGGAAGGGCCATGCATCACCCTGAGAGCCGCCGCGCTCCCCTTCTGCTGCCCTGGCCTGTCCCCGAGCGACACYGAGCGCAGAGATCCCGGTGCTTCCTGCTTAATGAAACTCTGCTGCAAGTTCTCTGTTTGTGGGGTTTTTTCCCCCAAACTGTTTTCTGTGGCAAAGGGCCAGCTCTGAAGCGGGGGATGCTCTGCAATGGGGCGCTTTGCCCTTTGCATCCCAACCTCTGTGAGCAGCTCGGCCCCAATGGGCAGGGACAGGGAGAATAAATAGGCAGGATGGTGGATGGTGTCCATCCAGGGGACAGCCACGCATGACCATCTGCCTCTCTTCTTCTCCTGCAAGGCCAGTGCCCTCTCGTGACACCCCCATGCACACCGGGCTGGGGACCTGACGGGGCGTTTCTCCTCCTGGGATTACACTTCACTGACCAAGGCAAGCGAGTTGTCCTGACGGCTCCAGAGAGAGAGCACAGCGAGGGGTGTGTGCACAGCCACTCTCAGACATGCTGGTTTTATCTGCCCCACAGCCACCGTTCACTGATGGGTCCTCGCTGTGCTCAGCTCTCCTCCAGCACGGACTTCGGGCACTCGCATGTCCCCGTGCTCCAGCCAACTGCAGCCCCGTGAATGCTCCTGGGATGGAGCAGAGGATCTGTGCTGCCTGCTCTGCCTCACAGGCAGCCACAGCTTTGCAGTGGCACAGGAAATGTGGGAGCTCCCTGGTCTCGCTGGACACCCTCTGTCACCACGGACAGCAGTGACATGGCACGGCCACCCCCACAGCCGTGCTCAGCTCCCATCCTGCCTGCGCTGGTGAAGGGAGCTGGGCCTGCTGGGGCTTGTGCCCATTCCCTCCCTGAGGCCACCTGGGTGGCTGCAGGTCTGTGGGACACAGGATGTCACCACACTGGGGATACCTGCATGTCCCTGAGACTTAGAGCACCCCCAGCCTGAGGGTCCCTGGCCCCTCTCAGTCAGGAATGACCCAGCCACCAGCCAAACCTGCCCACAGCCACTGCTCTGTGCCCATTGTGATGGGGATACAGCTCCTGAGCGGGGCTCCCGCTGCTGCCTGCAGCCTCATCACCCCAGGGCGAGTGCCGGGGGACCCGGAGCTGTGAGATGATGTCTGGGTCATAAATATCCCTGGCAGTAAAAATSCAGAGTGGTGGGAAGGGGGGAGGAAGGAGCAGATCCTGTCACTGCCAGTCAGCCCACAGCCCTCAGCACCCTTTCCCTTCGGTGCTGCTCAGAGGGGGAATCTCTGCAGCATTATGGGCTGGGGCAGAGCTCTGTCCCCTGGGCGGGATGAGGGAGGTGACACCCAGAGCCTGATGCACTCAGCCACTGCAGATCCACCGGGAAGGACTCATCCCAACACCACTTACACAGGACCACGAGGCTGGTGCTGGAAGCTGTTCCTGCTGCCAGCAGAGATCACTGGAAGGAAACATCCACCGAGAGGAGAGGGCCTGGCAGAGCAGCTCTGCTGTGACTGCCTCCAACAGGGCCATGGCCAGAGCCACACACAGGAGGGAGGAGTCCAAAACGGTCCCAAAACCAACACTGGTGGCTCCAAAGCCACACACAGCCCTCCTGCAGTGGTGCTGGTAGTGCCCTGCTGCTCCAGCAGGAAGGTGCCCATTCCAGGGCAGGACACCAAGCCTCATGGAGGGCCAGGGTGCCATGGGGGCAGGATGAAGCTGTGCCTACCAGTCCCACACCACTCTGGGCATCATCACCCAAAGGCCCCCGGAATTTTGAATAGACCCTCTGACTCTGCAAAGATATTGGGGTTTGAGTAACTTTTGCAAGGAGTTACTTGGACTGGACTTCAGAGGCTGCCCAGCCACACACTCACAGCCCCCTGCCASGCTGGGAGGGAAGAGGAGGAGCAGCCACCCGAGGCAGGAGGTGTTTGGGGACAAGGTTGGAGCAGGGCTCCAGCCTGGCAGGCTGCAACAAAGCACYTCCAGCACCTTCATTAAATCACAGCAGCGCTGGCTCGGAGCACTCAGTCTGTGCCTTTGACCACCCCGTGCAAATGATCTCACACCGCTCAACCCCCCCGGGCTGCCGGCGCCGCTCCTGCCGGCACTTTCCCTCTTACYAGCCCTTCTGGGGATTCCTTCCAGGGTTTAAAACTGCCTCTGGCCATGATGGAAGTGTTGGCGGCTGCTCATGCCCGGCTCCAACCCCGAGCCCTCCTGCTCTGGCGGGCGGGGGGATGCGGGCTCGCTGGATGCAGCTGGGAGAACGGGAATCACCCAGAGGAACGGGAGCCGCTGTTTGGCGGAGGGGAGAGCTCTCCTCATGGCTCTGGAGCCCAGCTAAGCAAACGAACAAGCCCAGGGGAGCCGTGGCTCTCAGCTGGCCCATCTGCCCCACACCTCGGGCGCTGGGAGCCAGCTGGGAGCCCCCGGAGCCTCGGTGCCACCAGGAACGGCACCCAGAGCCTCAGGGCTGGGCAGCGAGGCCAGTGGAGCCAGGGTTCAGAGAGCCGGGGCTCAGGGGAGGTGACAAACAGATCCGCAGCCCAGCCCAGCCCCACAGGCACATCCCATTCCTGGGGCCTGGGTACGCGTCCTGGCAGTGAGGGCTGGAAGCCAACTGACGTGCAACTGTTCAGCCTGGAGAAGAGAAGGTTCTGGGGAGACCTTAGAGCCCCTTCCAGTGTCTAAAGGGGCTCCAGGAGAACTGGAGAGGGGCTTTGGATAAGGGCATGGAGTGACAGCACAAGGGGGAATGGCCTTAAGCTGAAGGAAGGCAGGGTTAGGGCAGATATTAGGAAAAAATTCTTTACTGCAGAGGTGGGGAGGCCCTGGCACAGGGTGCCCAGAGAAGCTGTGGCTGCCCCTGGATCCCTGACAGTGTCCAAGGCCAGGCTGGACAGGGCTTGGAGCAGCCTGGGATAGCGGAAGGTGTCCCTGCCCATGGCAGGGGGTGGCATTGGATAGTCTTAAAGATTCCTTCCAACCCAAACCAGTCTGTGGTTCCATGACTATTCAAGGAGGGACAGCTTCTTCCAGATATTAAAGTGGACAGAGCTGAAGTGGAGCCTTGGAGAGGAAGAGCATCTCTGGTCCCAGAGCCTCACAAATCCATGGAGCCTTTGGCTGTCCTCAGTAAGGAGTTTTCCCAGTCCAGGGCGAGCTGGGCTGTGCTCCCTGGCATGGAACAGTGCAACAACACAGAGCTTTGGGTTTGTGACCTGGCTGCACGTCCTGCCAGCTGATGCTTTAACCCTCACCGGGTCAGAATCACCCTCAAGGTTTCTCCCCTATTCGAGCCCCCTGATAGCACAAACGAGGTGCTTGGAGGGYGTGGCCAGGGTCAGGTTGGCCCTCCAGGGGCTGCTGTGAGGTGCTCAGCCCTGCCCAGCCTCTCGTGTTGGTATCCTGGAAGGAAAGCAGGCTCTGGTGAAGATCCAGGTTTCCTGCACCCTTGGCCATGTCCTGCCCCACAGCAGCAGATCAGCAGGACCCCCTGGAGCAGAGCTGGCACAGATGGGGCAGCAGGTTCCCAGCCCAAAATGGAAAGACTTTGGCCAAGAACAAAATAAGAAAGTACAAAATCCTCCCCTCCTTCCCCATCGAAGGGCWGATCACACTCTGACTGAACTGCTGTGAGTGAAGCACCCACTCAGAGGAACAGGGAGGAATGGGGCTGGCCACAACCTTGTCCCCAAGTGCTGGTCACAGCCACCCCAGTGCCAGTAGCCCCTTGACTGTGCCAGGAAGGCCCGGGAGAGGCCCCAGTGTAAGGAGAGGGAGTTGTTGGGGCAGGGAGATGCCGAGGAGCAGGGATTGTGAAGGAACAGCAGGGTGGGTGCCTGGGGCGAGGAAGAGGAGGCAGGGGATGGGACAGGAGAGGGGTGACCCACACTGAACCGTCCCCAGCTGCAGGTGCCCGGGGAGCAGCGCTGTCCCCGCACCCCCCGGAGCCCTCCCGCCCCACCGGCCCTGGTTCCAATCAGCCCTCGATCACACACTGTTTGCTTTTGCTGACAGCTCATTTACTCGCACTTGTCAAGCACGTTGTAAATAAGTGAGAGAAACAGCCCTGCCCTTCCTGACCACGGGGACGGCCAGAAAGGGGCCGGCCGGTCCCCCCCCCCCGGCCGCGCACCCACCCCCGGCCGCGCATTCCCAGCACCGGAGCCAGCGCTGCCAGGAAGGGCCGGGGTCATCCACGCCTGCTCACAGCCATGGCACAGGGACGGCAGCCAGGGCTGGGACAGTGCTGAGCATCCACCACCTCCCTCGGGAAACAAGGGGAGCACCCGTCCTGGACTCCCAAAGTCCACGCCACCGAGTGTCCGTAATTATTTAGCTTAAGGATAATCTGCATCTTTCAGATACAGCCAGCCATCATCTCCGAGGTAATCTCAGGTCACGGAGCCAGAAGGGAAGAGTAATCAGCCGTTCTGAGTGTGGAAGACACAAAGAAACAAGCAGTGAGAATCAGACGGTGGCAGCAGGTCCATTACACGCACGGGGCTGTGCTGGGAATCTTTTCCCCGGCAGCCAAAGCAGCTGGAGCAGCTCCAGCCCCTGTGCCTTGCCTTGTCCCTGCTCTGCAGTTTGCCCTCTCTTCAGTCAGGCTGAAGCACCCCGAGCTGGTGCAGCAATTTGAGGGTAGCCCAGCACTGACGGTCAGCACCCGGCCCGGGGAGGCCGCCCCGTTAACTCAGTTAATGCTCAGAGCTGCTCCTCTCTAATCACATTGCCATGGCTGCGGTTCCTGGCAGCCCCAGCCGACCTCCAGGCTCCACGCAGCCCCGGTGGGGAAGGTTTGCTGCCAAGCTGCCTCACCCTGGGCATGTGTTTTACAGGCACAGGGCAGGGAGCAGCATCCCGGAGCAGACCCRGACACATAAGAGGGGGGAAGGCTCTGCAGATGGAGAAAATATCCATGGAGTAATTCCTGGCAGCTGCTGCAGCTGGCAGGGTGGGCTCAGGGAAATTCAACCAAGTCTTACAGTGGCAGCAGAGAAGCCCCACTTGCACCACATCTCCTGGACACTGGGGATAGAGAGCAGGACCACAACAACAGCCRTGTTATCCCCGGAGCTCCTCCTGCACTGACTCTGGCAGGAAAAGCCCACTGGGAGCAGGGCTGGACTATCACAGCTGCATCCCTCATGGACTTCTCTTCCTCCATCTCCAGAAGCAGATGCTGCATTCACCATGTGCTCAAGTCCCCCAGAAACCAACAGCTCTGCTCCAAACCCAGCTGCTCTGAAAGCAGCAGCGCCAACACGGCCCCTGCAGGGATCATCCCTGCCTGACACCATCCTCCCTGGAGACACTGCCAGAGGCACTGCCAGAGGCAGTGACAGCTCTGCAGAGCCCTGTCCCTGAGCCACAGGCACTTTCCTGCCCTTAGTGCTGCCCTGCCCAGGCAAAGCTCAGGGGGGCCTTGAAACACAGGAGGTACCATCCCAAAGCCCCAAATCTGTCTGATTTCTGCGCAGGTTGAAGGTTGCCACTGGTGGCAGCCATGGAGGCTCTGCTCGGACAGTGTCCCTTTCCCTGGCTCCAGCACGCAGCTGGCACATGGCACAGCTCTGCTGGCACCGAGGCCGTGCTGGCCCTTCTCTCCCACCCCACAGCAAAGCCCACATCCCCTTGGCCAGACTGTGGCCACAGCAAAAGGAGCTGCCTCTTGCTGAGCTGGAGCAGTTCTGAAGACTTTGCAAATCAGATTCCTGGCCAGGCTGATATTTCCAGCTTAATTTGTCTGTTCGCAGAGCACAAACACTGGGTTTTTTCCCTAAATAGCCCTGGTATCAGATGACCTGTAAGCAAAGCTAATGGATCAGTTCTCCCTTGCAAGAAGCAGCTGATTTTCCCAGCTCCTGCCTCCCTCTGCTCTGGCATCCCAGGGAGGTTTGCCCTGGCAAACCAGCCTGGGCACAGCCCCAGCTGCAGCTCTCCTGGGTCAGGCTCCTGCCCAGCCCTGTATGCCCACCCTGTCCCGAGCACCCTCACCTGTCCCCCCTGAGAGCTCCTTCCCCACGCTGCTCCTTCTTGCATTTCACATCAGGTTTGCTTTAAAATTGCATCCTGGGCGCTTCACACCTTGCTGGGATGGGAATGGTGCTATAAACTCAATTTAAAGTGCCTGGTGGTTGCTGTCACGCTCCTTTTCTCCCTCCTGGCCCCACACCCCACCAGTGGGATTTCCATCAGCTTTGGCAAGCCAAGACAAACCCCCTTTGTCACAGCTTTGGAGGGCCCATGCCGGCTCTGCACAGCACCCAAAGAACACCCTCTTGGCTACTGAGGCACAGAAAAGCCTTTGAAAGAGATGTGATGTCTTCTGGAGTGCTTTTTCACCTGTCCAGTGGCCAGGCTCCTTCCACAACTCAGGGAGCAGACGCTCCAGGGCTTTGCTCAGAGCACAGCCCCACGCCCTGCCATGAAGAGTCTGGGCTGGGGAGAGCAAACAGCACCATCCCCTGAAAGCCCAAACAGCCCAGAGCTCCTGTCATGATGGAGAGCCACCAAGATGCCCCTTTTCAGGACCTGTTTGAGATACTCAGGTTGGAAATGTCCCTGCACAGCTTCGCCCTGGATGATCCGCAGCCCGTGGCGGGATCGCACCCAGCCCAGCACAGAGCCCCTGGCAGCATCCAGSTCCATCCCATGGATTCCAACAGGGCCCCCATGCCTGGGCACGGAGTTGTGCCGGTCAGATGCACCCAAGGACAGCCGGAGCGGCGGCCGAGCGCTGTCACCTCCGTGAATCAGCTGCCCGGGGCCGCTCGCAGAGTGGGAGGTTTGGTTGGTAATGAGGTTCTCAGGCTTTGTGCGCTGCTGTTGCTATTTTAGTCCGCCTGAAACGTGCAGGAAAAGGAATCCGGAGGCTCTGTCTCCTGCGGAGATGTTTGTGCTGACCCAGTTTGGGAGGCTGCAGAGCCAGAGCCGCATCTCCCTGCTCCCGGACCGGGCAGTGCGGCGCCGGCTCCGGCTGTGCCGCGGCTCCACGGACGAGTCTCCTGCCCCGGAGCCAGCCCGGCCAGGCAYCCACACGGGGACAGTGACGTGGGGCAGGAGCTGCTCCACCACCCTGCACCAGCCCAGGGAGGGACCCGGGGCTTTTACCCCCGAAATCCCCATCTGCAGCACTTAAAGCTCTTCAAGCACTCAGCACAGGGGTTTCTCTTCTCCCAGAGCAGCGTCACCCACCAACAACCCAAACCTGAGCCCCAGACACAACATGACCCAGCAGAGACTGCCGCTGTCCCAGACAGCTCCGTGAGCCCCAGAGGAGGCAGATGAGGGTGTTCACTCCACCCAGGCAGGGCAGGCGTGTGTGACAGAGCCTCAAAGCCCTCCACACACATTTCTCTGCCAGAGCTGCTGAGAGAGCGCTCCCRGGCCAGGCTGGAGCTCTTCCATGTGGGAAAAGTGCTGGGGCTGCCTCGCCGGGCATGGAAAACAGCACTCCCCAAATGACCCCTCTGTGCTTTGAGGACATCTGTGGGGTCAGGATCAAACACCTGAGCCCACCCAAGTGCACAGAAGGGGCAAATCTCTGCCTCGCTACTCCCATGACCTCGGCCTTTTAATCAGCACCCAGAGATCACAGCTTGAACCTCTCCCTCTGCTTTCAGTCCTGCCCCAGAGCCGAGCTCTCGGAGCAGGCTGGCCACGGGGTTGTACAGCCTCAGCTGTCCAAATATCCAAATGCAGAGGCTGGGAGGTGTCAGCCCAGCCTGCCTCGGCTCCAGCCAGCGGATGCAAACACAGCCACTGCTCCCCAGGCAGGGCAGGAAGCTGCAGACGCAGCAGTGCCTGAATACAAACTCACTCCTCACCTGGCAAACAAAGAGAATCCTGCACAGCCCTCCTGGCAGGAGCATCACTGAGCAAAGCCCCACACGGGCAGAGCCTGCCGTGCTCCAGGCAGGAATTTCCAGCTCCCGCGTGGGTCTCTTACCTTGCTCTCCGTAGGAGCTGCTGCCGGATGTTGCTGCTTGGTGATGTTCTCAGCCAGACACCAGCAGATCCTCTTCTTCTGCTCCTGGGAGTAAGCCTCCAAACTTAATAAGCACTCCGACTTCTGACGTAAAGGAAACACAGGCAGGGAGAAGGTCATTAGCCGTGTGTCGCAGGCCCTGCCTGGCTTTGCAAACTCCTTGCTCCCCACACGCCACAGCAGATGAGGGGACAGCTCACACCCCTGTCCTGCACCCTGGGCACGGGAAAGTGAAAGAGACTGGAAATCAGCTCCCTCCAGAGAGTGGTGCAGGGGAGCTGGGTCTGCTTCCAGGAGCAGGAGTGGAGCAGCACGGGCAGAGCGCAGGCGGTCCTGCACCCTGTGCCACCGCGGTGGAAACGTGTCCGTGAAACTCATTCCGAGGGTGCAAATTGCTCTTTGCCATACGCAAACATTAACGAGGCACCAGAGCGTGAACTGGTGAGAACAAGAGCCTTTGGGCTGGGTGGGGCCGGGAGGAAGAGCTCAGGGAAGCTCCAGAGCAGCCTCCCCGTCCTGCTCCTCACTTAACACCTGGGTGAATTTGGGGATGAAGCTCCAGAGCAGCCTCCCCATCCTGCTCCTCACTTAACACCAGGGTGAATTTGGGGATGAAGCTCCAGCCCTGGTCACACACTGCCTGAGAGCAACATGCAGCAAGGAAGGAATTAAGAGAAATGATGGGAAGTCGTCCCAGCTGAACCCACCTCCTCTTCCTGCACATGTCCTCTGTGGTACAGCCCTGTTCCTCTTGGACAGGTTTTCTTTGGGCCAAATCTCACTCACTTAAGGAACTGTCTGACCAAGTTCTCTCAGCAGCTGTCTCCCAGCCCTTCGACTGCTTCTCTCTCATGCTAAAAATTAAGCATTTTAACATCTGCTGCCTGCTGGGATTTTGCACGTTTCACTTTATAAAGGGTCCAGAAATGCCCAAGGTTGGATCATCTCCTTAAGTGGCCAGATGGGAAGAGGAAAAAAAAAATTAAAGCAGAACTTTTAGGACAGACCGCAAAGAAAGGAAAAAGAGTCTTTCACTAAGGGCCATAAAAAAGGCCTTTTCTTTCCCCCTAGAATTTCCTTCCAGAAGGGCAGGTCCCCAATAGCTGTTTTTTCCCAGAAAGGTCAGAGAGAATCTGCAGCTTTGTGACTCCAGAGACCCAACACAGCCAGAAGGGGAAATGCTCTTTAGTCACACCATTTAAATCACTGTTTGCATTGGATGGGAATTCGTTCACCTTTCATCCAAAATCCCCTAAAGTGGTAAATAAACCAAGCTCCTGGGAAAGAGGGCTCTGGTTCAGTCCTTTGCCCCTACAAGGAGCCTTCCATGAAGGAGACAGTTTGAGCTCTCTTATGCCTGGACATCCCCACACTTATTCCTACAGGCCTGAGCACTGAAAATTCCTGCTTGGGCTTCCCGAGCACAGTCAGAATGAACAGAGGTTTGGGATTCAGGGACACAGGGTGGTGAGGCTCCCTCTTCTCCCACAGATCCTGGGTGGCAGTGATGCTCTGAGCATCCCTGGGGTGTCACAGTGCTCTTTCCCATCCCAGATGTCCCAGTCTCACACCAGCAGGTCACCAGGCTGGACCACTGTGACACCCACTCATCCCTAGGAAGTCGTTCCCACTTTCAGAGGAGAGGATGAGCACCCATTTGCTGGGATGAAAATCCAGGCTGGCATTTCCCTGCCCCACACTCGTGGTCAGACGAGAACAAAGCAAGAACTCAGCAGAGCCTCAAAGCCATCAGGGCAGCTGTGAGGAGCCCGCCCTGGTGCTGTACCTGCTGCACACTCCCAGCCCTGCCAAGCTCCCCTGGAGCGAGGCTCAAAGCAATTCCAAGGACATCTCRTGTGCTGTGACAGACACAGAGCTCACCTGGCCCTGCCCTGAGCCCCTCGCTGATTCAATTACAGCCCATCTCTTTGATTGGATTTAGTGCAGTGATGCTCAGCTCCCGCTGGCTGCTGAGAGCAAAGTGCCCCTCTCCTCCCTGCTGCTCCCCCTCAGCTGCTGCAGGCTCCCTGACCTCGGCCACAGGGAATATCACAGCCAGGAGAGGAGATTCCCTCTGCTCCAGAAGTCAGGGAAAGGCAGCCACCCCAATGTGTGTCCCAGGGATTGTGGGCAAGGCTGAGGGGGGACGTGAACAGCCAAAATTGCATTTATCCAACCTGTACATATTTTATCATCACTTTTATTCCTTCACAGTGACGTTTAACCTCTCCAACGCACATTTCCCAAGGAAAGAGCTCCGGTTTTCCCTCTTCCATTAACCTGCGCTCCCAAAAACTTTCACCTGGATCGGGGAAAGCCCAACCCACAGGGGCTGAGCACCCGCAGCTGCCTCCAAACCCAAAGTCCTTTGGGATGCAGCCAGATGAAGGGCTGGGTGTTATTTGGGATCAAGCTCACGGCACGTGTCCCTGGAGCCTGGTCCATGCTGGGCACCGAGCTGCCCACGCAGGGGAGGCTGGGGAGGGGGGACAGGGAGCTGCCCCACGAGCTGGGCACGGCCTCCCCGCTATTGTTTTCCTTCAGGGAGGCTGCTGCTGGGCCTGCCAATGTTTACAGAGAGAAAACAGGGTTTAATCTCCCGGTGCTGGGAAAGGAGGATGCAGATGGTGTGAAGGGGGCGTTTGCCACCAGATAAAGGCAGCGACTGAAGTGGCTGCCAGTGGCTTTCTGCCTGCCTTGCCCCAGTGACAAACATGTTATTGCAGGTGCTGTGTGTGCTGGGCTCAGGGGCCACTGGTGAGCCCACGGCTCCAGGGCAGCACTGGCACGAGATCTCCCCACCCTGCCCGTGGGAGAGCAGGAAAACACAGCAGGTATTGCAGAGAACGACCCAAACCTGCCAACAMCAGCCCCAAACGGGCCCTGCTACAGCCAAGGATTATCTGCAGGAAAACGTTCCTTCTGCTCCATGGGAACAGCTCCCCTAGGCTGAGACCCAGCCCCACGGCAGCCAGGTGAGAGGTCTGGCCAAGCAGAGCTCCTGGCTACCCCAGCACACACCACACAGGGAGGGCCTGTGGGCTCTGTAGCCCGTGAATCACGTGAGGAGCTCCCAGAGAACGACAGCATCACAGGAGGAGCCCCCAGACCCTACACAGCGAGACCCCTCAGTGCAGACACCCCCTGTGTGCAGGGCCCAGCACACACGTGGGGCTCTGTGTGACACTGCCAAGCTGAGAAATCACAGGAACAACGAGCCAGACTCAGTCTGACACCTCCGGTGCCCTGAGCTCAGTGGCCAGCAGAGCCCAGGGCTGTTCTCTCACCGCTGTCTCCTCTGGCTGTGTGAGGGACACATTCCCAGGGTGGGAGGGAGGGGTCCTGTCACAGAATCACAGAATGGTTTGGGTTGGAAGGGACCTTAAAGCTCACCCAGTTCCATCCAGTCCACGGGCAGGGACACCTTCCACTATCCCCAGCTGCTCCAACCTGGCCTCGGACACTTCCAGGGATGGGGCAGCCACAGCTGCGCTGGGCAATCTCCTCCCCCAGATGCAGRGATGCCCTTGTGCTCCTTCCCGGGCTCCTCTCTGCACAGGGTTTGTGGCAGGGTGGTTTGGGGTCAGGGCTCCCAGCCCAGCCCTGCCAGYCCCTGGCCTCCAGCGCTCCGGGTGTTGGTCCGTGGCCAAAGCCAGCAGAGATCCCAGAGGGGAAGTACCTCGGAAACTGCTCCAGACTACAATAGCTCCAAATCACAGAGCAAACCTTCCCGAGGAGAAACAGCCAGCCCTGGGAATATCCTGTGCACAAAACACGGGCAGCTGCTGCCTGCTGACTTCATGCACCACCAGCCCAGGGCTGGTGAGAAAGTTCTGTTTGCTCCCATGCTGGGGGGGGGAATGGGGGGACCACGGCTCTTCCTGTGGCTTTTGGACTGCTGGGCACACTGGTGATGCCCATAAAACAAACCCTGGCGGTAACAGCAGAGCCCTGCTAGAGCTGGGATGCCCAAAAGGTGCCAGGGGTGCTGCAGGAGAGGATGTGCATGGAGACAGCATGGGCAGGACACAGCAATCTCTGCGAGGCTCTGCTGTGGGGCTTGGTTTTGGGAGCACTGATGATGGCACGGCCTGGGGGATGCCCAATGGGACCTGGAAGTGTTCAAGGCCAGGCTGGACAGGACCCTGATCTAAGGAGGGGCATCCTGGCCATGGCAGGGGTGGAACAAGATGAGCTTTAAGGTCCCTTCCAACCCGAACCGTTCTGTGATTCCGTGGCTCTCTGTTAAACCTCCTGGAGGAAAAGCCAGCCTGAAGAACCTTTCCCACCCACTGTGGAGCAGCCAGTGAGGACACAGGGCTGTTTTCCCAGGCCAGGCAGTTGTCCTTMAGCGGCTCATCAGGTAAAAGCCTTCAGAGGAATCCCTGAGAGGAGCCAGGCACAGAGCTCCCACTGCAAACAGAGAGCAGGGCCAGCACCTTCCTGCTCTGCAACCATCCTTTCCTTTCCTGGAAGAGGAAAACAGCTCAGAGCTGAGGCCCCAGCAACACCAAGCTCACCCAGCCACTGCCAGCACAGCCCCAGAGCTTCCCCAGAGCTTCCCATGCCTCTTCCCTGGCACAGCCCCATGGACAGCACGCTCCAGCCTGTGCAAACAGCCCCAGGACCGTCTGAAATCATCACCCCRTGACACCTGGGCCTTTTTAAAATCTCTCCAGCACTGTGACTGCACCATATCAACTCTTCTTTTTGCCAACATCTGGGAAATGTGACCCCAAAATTAAAGCTGGGGGGGAAAAACCCCCACGTTTTTTGGTTATCTCAACACTCAGGTTCAGGCTGAGCTGTGTAAAGATGCACAGAACCAGGAGAGCCGAGTGTCCCTGTTTATCTGTTCCTCCAGATGGGACACGAGCACTCCCTGCTCTGCCTGAAGAGCCCTGAACTGGGAGCTGGCAGTGCCCAGGAGCTGCCCCGTGCCCAGGCTCTGGTGTCACTCAACATCTGACCCAGGTAACCCCCCTGGGCAGAGGAGGTGAAGCCCGGGGTCTGTCTGCACAGAGCAGCAGCCTGGCCACCAACCCCAGAGCCACTGCCATGGGCGCTCCAGCTCCAGGGACATCCCAGAGACAGCTTGGAGCAGGGGGACGTKCCAACTGCAGCTGGAATTTGGGGCTGTCGTGGGGATGCTGGGTAGGGCAGTTCAGGAACGCCTCAGCATCTGGGGCAATCTGCACTTGGGTTCGTGGCACAGCACCCTCCAGAAGGACTTTCCCAAATGCTGGCATTGCTCTAACGGYGTCTCACTGCTCCTGCAGCTTGGACTGCTCAGCACCACCCAGGGAAATGCAGGGGCTGGGACCTGATGTCCTTTGGAGGGAGGAAAATGGAAAGCTCCGTTCAGGAAAGAGTTAAGCTGCTGCTGTGAGTGTGACATGGCAGAGGGACTCAGTGTCCAGCTCTCACGTGAGCTGGGTGACTCAAGGCTTGGGGAACCTCTCCGGCATCCCAGAAATGAGGCACGGAGGAAACAAAGGAAATGTCAGAGAGCAGGAAAGGATTCTTCATCGGGGAACATCTCCTGGCCAGCAGCAGCAGAATGGCTGGAGCAAAAGGAGTCCAGGCCACTGAACAGGACCAGAACAGAGAGAACACACTTCTGTTCTCTCAGAATATCCATGTCACAGAACTGGTGAGAGCAAGGAGCCTCCAGGCTGTCTCTGCCTGAAGTCCTGTGATTGATGCCAGCCCTTGCAGTGCCCACTCCCCCACAGCCCAGGGGATCCTTCCTCCCGTGCAGGACAAGCCCATCGGACAAATTACAGCCACAAACCTCACAAACACCATCTCTTGTCCTTTTGTGAATGAGAGGAAATTGAGGTACAATTCCAACAGAGCACACAGCCCATTTCCCAGACAAAGGCTCATCTCCACTCCCTTCTCCCATCCTACAGCTCCTCACTAAACAAACTCCCCTCAGCTGTTCCCTTGCTCACATAGCTTTGATGTCACCCCCTGCCCAGCCCTTTTGCCCTCTTCCCTGTCACCAAACCATCTGCCCAAGACAGTGCCCAAAATGCTCCTTGCAAACTCTCCTGCTGAYGTGTCCAGAACAGCCAACTCCAGAATTACCCAGGTGTACAATATCTGCCAGGCCCCAGAGTGTCCCTGAGACTTGTCCTCTGTGCCATCAGTAAATTGCTTTTCCCAGCATTCAGATTTGCTGTTTGGAACCGGGGCTCTCCCTGACGTCTCCCTCTGGGACAACGCCACGTCCCAAAGGGCATTCAGTGAGCAGCGCTGGCTCCCGGCAGGAGCAGAGAACACTCTGGGAAGTGAATGCTCCTACTCTGGGAAGTGAATGCTCCTACGGAATGAGCTGGGACGGGGATGGACTGGAGCACATTTACAGAGGCTACAGCACTGCCGTGATCCATCTGTTCAAAGCGTTCCCATGGCAGCAGCTGGGACACAGCCTGAGGGTGGGAACAGGAGCAGTGTCCACAGGGACCCTCTGGGTGCAGGGGTGTGTCCACACAGARCCAGGCTGTGGCTGCCCCATCCCTGCAAGTGTCCAAGGCCCTGGGATAGGGAGTGGCATCCCTGGCCATGGCAGGGTGGGACAAGATGGTCTTTAAAGTCCCTTCCAACCCAAACCAGCCTGGGATTCGATGATGGGGCAAGGTGGAGGRCAGTGGCATTTCTCTGGCACTTGGCCAGAGGCTCTCCTGTGCAGTCAGGAGGGGCATCTCCAAGGCCAAGCCAGCTCAGGCACAGATTCACAGCAATAATTTGCTCAGCTCTGGATGAGTGCTCACCACAGCAGCACAAGGAGTTGCTACTGGAAGGATTTTCTGTCGGAGAAGTTTCCCAAGACAAACTCCAGTGTCTGCAGATGAAAACTTCCAGAGGAAAAAAAAAAAAGATCAAATTTGCCAGAGCTTTTCAAAGGAAAAACTTACTGAGCTGTTTGGTTTTGAGTCGATTTGGTCTGAATACGTTGGGTTCGAATCAAACACTTGTAACAATGCATTAAACCCCTGACCTGCAGTTTCCTCTCAGCAGGATATTTCCGGAGCAGGGAAGGGTGTGAATACAGCCCTGGACCACGCTCACAGCTCCACATGGCTCCCTGTGAGGCTGCCCATTTCCTTCTGACAGGTTTTACACATCCCACGAGGTGTGTGTGTCCTGCAGGGAACGGGGTGGGATGGGGAAAATGGGGCTGAACTCCCACACCCCAAATCCTSTGGGGTGCAGAAATGTGGGTCCACATTGAATCCCAGAATCCCAGACTGGTTTGGGTTGGAAGGGACCTTAAACCTCATCCAGTGCCACCCCTGCCATGGGCAGGGACACCTCCCACTGTCCCAGGCTGCTCCAAGCCCTGTCCAACACTTGGACACTGCCAGGGATCYAGGGGCAGCCACAGCTTCTCTGGGCACCCTGTGCCAGTTCCACCTRTTGCAGTGCTCAAATCAGCCAGAAGCCGTTGCGACCACAGGCAGGGTCTGCTCAGTTTTAAACTGTGCTCTTTGGATTTAAAATCCTGAAAGGAAAGATGCCCAGGCCATGTGTCGATGCACTGGCAGGACTTTTTCACGTATCAGCTGGCAAATAAAAAAGTTAGAGCAGCTGTAATGGCCATAAACTACAACACAAGGAGTTCCACCCAACATGAGGAAGAAATTCTTTCCACGAGGGTGGCAGAGCCCTGGAACAGCTGCCCAGGGAGGGTGTGGAGTCTCCCTCTCTGGAGACATTCCAAACCCACCTGGACACGTTCCTGTGTCACCTGCTCCAGGTGACCCTGCCTTGGCAGGGGGCTGGACTGGATGATCTCCAGAGGTCCCTTCCAACCCCAGCTGTTCTGGGATTCTGTGATTCCAGCTGTGCACAGCATTCCTGWGATCAAAAGGTACCACCTTCCCTTCCAAAGTCCTGCCTCGTGTCTGTGCTGGGACTGTCACAGCTGCCTCTCAGCCACCAGAAGGAACAAAACCCCCAAAAGGGGCAGCTCAGTGCAGAACCTCTCTCTACGTTTGCATTCTTTCCAATCCCATTCTACATTCAGCCTTTTCAGGATGCCAAGTGCCCCCCAGAAACCGGGTCCATCTGCACTCAGGATCTCCAAACCCTGCAATTCACAGCTTGGAGAGGCTGTAAAACAAACACCCTTTGTGCTGGACCCCACACCAGGCTCTGCAGCTCCTGTTAGCTCTGCCTGCAAACAACCAAACTGCCCAGGGTTTAACCCCTGTGCACAGATTTATTACACACAATTAGACAGGATGACCAGCAGGAGCTTTTTTGTGACACTTCCTGAAGGTTGGAATTTTCTCTCTCGTTTATAATAAATTAAGCAACTCACAGGCATTAGAACATATTTTCATTTTGTAACACGTCAGATCCAAATGCAAATCTGTGACCTTGGTCAGAACATTACTCAGAAACCCTCAAGATGAGCAACAGCAGGAGCCTGCAGCTCAAGGCTTCAGCAGAGAGCTCTTCCTGCAGCAAAGGCAGTGTCAGCCCGGCCCCGTGGGCTCCTCGCGGCTCACAGCAGCACTAAACACATTAGTGCTCATTGCAGATGATTTGTGAGCAACAAACAGCAGCTCGAGAGCTTCCTCCAACCTCCCAGCCCCGTCACAGCAGCACGACGGATGTGTCTGCCCAGAACACGGCGACAGGAGCCCGGCTGAGAGTGGCCACCGACCCCCTGAGCCACCAGCAATGGTCAGCAGGGAGGGCTGAGCCAGGAGAGGGCTCTGGGCACACGCGGAGCTGCTGACAGGGCAGGGATGGAGCAGGGCAGGACGGGGAGAGACCCCTCAGGCCATGTCAGCTCCCACATCCTTCCCTTATCCATCCTTATCCTTTCCAGCTGCCACCAGCGGCCACAGGGTGGGCAGCCAGACAGTCCTGACCCCCTGCACCCCAATTCCCACAGCCCGAACGYGTCCCCAGGGCAGAGCCAGCCCCTCTCAGGGGAATCCATGTCCCCAGGGCAGAGCCAGCCCCTTTCCAGAGGAGTCCATGTCCCCAGGGCAGAGCCAGCCCCTCTCAGGGGAATCCATGTCCCCAGGGCAGAGCCAGCCCCTCTCCAGAGGAATCCATGTCCCCAGGGCAGAGCCAGCCCCTCTCCAGAGGAATCCATGTCCCCAGGGCAGAGCCAGCCCCTCTCAGGGGAATCCATGTCCCCAGGGCAGAGCCAGCCCCTCTCAGGG